>JAKRYI020000084.1:0-275713 GCA_022379115.2 Bauhinia variegata
GTTCGTCCATTTTGGTCTTTCTTAGTTCCGACGAGCTCCAAAGCTGAACGAACCCAAATGTCAAGCTTAGATTGATGTAATATGACACATAAACCAATTGGAGAAGTTTGGGACCAAGGAAAAGAGATTTGGTCAAGAATCATCCAACTTGACTAACTTTGTCCATTTTGGTCTTTCTTAGTTCCGACGAGCTCCAAAGCTGAACGAACCCAAATGTCAAGCATAGATTGATGTGTAATAAGACACATTAAACCAATTGTAGAAGTTTGGGACAAGGAAAGAGATTTGGCCCAAGAATCATCCAACTTAACCTGGTTCGTCCATTTTGGTCTGTCTTAATTCCCACGAGCTCCAAAGCAGAACGAACCCAAATGTCAAGCATAGATTGATGTAATATGACACATTAAAACAATTGGAGAAGTTTGGGACCAAGGAAAAGAGATTTGGTCCAAGAATCATCCAACTTGACTAACTTTGTCCATTTTGGTCTTTCTTAGTTCTGACGAGTTCCAAGCTGAACGAACAAATGTCAAGCATAGATTGATGTAATATGACACATTAACCAATTGGAGAAGTTTGGGACCAAGGAAAAGAGATTTGGTCCAAGAATCATCCAACTTAACCATGTTCGTCCATTTTGGTCTGTCTTAGTTCAACGAGCTCCAAAGCTGAACGCCCAAATGTCAAGTAAAGATTGATGTAATATGACTCATTAAACAATTGGAGAAGTTTGGGACAAGGAAAGAGATTTGGTCCAAGAATCATCCAACTTGACTAACTTTGTCCATTTTGGTCTTTCTTAGTTCCGACGAGCTCCAAAGCTGAACGAACCAAATGTCAAGCTTAGATTGATGTAATATGACACATTTAACCAATTGGAGAAGTTTGGGACCAAGGAAAAGAGATTTGGTCCAAGAATCATCTAACTTGACCAAGTTCGTCCATTTTGGTCTTTCTTAGTTCGACGAGCTCCAAAGCTGAACGAACCCAAATGTCATGCATAGATTGATGTAATATGGACAATTAAACCAATTGGAGAAGTTTGGGACCAAGGAAAAGAGATTTGGTCCAAGAAGAATCATCAACTTGACCAAGTTCGTCCATTTTGTCTTTCTTAGTTCCGACAAGCTCCAAAGCTGAACGAACCCAAATGTCAAGCATAGATTGATGTAATATGACACATTTAAACCAATTGGAGAATTCGGGACCAAGGAATGGAGATTTGGTCCAAGAATCATCTAACTTAACCAAGTTCGTCCATTTTTGGTCTTTCTTAGTTCCGACGAGCTCAAAGCTGAGCGAACCCAAATGTCAAGCTTAGATTGATGTAATATGACACATTAAACCAATTGGAGAAGTTTGGGACCAAGGAAAGGAGATTTGGTCCAAGAATCATCTAACTTGACCAAGTTCGTCCATTTTGGTCTTCTTAGTTCCGACGAGCTCCAAAGCTGAACGAACCCAAATGTCAAGCATAGATTGATGTAATATGACACATTAAACAATTGGAGAAGTTTGGGACCAAGGAAGGGAGATTTGGTCCAAGAATCATCCAACTTGACCAACTTCGTCCATTTTGGTCTTTCTTAGTTCCGACGAGCTCCAAGCTGAACGAACCCAAATGTCAAGCATAGATTGATGTAATATGAACATTAAAACCAATTGGAGAAGTTTGGGACCAAGAAAGAGATTTGGTCCAAGAATCATCCAACTTAACCATGTTCGTCCATTTTGGTTCTTTCTTAGTTCCAACGAGCTCCAAAGCTGAACGAACCCAAATGTCAAGTTAGATTGATGTAATATGACACATTAAACCAATTGGAGAAGTTTGGGACCAAGGAAAAGAGATTTGGTCCAAGAATCATCCAACTTGAAGTTCGTCCATTTTGGTCTTTCTTAGTTCCGACGAGCTCCAAAGCTGAACGAACCAAATGTCAAGCATAGATTGATGTAATATGACACATTAAACCAATTGGAGAAGTTTGGGACAAGGAAAAGAGATTTGGTCCAAGAATCATCCAACTTGACCAAGTTCGTCCATTTTGGTCTTTCTTAGTTCCGACGAGCTCCAAAGCTGAACGAACCCAAATGTCAAGCATAGATTGATGTAATATGACACATTAAACCAATTGGAGAAGTTTGGGACCAAGGAAGGGAGATTTGGTCCAAGAATCATCAACTTGACCAAGTTCGTCCATTTTGGTCTTTCTTAGTTCCGACGAGCTCCAAAGCTGAACGAACCCAAATGTCAAGCTTAGATTGATGTAATATGACACATTAAACCAATTGGAGAAGTTGGGACCAAGGAAGGGAGATTTGGTCCAAGAATCATCAACTTGAGACGTTCGTCCATTTTGGTCTTTCTTAGTTCCGACGAGCTCCAAAGCTGAACGAACCCAATGTTAAGCATAGATTGATGTAATATGACACATTAAACCAATTGGAGAAGTTTGGGACCAAGGAAGGGAGATTTGGTCCAAGAATCATCCAACTTGACCAACTTCGTCCATTTTGGTCTTTCTTCTTAGTTCCGACGAGCTCCAAAGCTGAACGAACCCAAATGTCAAGCTTAGATTGATGTAATATGACACATTAAACCAATTGGAGAAGTTTGGGACCAAGGAAAAGAGATTTGGTCCAAGAATCATCCAACTTGACCAAGTTCGTCCATTTTGGTCTTTCTTAGTTCCGACGAGCTCCAAAGCTGAACGAACCCAAATGTCAAGCATAGATTGATGTAATATGACACATTAAACCAATTGGAGAAGTTTGGGACCAAGGAAGGAGATTTGGTCCAAGAATCATCCAACTTGACCAAGTTCATCCATTTTGGTCTTTCTTAGTTCCGACGAGCTCCAAAGCTGAACGAACCCAAATGTCAAGCATAGATTGATGTAATATGACACATTAAACCAATTGGAGAAGTTTGGGACCAAGGAAAAGAGATTTGGTCCAAGAATCATCCAACTTGACCAACTTCGTCCATTTGGTCTTTCTTAGTTCCGACGAGCTCCAAAGCTGAACGAACCAAATGTCAAGCATAGATTGATGTAATATGACACATTAAACCAATTGGAGAAGTTTGGGACCAAGGAAAAGAGATTTGGTCCAAGAATCATCCAACTTGACCAAGTTCGTCCATTTTGGTCTTTCTTAGTTCCGAGAGCTCCAAAGCTGAACGAACCCAAATGTCAAGCTTAGATTGATGTAATATGACACATTAAACCAATTGGAGAAGTTTGGGACCAAGGAAGAGATTTGGTCCAAGAATCATCCAACTTGACCATGTTCGTCCATTTTGGTCTTTCTTAGTTCCGACGAGCTCCAAAGCTGAACGAACCCAATGTGAAGCATAGATTGATGTAATATGACACATTAAACCAATTGGAGAAGTTTGGGACCAAGGAAAAGAGATTTGGTCCAAGAATCATCCAACTTGACCAAGTTCGTCCATTTTGGTCTTAGTTCCGACGAGCTCCAAAGCTGAACGAACCCAAATGTCAAGCATAGATTGATGTAATATGACACATTAAACCAATTGGAGAAGTTTGGGACAAGGAAAAGAGATTTGGTCCAAGAATCATCCAACTTGACCAAGTTCGTCCATTTTGGTCTTTCTTAGTTCCGACGAGCTCCAAAGCTGAACGAACCCAAATGTCAAGCATAGATTGATGTAATATGACACATTAAACCAATTGGAGAAGTTTGGGACCAAGGAAAAGAGATTTGGTCCAAGAATCATCCAACTTGACTAACTTTGTCCATTTTGGTCTTTCTTAGTTCGACGAGCTCCAAAGCTGAACGAATCCAAATGTCAAGCATAGATTGATGTAATATGACACATTAAACCAATTGGAGAAGTTTGGGACCAAGGAAATAGATTTGGTCCAAGAATCATCTAACTTGACAAGTTCGTCCATTTTGGTCTTTCTTAGTTCCGAGAGCTCAAAGCTGAACGAACCCAAATGTCAAGCATAGATTGATGTAATATGACACATTAAACCAATTGGAGAAGTTTGGGACCAAGGAAAGGAGATTTGGTCCAAGAATCATCCAACTTGACCAAGTTCGTCCATTTTGGTCTTCTTAGTTCCGACGAGCTCCAAAGCTGAACGAACCCAAATGTCAAGCATAGATTGATGTAATATGACACATTAAACCAATTGGAGAAGTTTGGGACCAAGGAAAAGAGATTTGGTCCAAGAATCATCCAACTTGACCAAGTTCGTCCATTTTGGTCTTTCTTAGTTCCGACGAGCTCCAAAGCTGAACGAACCCAAATGTCAAGCATAGATTGATGTAATATGACACATTAAACCAATTGGAGAAGTTTGGGACCAAGGAAAAGAGATTTGGTCCAAGAATCATCCAACTTGACTAACTTTGTCCATTTTGGTCTTTCTTAGTTCCGACGAGTTCCAAAGCTGAACGAACCCAAATGTCAAGCATAGATTGATGTAATATGACACATTAAACCAATTGGAGAAGTTTGGGACCAAGGGAAAAGAGATTTGGTCCAAGAATCATCCAACTTGACCATGTTCGTCCATTTTGGTCTTTCTTAGTTCCGACGAGCTCCAAAGCTGAACGAACCAAATGTCAAGCATAGATTGATGTAATATGACACATTAAACCAATTGGAGAAGTTTGGGACCAAGGAAAAGAGATTTGGTCCAAGAATCATCCAACTTGACCAAGTTCGTCCATTTTGGTCTTTCTTAGTTCCGACGAGCTCCAAAGCTGAACGAACCCAAATGTCAAGCATAGATTGATGTAATATGACACATTAAACCAATTGGAGAAGTTTGGGACCAAGGAAAAGAGATTTGGTCCAAGAATCATCCAACTTGACCAAGTTCGTCCATTTTGGTCTTTCTTAGTTCGACGAGCTCCAAAGCTGAACGAACCCAAATGTCAAGCATAGATTGATGTAATATGACACATTAAACCAATTGGAGAAGTTTGGGACAAGGAAAAGAGATTTGGTCCAAGAATCATCCAACTTGACCAAGTTCGTCCATTTTGGTCTTTCTTAGTTCCGACGAGCTCCAAAGCTGAACGAACCAAATGTCAAGCATAGATTGATGTAATATGACACATTAAACCAATTGGAGAAGTTTGGGACCAAGGAAAAGAGATTTGGTCCAACAATCATCCAACTTAACAAGTTCGTCCATTTTGGTCTTTCTTATTTCAACGAGTCCAAAGCTGAACGAACCAAATGTCAAGCATAGATTGATGTAATATGACACATTAAACTAATTGGAGAAGTTTGGGACCAAGGAAAAGAGATTTGGTCCAAGAATCATCCAACTTTGACAAGTTCGTCCATTTTGGTCTTTCTTAGTTCCGACGAGTTCCAAAGCTGAACGAACCCAAATGTCAAGCATAGATTGATGTAATATGACACATTAAACCAATTGGAGAAGTTTGGGACCAAGGAAAAGAGATTTGGTCCAAGAATCATCCAACTTAACAAGTTCGTCCATTTTGGTCTTTCTTAGTTCCACGAGCTCCAAAGCTGAACGAACCCAATGTCAAGCATAGATTGATGTAATATGACACATTAAACCAATTGGAGAAGTTTGGGACCAAGGAAAAGAGATTTGGTCCAGAATCATCCAACTTGACCAAGTTCGTCCATTTTGGTCTTTTTAGTTCCGACGAGCTCCAAAGTGAACGAACCAAAATGTCAAGCATAGATTGATGTAATATGACACATTAAAACAATTGGAGAAGTTTGGGACCAAGGAAAAGAGATTTGGTCCAAGAATCATCCAACTTTAATTGTTCGTCCATTTTGGTCTTTCTTAGTTTCAACGAGCTCCAAAGCTGAACGAACCCAATGTCAAGCATAGATTGATGTAATATGACACATTAAACCAATTGGAGAAGTTTGGGACCAAGGAAAAGAGATTTGGTCCAAGAATCATCCAACTTGACCATGTTCGTCCATTTTGGTCTTTCTTAGTTCCGACGAGCTCCAAAGCTGAACGAACCCAAATGTCAAGCATAGATTGATGTAATATGACACATTAAACCAATTGGAGAAGTTTGGGACCAAGGAAGGGAGATTTGGTCCAAGAATCATCCAACTTGACCAACTTCGTCCATTTTGGTCTTTCTTAGTTCCGACGAGCTCCAAAGCTGAACGAACCCAAATGTCAAGCATAGATTTGTAATGTATATGACACATTAAACCAATTGGAGAAGTTTGGGACCAAGGAAAAGAGATTTGGTCCAAGAATCATCCAACTTAACCTTGTTCGTCCATTTTGGTCTTTCTTAGTTCCGACGAGCTCCAAAGCTGAACGAACCCAAATGTCAAGCATAGATTGATGTAATATGACACATTAAACCAATTGGAGAAGTTTGGGACCAAGGAAAAGATTTGGTCCAAGAATCATCCAACTTGACCAAGTTCGTCCATTTTGGTCTTTCTTAGTTCCGACGAGCTCCAAAGCTGAACGAACCCAAATGTCAAGCATAGATTGATGTAATATGACACATTAAACCAATTGGAGAAGTTTGGGACCAAGGAAAAGAGATTTGGTCCAAGAATCATCCAACTTGACCAAGTTCGTCCATTTTGGTCTTTCTTAGTTCCGACGAGCTCCAAAGCTGAACGAACCCAAATGTCAAGCATAGATTGATGTAATATGACACATTAAACCAATTGGAGAAGTTTGGGACCAAGGAAAAGAGATTTGGTCCAAGAATCATCCAACTTGACCAAGTTCGTCCATTTTGGTCTTTCTTAGTTCGACGAGCTCCAAAGCTGAACGAACCCCAAATGTCAAGCATAGATTGATGTAATATGACACATTAAACCAATTGGAGAAGTTTGGGACCAAGGAAAAGAGATTTGGTCCAAGAATCATCCAACTTGACCAAGTTCGTCCATTTTGGTCTTTCTTAGTTCGACGAGCTCCAAAGCTGAACGAACCCAAATGTCAAGCATAGATTGATGTAATATGACACATTAAACCAATTGGAGAAGTTTGGGACCAAGGAAAAGAGATTTGGTCCAAGAATCATCCAACTTGACCTTGTTCGTCCATTTTGGTCTTTCTTAGTTCCAACGAGCTCCAAAGCAGAACGAACCCAAATGTCAAGCATAGATTGATGTAATATGACACATTAAACCAATTGGAGAAGTTTGGGACCAAGGAAAAGAGATTTGGTCCAAGAATCATCCAACTTAACCATGTTCGTCCATTTTGGTCTTTCTTAGTTCCGACGAGCTCCAAAGCTGAACGAACCCAAATGTCAAGCATAGATTGATGTAATATGACACATTAAACCAATTGGAGAAGTTTGGGACCAGGAAAAGAGATTTGGTCCAAGAATCATCCAACTTGACCAAGTTCGTCCATTTTGGTCTTTCTTAGTTCCGACGAGCTCCAAAGCTGAACGAACCAAATGTCAAGCATAGATTGATGTAATATGACACATTAAACCAATTGGAGAAGTTTGGGACCAAGGAAAAGAGATTTGGTCCAAGAATCATCCAACTTGACCAAGTTCGTCCATTTTGGTCTTTCTTAGTTCCGACGAGCTCCAAAGCTTAACGAACCCAAATGTCAAGCATAGATTGATGTAATAATGACACATTAAACCAATTGGAGAAGTTTGGGACCAAGGAAAAGAGATTTGGTCCAAGAATCATCCAACTTGACCAAGTTCGTCCATTTTGGTCTTTCTTAGTTCCGACGAGAGTTCAAAGCTGAACGAACCCAAATGTCAAGCATAGATTGATGTAATATGACACATTAAACCAATTGGAGAAGTTTGGGACCAAGGAAAAGAGATTTGGTCCAAGAATCATCCAACTTGACCAAGTTCGTCCATTTTGGTCTTTCTTAGTTCCGACGAGCTCCAAAGCTGAACGAACCCAAATGTCAAGCATAGATTGATGTAATATGACACATTAAACCAATTGGAGAAGTTTGGGACCAAGGAAAAGAGATTTGGTCCAAGAATCATCCAACTTACCAAGTTCGTCCATTTTGGTCTTTCTTTTTCCGACGAGCTCCAAAGCTGAACGAACCCAAATGTCAAGCATAGATTGATGTAATATGACACATTAAACCAATTGGAGAAGTTTGGGACCAAGGAAAAGAGATTTGGTCCAAGAATCATCCAACTTGACCAAGTTCGTCCATTTTGGTCTTTCTTAGTTCGACGAGCTCCAAAGCTGAACGAACCCAAATGTCAAGCATAGATTGATGTAATATGACACATTAAACCAATTGGAGAAGTTTGGGACCAAGGAAAAGAGATTTGGTCCAAGAATCATCCAACTTGACCAAGTTCGTCCATTTTGGTCTTTCTTAGTTCCAACGAGCTCCAAAGCTGAACGAACCAAATGTCAAGCATAGATTGATGTAATATGACACATTAAACCAATTGGAGAAGTTTGGGACCAAGGAAAAGAGATTTGGTCCAAGAATCATCCAACTTGACCAAGTTCGTCCATTTTGGTCTTTCTTAGTTCCGACGAGTCCAAAGCTGAACGAACCCAAATGTCAAGCATAGATTGATGTAATATGACACATTAAAACAATTGGAGAAGTTTGGGACCAAGGAAAAGAGATTTGGTCCAAGAATCATCCAACTTGACCAAGTTCGTCCATTTTGGTCTTTCTTAGTTCCAAGAGCTCCAAAGCTGAACGAACCCAAATGTCAAGCATAGATTGATGTAATATGACACATTAAACCAATTGGAGAAGTTTGGGACCAAGGAAAAGAGATTTGGTCCAAGAATCATCCAACTTGACCAAGTTCGTCCATTTTGGTCTTTCTTAGTTCCGACGAGCTCCAAAGCTGAACGAACCCAAATGTCAAGCATAGATTGATGTAATATGACACATTAAACAATTGGAGAAGTTTGGGACCAAGGAAAAGAGATTTGGTCCAAGAATCATCCAACTTACCTTGTTCGTCCATTTTGGTCTGTCTTAGTTCCAACGATCTCCAAAGCAGAACGAACCCAAATGTCAAGCATAGATTGATGTAATATGACACATTAAACCAATTGGAGAAGTTTGGGACCAAGGAAAAGAGATTTGGTCCAAGAATCATCCAACTTAACCATGTTCGTCCATTTTGGTCTTTCTTAGTTCCGACGAGCTCCAAAGCTGAACGAACCTAAATGTCAATCATAGATTGATGTAATATGACACATTAAACCAATTGGAGAAGTTTGGGACCAAGGAAGGGAGATTTGGTCCAAGAATCATCCAACTTGACCAACTTCGTCCATTTTGGTCTTTCTTAGTTCCGACAAGCTCCAAAGCTGAACGAACCCAAATGTCAAGCATAGATTGATGTAATAAGACACATTAAACCAATTGGAGAAGTTTGGGACCAAGGAAAAGAGATTTGGCCCAAGAATCATCCAACTTAACCTTGTTCGTCCATTTTGGTCTGTCTTAGTTCCAACGAGCTCCAAAGCAGAACGAACCCAAATGTCAAGCATAGATTGATGTAATATGACACATTAAACCAATTGGAGAAGTTTGGGACCAAGGAAAAGATATTTGGTCCAAGAATCATCCAACTTAACCATGTTCGTCCATTTTGGTCTTTCTTAGTTCCGACGAGCTCCAAAGCTGAACGAACCTAAATGTCAATCATAGATTGATGTAATATAACACATTAAACCAATTGGAGAAGTTTGGGACCAGGAAAAAGAGATTTGGTCCAAGAATCATCCAACTTGACCAAGTTCGTCCATTTTGGTCTTTCTTAGTTCCGACGAGCTCCAAAGCTGAACGAACCTAAATGTCAAGCATAGATTGATGTAATATGACACATTAAACCAATTGGAGAAGTTTGGGACCAAGGAAGGAGATTTGGTCCAAGAATCATCCAACTTGACCAAGTTCGTCCATTTAGGTCTTTCTTAGTTCCGACGAGCTCCAAAGCTTAACGAACCCAAATGTCAAGCATAGATTGATGTAATAAGACACATTAAACCAATTGGAGAAGTTTGGGACCAAGGAAAAGAGATTTGGTCCAAGAATCATCCAACTTGACCAAGTTCGTCCATTTTGGTCTTTCTTAGTTCCGACGAGCTCCAAAGCTGAGCGAACCCAAATGTCAAGCATAGATTGATGTAATATGACACATTAAACTAATTGGAGAAGTTTGGGACCAAGGAAGGGAGATTTGGTCCAAGAATCATCTAACTTGACCAAGTTCGTCCATTTTGGTCTTTCATAGTTTCGACGAGCTCCAAAGCTGAACTAACCCAAATGTCAAGCATAGATTAATGTAATATGACACATTAAACCAATTGGAGAAGTTTGGGACCAAGGAAGGGAGATTTGGTCCAAGAATCATCCAACTTGACCAACTTCGTCCATTTTGATCTTTCTTAGTTCCGACGAGCTCTAAAGCTGAACGAACCCAAATGTCAAGCATAGATTGATGTAATAAGACATATTAAACCAATTGGAGTAGTTTGGGACCAAGGAAAAGAGATTTGGCCCAAGAATCATCCAACTTAACCTTGTTCGTCCATTTTGGTCTGTCTTAGTTCCAACGAGCTCCAAAGCAGAACGAACCCAAATGTCAAGCATAGATTGATGTAATATGACACATTAAACCAATTGGAGAAGTTTGGGACCAAGGAAGGGAGATTTGGTCCAAGAATCATCTAACTTGACCAAGTTCGTCCATTTTGGTCTTTCTTAGTTCCGACGAGCTCCAAAGCTGAACGAACCCAAATGTCAAGCATAGATTGATGTAATATGACACATTAAACCAATTGGAGAAGTTTGGGACCAAGGAAGGGAGATTTGGTCCAAGAATCATCTAACTTGACCAAGTTCGTCCATTTTGGTCTTTCTTAGTTTCGACGAGCTCCAAAGCTGAACGAACCCAAATGTCAAGCATAGATTGATGTAATATGACACATTAAACCAATTGGAGAAGTTTGGGACCAAGGAAGGGAGATTTGGTCCAAGAATCATCCAACTTGACTAACTTTGTCCATTTTGGTCTTTCTTAGTTCCGACGAGCTCCAAAGATGAACGAAACCAAATGTCAAGCATAGATTGATGTAATATGACACATTAAACCAATTGGAGAAGTTTGGGACCAAGGAAAAGAGGTTTGGTCCAAGAATCATCCAACTTAACCATGTTCGTCCATTTTGGTCTGTCATAGTTCCAACGAGCTCCAAAGCAGAACGAACCCAAATGTCAAGCATAGATTGATGTAATATGACACATTAAACCAATTGGAGAAGTTTGGGACAAAGGAAAGGAGATTTGGTCCAAGAATCATCCAACTTGACCAACTTCGTCCATTTTGGTCTCTCTTAGTTCCGACGAGCTCCAAAGCTGAACGAACCCAAATGTCAAGCATACATTGATGTAATATGACACATTCAACCAATTGGAGAAGTTTGGGACCAAGGAAAAGAGATTTGTCCAAGAATCATCCAACTTGACCAAGTTCGACCATTTTAGTCTTTCTTAGTTACGACGAGCTCCAAAGCTAAACGAACCCAAATGTCAAGCATAGATTGATGTAATATGACACATTAAACCAATTGGAGAAGTTTGGGACCAAGGAAAAGAGATTTGGTCCAAGAATCATCCAACTTGACCAACTTTGTCCATTTTAGTCTCTCTTAGTTCCAACGAGCTCCAAAGCTGAACGAACCCAAATGTCAAGCATAGATTAATGTAATATGATACATTCAACCAATTGGAGAAGTTTCGGACCAAGGAAAAGAGATTTGGTCCAAGAATCATCCAACTTCGTCCATTTTGGTCTTTCTTAGTTCCGACGAGCTCCAAAGCTGAACGAACCAAATGTCAAGCATAGATTGATGTAATATGACACATTAAACCAATTGGAGAAGTTTCGGACCAAGGAAAAGAGATTTGATCCAAGAATCATCTAACTTGACCAAGTTCGTCCATTTTGGTCTTTCTTAGTTCCGAGTAGATCCAAAGCTGAACGAAAGTTTGGGACCAAGGAAAAGAGATTTGGTCCAAGAATCATCCAACTTGACCAACTTCGTCCATTTTGGTCTCTCTTAGTTCCGACGAGCTCCAAAGCTGAACGAACCCAAATGTCAAGCATACATTGATGTAATATGACACATTAAACCAATTGGAGAAGTTTGGGACCAAGGAAAATAGATTTGGTCCAAGAATCATCCAACTTAACCATGTTCGTCCATTTTGGTCTTTCTTAGTTCCAACGAGCTCCAAAGCTGAACGAACCCAAATGTCAAGCATAGATTGATGTAATATGACACATTAAACCAATTGGAGAACTTTCGGACCAAGGAAAAGAGATTTGGTCCAAGAATCATCTAACTTGACCAAGTTCGTCCATTTTGGTCTTTCTTAGTTCCGAGTAGATCCAAAGCTGAACGAACCCAAATGTCAAGCATAGATTGATGTAATATGACACATTAAACCAATTGGAGAAGTTTGGGACCAAGGAAAAGAGATTTGGTCCAAGAATCATCCAACTTGACCAACTTCGTCCATTTTAGTCTCTCTTAGTTCCGACGAGCTCCAAAGCTGAACGAACCCAAATGTCAAGCATAGATTAATGTAATATGATACATTCAACCAATTGGAGAAGTTTCGGACCAAGGAAAAGAGATTTGGTCCAAGAATCATCCAACTTCGTCCATTTTGGTCTTTCTTAGTTCCGACGAGCTCCAAAGCTGAACGAACCCAAATGTCAAGTGTAACATCCCAAAATTTCTAAGGAAGAATATAAATCAACATTAGAGTAATTTAATTAGTGGTATGTTTGCTAAATGCAAATGAGAAGTGTGGGAATATTGAGAATATATATGAGGATGACATTTATGTGTACATGCACATATAGCTAGATTGTATATTAGTGTAGCATCCTTCTATTTCATTCATGATAGTCACATATAAAGTGTAATGTGATTTCATAACATGACCAAAGACCATGGGATTTAAATTCTATCTTAATTGATGAAACATGATTGAAAGTTAATGGTGTGAACTCTTGGTTGCTTTCTATTGAATATGCTTAGGTAATTGTGATTCTCATTATCATAAAAATGAAGTGAACTAAGAGGAATGAACCTTGAACAATTAATCAAGGAATTAAAGAGTTAAAAATATGGTATAATTAGTGCAATTAGATTAAATAGCTGCCTAAGTGAACTACTAGTTAAGGAGATGGTTAGAATGTGACTAAATTGGTCCCAATTGGACCATATGGAGGCAGCAGCTAGCCTCCACAAGGACCCACGCCTCTTGCATGCTTGAGACATCTAGAAACCTTGCATTAAATAAGGGGACACTCCCACCAATCATAGCTTGATAAAATACCATAGATGATAATTGCACTTGTGGTGATATTTTGTAAGACTTGTGCATGAAAGGGAGACTTGTAACATCCCCTAATTGAGTAGTATGTAAGGTTACATGTGCATCATCCATACTTATATGCATGTTTAAGGTATTCCCTAATTGAACCTCTTGAATTGAATGGCTTATATGCATGTGATTATATTAGTTGTGTTTACAACTTCATGTGAACAAGCATGTGTGCATGTTTATGGCAAGTAGGAATTGAATACCTTGCATGAACATGTGTAATTAGAATTATGTTATTTCATTCATAAGGATCAAATTGAATAAGATTTTTATAAGTGGTGGCACATCCATAAATAACCAAAAGTGGGAAACAACTAGTTGGAATGGAATGAGGAAACTAGACTAAGCTAGTTGGATTGAAAGGATCTAGTCTCAATGGAGCCAAGAAGGCAGCAGCCTTTTGCCCTCTCATCCACGCCACTTGCCATGCATCAAGCCCCAAACCTTTGTCTTGAACTTGGTCAAAGTGTCAACCAATGAAATAGTGACATTAGGCATGACTTGTGTGCATATTCCATGATATTTATGCATGTAATAAATGAAGGAAAATGGGAGAGAATTCTAGACCAAGTGAGAGGCGGCAAGCAGGGCTGCAAGGGGAAAGAAAAGAAATAAAAAGGGGGAGAAGAGAGCTAGGCGTGCAAGAGAAAAGAAGGAGAAGAAAGAAGAAAAACAAGAGAGGAAAGCAAGCTTGTGTGAATCCTAGTGTTCTTGCCTTTTCAACCACTTGAAGTAACCATCTAACTAGCCTCAAAAGAGAAAGGAAAGCTGCCATAGAGACCCTAGAAGAGAAACCCTAGGGCTGACAAGGAAGAAATTGAAGACAAAAGGTAGTTAGTTTAATTCAAGCATGGGTAGTTAGTTTAATTCAAGCATGGGTAGTTAGTTTAATTCAAGCATAGGTTTTGGTGTCTTGTATGCTGAAAAATATGAGCCCCTTGCTATATTTATTTCTATTGTTTTGTATGATGAATTTCAATGTTATTCGTGTCCTTGAATGGATGTTTATTGGCTGTTTATGGTGGATTGATGCCACATATTTCTGCCTTGGATGAAAGTATGCAAATTCACAAGAGGTGATGAGAAGAGTATGAAGAAAGTTGTATAACCATGGGGTATGGGGTATGCCAAAATGGTACCTAAAGTGGCATCTATGGACAGGGAATGATGACTGCCTCATAGGGGTAAGGAGTGCCAAAAGGGAGCACTAAATATGTCTCACCCTATGATAAGCAGTGGTGCCAAAAGGGTGCACCAAACCTATGTATACTGTCCATAAAGACCTCTATGCATGGTTATGCCTTTTTCTTTATGTTCTCTTCAAACTACTTCAAATTATGCCCTCCTTAACCTTGTTTGAATGGACTAACTACTGAGAAATCATTGGTTTCTCATATTATTGGTGTTAATGATTTCATACAGGTGACAAAGCAAAAGAGGTAATTCAAGACTGATTGTGGCTGCTGGCTGTATTTTTGTAGTTGATTTATGATGACCTTTATGTGATGAACTGTTGAGAGCTATGTGATGTAATTTAATGTTATGTCTTGAACACTATGAAGTGGATATTTGTTACATGCATATTATGTATTAAGGTAACTCCTAAAGTTAATGAACATAGACTAGTGTACCTTGTGCTAAATGGCTGTTTTCTGGCCAGCTTGAAATAAGGAATTATTAGTACCTTCAAACCATGAGATAATTACATGAAATTATTTTCCCAAGCTCACGAAACACTATATTTTATGCATGCAAAATTTCAAGATTTTTGGCCTAGCCAATTAATACAGAAAATTCTTCAAAGTTACACTTCAGGAGTTTTTACCGGTAAACAGGACAGTTCACAATCTTTGTTTAATTGACCCACCAAGCCATCAAAATTTTGTATGAAATTTTACCACCTATTCTAGATACATTGAACTTGTATTCTGGAGCTTTTAATAATTTTTAGACATTTATACACCACGTTTCCATATTTTACAAAAACAGGACAGCAAGCTGTCTACAACAGTAAACTGTCCAATTGAGGTCTAAACCTTTAATTGGTAATTTCCTTATGAAATAGAGCTAAATGAAAAGTGTTTTTCATAAGTATAAGATTAAAGTAAGATGTTACATCAAGCATAGATTGATGTAATATGACACATTAAACCAATTGGAGAAGTTTGGGACCAAGGAAAAGAGATTTGGTCCAATAATCATCCAACTTGACCAACTTCGTCCATTTTGGTCTTTCTTAGTTCCGACGAGCTCCAAAGCTGAACGAACCCAAATGTCAAGCATAGATTGATGTAATATGACACATTAAACCAATTGGAGAAGTTTGGGACCAAGGAAAAGAGATTTGGTCCAAGAATCATCCAAGTTCGTCCATTTTGGTCTTTCTTAGTTCTGACGAGCTCCAAAGCTGAACGAACCCAAATGTCAAGCATAGATTGATGTAATATGACACATTAAACCAATTGGAGAAGTTTGGGACCAAGGAAAAGAGATTTGGTCCAAGAATCATCCAACTTAACCAAGTTCGTCCATTTTGGTCTTTCTTAGTTCCAACGAGCTCCAAAGCTGAACGAACCCAAATGTCAAGCATAGATTGATGTAATATGACACATTAAACCAATTGGAGAAGTTTGGGACCAAGGAAAAGAGATTTGGTCCAAGAATCATCCAACTTGACCAAGTTCGTCCATTTTGGTCTTTCTTAGTTCCGAGTAGCTCCAAAGCTGAACGAACCCAAATGTCAAGCATAGATTGATGTAATATGACACATTAAACCAATTGGAGAAGTTTGGGACCAAGGAAAGGAGATTTGGTCCAAGAATCATCCAACTTGACCAAGTTCGTCCATTTTGGTCTTTCTTAGTTCCAACGAGCTCCAAAGCTGAACGAACCCAAATGTCAAGCATAGATTGATGTAATATGACACATTAAACCAATTGGAGAAGTTTGGGACCAAGGAAAAGAGATTTGGTCCAAGAATCATCCAACTTGACCAAGTTCGTCCATTTTGGTCTTTCTTAGTTCCGACGAGCTCCAAAGCTGAACGAACCCAAATGTCAAGCATAGATTGATGTAATATGACACATTAAACCAATTGGAGAAGTTTGGGACCAAGGAAAAGAGATTTGGTCCAAGAATCATCCAACTTGACCAAGTTCGTCCATTTTGGTCTTTCTTAGTTCCGACGAGCTCCAAAGCTGAACGAACCCAAATGTCAAGCATAGATTGATGTAATATGACACATTAAACCAATTGGAGAAGTTTGGGACCAAGGAAAAGAGATTTGGTCCAAGAATCATCCAACTTGACCAAGTTCGTCCATTTTGGTCTTTCTTAGTTCCGACGAGCTCCAAAGCTGAACGAACCCAAATGTCAAGCATAGATTGATGTAATATGACACATTAAACCAATTGGAGAAGTTTGGGACCAAGGAAAAGAGATTTGGTCCAAGAATCATCCAACTTGACCAAGTTCGTCCATTTTGGTCTTTCTTAGTTCCGACGAGCTCCAAAGCTGAACGAACCCAAATGTCAAGCATAGATTGATGTAATATGACACATTAAACCAATTGGAGAAGTTTGGGACCAAGGAAAAGAGATTTGGTCCAAGAATCATCCAACTTGACCAAGTTCGTCCATTTTGGTCTTTCTTAGTTCCGACGAGCTCCAAAGCTGAACGAACCCAAATGTCAAGCATAGATTGATGTAATATGACACATTAAACCAATTGGAGAAGTTTGGGACCAAGGAAAAGAGATTTGGTCCAAGAATCATCCAACTTGACCAAGTTCGTCCATTTTGGTCTTTCTTAGTTCCGAGTAGCTCCAAAGCTGAACGAACCCAAATGTCAAGCATAGATTGATGTAATATGACACATTAAACCAATTGGAGAAGTTTGGGACCAAGGAAAAGAGATTTGGTCCAAGAATCATCCAACTTGACCAAGTTCGTCCATTTTGGTCTTTCTTAGTTCCGACGAGCTCCAAAGCTGAACGAACCCAAATGTCAAGCATAGATTGATGTAATATGACACATTAAACCAATTGGAGAAGTTTGGGACCAAGGAAAAGAGATTTGGTCCAAGAATCATCCAACTTGACCAAGTCCCATTTTGGTCTTTCTTAGTTCCGACGAGCTCCAAAGCTGAACGAACCCAAATGTCAAGCATAGATTGATGTAATATGACACATTAAACCAATTGGAGAAGTTTGGGACCAAGGAAAAGAGATTTGGTCCAAGAATCATCCAACTTGACCAAGTTCGTCCATTTTGGTCTTTCTTAGTTCCGACGAGCTCCAAAGCTGAACGAACCCAAATGTCAAGCATAGATTGATGTAATATGACACATTAAACCAATTGGAGAAGTTTGGGACCAAGGAAAAGAGATTTGGTCCAAGAATCATCCAACTTGACCAAGTTCGTCCATTTTGGTCTTTCTTAGTTCCGACGAGCTCCAAAGCTGAACGAACCCAAATGTCAAGCATAGATTGATGTAATATGACACATTAAACCAATTGGAGAAGTTTGGGACCAAGGAAAAGAGATTTGGTCCAAGAATCATCCAACTTGACCAAGTTCGTCCATTTTGGTCTTTCTTAGTTCCGACGAGCTCCAAAGCTGAACGAACCCAAATGTCAAGCATAGATTGATGTAATATGACACATTAAACCAATTGGAGAAGTTTGGGACCAAGGAAAAGAGATTTGGTCCAAGAATCATCCAACTTGACCAAGTTCGTCCATTTTGGTCTTTCTTAGTTCCGACGAGCTCCAAAGCTGAACGAACCCAAATGTCAAGCATAGATTGATGTAATATGACACATTAAACCAATTGGAGAAGTTTGGGACCAAGGAAAAGAGATTTGGTCCAAGAATCATCCAACTTGACCAAGTTCGTCCATTTTGGTCTTTCTTAGTTCCGACGAGCTCCAAAGCTGAACGAACCCAAATGTCAAGCATAGATTGATGTAATATGACACATTAAACCAATTGGAGAAGTTTGGGACCAAGGAAAAGAGATTTGGTCCAAGAATCATCCAACTTGACCAAGTTCGTCCATTTTGGTCTTTCTTAGTTCCGACGAGCTCCAAAGCTGAACGAACCCAAATGTCAAGCATAGATTGATGTAATATGACACATTAAACCAATTGGAGAAGTTTGGGACCAAGGAAAAGAGATTTGGTCCAAGAATCATCCAACTTGACCAAGTTCGTCCATTTTGGTCTTTCTTAGTTCCGACGAGCTCCAAAGCTGAACGAACCCAAATGTCAAGCATAGATTGATGTAATATGACACATTAAACCAATTGGAGAAGTTTGGGACCAAGGAAAAGAGATTTGGTCCAAGAATCATCCAACTTGTTCGTCCATTTTGGTCTTTCTTAGTTCCGACGAGCTCCAAAGCTGAACGAACCCAAATGTCAAGCATAGATTGATGTAATATGACACATTAAACCAATTGGAGAAGTTTGGGACCAAGGAAAAGAGATTTGGTCCAAGAATCATCCAACTTGACCAAGTTCGTCCATTTTGGTCTTTCTTAGTTCCGACGAGCTCCAAAGCTGAACGAACCCAAATGTCAAGCATAGATTGATGTAATATGACACATTAAACCAATTGGAGAAGTTTGGGACCAAGGAAAAGAGATTTGGTCCAAGAATCATCCAACTTGACCAAGTTCGTCCATTTTGGTCTTTCTTAGTTCCGACGAGCTCCAAAGCTGAACGAACCCAAATGTCAAGCATAGATTGATGTAATATGACACATTAAACCAATTGGAGAAGTTTGGGACCAAGGAAAAGAGATTTGGTCCAAGAATCATCCAACTTGACCAAGTTCGTCCATTTTGGTCTTTCTTAGTTCCGACGAGCTCCAAAGCTGAACGAACCCAAATGTCAAGCATAGATTGATGTAATATGACACATTAAACCAATTGGAGAAGTTTGGGACCAAGGAAAAGAGATTTGGTCCAAGAATCATCCAACTTGACCAAGTTCGTCCATTTTGGTCTTTCTTAGTTCCGACGAGCTCCAAAGCTGAACGAACCCAAATGTCAAGCATAGATTGATGTAATATGACACATTAAACCAATTGGAGAAGTTTGGGACCAAGGAAAAGAGATTTGGTCCAAGAATCATCCAACTTGACCAAGTTCGTCCATTTTGGTCTTTCTTAGTTCCGACGAGCTCCAAAGCTGAACGAACCCAAATGTCAAGCATAGATTGATGTAATATGACACATTAAACCAATTGGAGAAGTTTGGGACCAAGGAAAAGAGATTTGGTCCAAGAATCATCCAACTTGACCAAGTTCGTCCATTTTGGTCTTTCTTAGTTCCGACGAGCTCCAAAGCTGAACGAACCCAAATGTCAAGCATAGATTGATGTAATATGACACATTAAACCAATTGGAGAAGTTTGGGACCAAGGAAAAGAGATTTGGTCCAAGAATCATCCAACTTGACCAAGTTCGTCCATTTTGGTCTTTCTTAGTTCCGACGAGCTCCAAAGCTGAACGAACCCAAATGTCAAGCATAGATTGATGTAATATGACACATTAAACCAATTGGAGAAGTTTGGGACCAAGGAAAAGAGATTTGGTCCAAGAATCATCCAACTTGACCAAGTTCGTCCATTTTGGTCTTTCTTAGTTCCGACGAGCTCCAAAGCTGAACGAACCCAAATGTCAAGCATAGATTGATGTAATATGACACATTAAACCAATTGGAGAAGTTTGGGACCAAGGAAAAGAGATTTGGTCCAAGAATCATCCAACTTGACCAAGTTCGTCCATTTTGGTCTTTCTTAGTTCCGACGAGCTCCAAAGCTGAACGAACCCAAATGTCAAGCATAGATTGATGTAATATGACACATTAAACCAATTGGAGAAGTTTGGGACCAAGGAAAAGAGATTTGGTCCAAGAATCATCCAACTTGACCAAGTTCGTCCATTTTGGTCTTTCTTAGTTCCGACGAGCTCCAAAGCTGAACGAACCCAAATGTCAAGCATAGATTGATGTAATATGACACATTAAACCAATTGGAGAAGTTTGGGACCAAGGAAAAGAGATTTGGTCCAAGAATCATCCAACTTGACCAAGTTCGTCCATTTTGGTCTTTCTTAGTTCCGACGAGCTCCAAAGCTGAACGAACCCAAATGTCAAGCATAGATTGATGTAATATGACACATTAAACCAATTGGAGAAGTTTGGGACCAAGGAAAAGAGATTTGGTCCAAGAATCATCCAACTTGACCAAGTTCGTCCATTTTGGTCTTTCTTAGTTCCGACGAGCTCCAAAGCTGAACGAACCCAAATGTCAAGCATAGATTGATGTAATATGACACATTAAACCAATTGGAGAAGTTTGGGACCAAGGAAAAGAGATTTGGTCCAAGAATCATCCAACTTGACCAAGTTCGTCCATTTTGGTCTTTCTTAGTTCCGACGAGCTCCAAAGCTGAACGAACCCAAATGTCAAGCATAGATTGATGTAATATGACACATTAAACCAATTGGAGAAGTTTGGGACCAAGGAAAAGAGATTTGGTCCAAGAATCATCCAACTTGACCAAGTTCGTCCATTTTGGTCTTTCTTAGTTCCGACGAGCTCCAAAGCTGAACGAACCCAAATGTCAAGCATAGATTGATGTAATATGACACATTAAACCAATTGGAGAAGTTTGGGACCAAGGAAAAGAGATTTGGTCCAAGAATCATCCAACTTGACCAAGTTCGTCCATTTTGGTCTTTCTTAGTTCCGACGAGCTCCAAAGCTGAACGAACCCAAATGTCAAGCATAGATTGATGTAATATGACACATTAAACCAATTGGAGAAGTTTGGGACCAAGGAAAAGAGATTTGGTCCAAGAATCATCCAACTTGACCAAGTTCGTCCATTTTGGTCTTTCTTAGTTCCGACGAGCTCCAAAGCTGAACGAACCCAAATGTCAAGCATAGATTGATGTAATATGACACATTAAACCAATTGGAGAAGTTTGGGACCAAGGAAAAGAGATTTGGTCCAAGAATCATCCAACTTGACCAAGTTCGTCCATTTTGGTCTTTCTTAGTTCCGACGAGCTCCAAAGCTGAACGAACCCAAATGTCAAGCATAGATTGATGTAATATGACACATTAAACCAATTGGAGAAGTTTGGGACCAAGGAAAAGAGATTTGGTCCAAGAATCATCCAACTTGACCAAGTTCGTCCATTTTGGTCTTTCTTAGTTCCGACGAGCTCCAAAGCTGAACGAACCCAAATGTCAAGCATAGATTGATGTAATATGACACATTAAACCAATTGGAGAAGTTTGGGACCAAGGAAAAGAGATTTGGTCCAAGAATCATCCAACTTGACCAAGTTCGTCCATTTTGGTCTTTCTTAGTTCCGACGAGCTCCAAAGCTGAACGAACCCAAATGTCAAGCATAGATTGATGTAATATGACACATTAAACCAATTGGAGAAGTTTGGGACCAAGGAAAAGAGATTTGGTCCAAGAATCATCCAACTTGACCAAGTTCGTCCATTTTGGTCTTTCTTAGTTCCGACGAGCTCCAAAGCTGAACGAACCCAAATGTCAAGCATAGATTGATGTAATATGACACATTAAACCAATTGGAGAAGTTTGGGACCAAGGAAAAGAGATTTGGTCCAAGAATCATCCAACTTGACCAAGTTCGTCCATTTTGGTCTTTCTTAGTTCCGACGAGCTCCAAAGCTGAACGAACCCAAATGTCAAGCATAGATTGATGTAATATGACACATTAAACCAATTGGAGAAGTTTGGGACCAAGGAAAAGAGATTTGGTCCAAGAATCATCCAACTTGACCAAGTTCGTCCATTTTGGTCTTTCTTAGTTCCGACGAGCTCCAAAGCTGAACGAACCCAAATGTCAAGCATAGATTGATGTAATATGACACATTAAACCAATTGGAGAAGTTTGGGACCAAGGAAAAGAGATTTGGTCCAAGAATCATCCAACTTGACCAAGTTCGTCCATTTTGGTCTTTCTTAGTTCCGACGAGCTCCAAAGCTGAACGAACCCAAATGTCAAGCATAGATTGATGTAATATGACACATTAAACCAATTGGAGAAGTTTGGGACCAAGGAAAAGAGATTTGGTCCAAGAATCATCCAACTTGACCAAGTTCGTCCATTTTGGTCTTTCTTAGTTCCGACGAGCTCCAAAGCTGAACGAACCCAAATGTCAAGCATAGATTGATGTAATATGACACATTAAACCAATTGGAGAAGTTTGGGACCAAGGAAAAGAGATTTGGTCCAAGAATCATCCAACTTGACCAAGTTCGTCCATTTTGGTCTTTCTTAGTTCCGACGAGCTCCAAAGCTGAACGAACCCAAATGTCAAGCATAGATTGATGTAATATGACACATTAAACCAATTGGAGAAGTTTGGGACCAAGGAAAAGAGATTTGGTCCAAGAATCATCCAACTTGACCAAGTTCGTCCATTTTGGTCTTTCTTAGTTCCGACGAGCTCCAAAGCTGAACGAACCCAAATGTCAAGCATAGATTGATGTAATATGACACATTAAACCAATTGGAGAAGTTTGGGACCAAGGAAAAGAGATTTGGTCCAAGAATCATCCAACTTGACCAAGTTCGTCCATTTTGGTCTTTCTTAGTTCCGACGAGCTCCAAAGCTGAACGAACCCAAATGTCAAGCATAGATTGATGTAATATGACACATTAAACCAATTGGAGAAGTTTGGGACCAAGGAAAAGAGATTTGGTCCAAGAATCATCCAACTTGACCAAGTTCGTCCATTTTGGTCTTTCTTAGTTCCGACGAGCTCCAAAGCTGAACGAACCCAAATGTCAAGCATAGATTGATGTAATATGACACATTAAACCAATTGGAGAAGTTTGGGACCAAGGAAAAGAGATTTGGTCCAAGAATCATCCAACTTGACCAAGTTCGTCCATTTTGGTCTTTCTTAGTTCCGACGAGCTCCAAAGCTGAACGAACCCAAATGTCAAGCATAGATTGATGTAATATGACACATTAAACCAATTGGAGAAGTTTGGGACCAAGGAAAAGAGATTTGGTCCAAGAATCATCCAACTTGACCAAGTTCGTCCATTTTGGTCTTTCTTAGTTCCGACGAGCTCCAAAGCTGAACGAACCCAAATGTCAAGCATAGATTGATGTAATATGACACATTAAACCAATTGGAGAAGTTTGGGACCAAGGAAAAGAGATTTGGTCCAAGAATCATCCAACTTGACCAAGTTCGTCCATTTTGGTCTTTCTTAGTTCCGACGAGCTCCAAAGCTGAACGAACCCAAATGTCAAGCATAGATTGATGTAATATGACACATTAAACCAATTGGAGAAGTTTGGGACCAAGGAAAAGAGATTTGGTCCAAGAATCATCCAACTTGACCAAGTTCGTCCATTTTGGTCTTTCTTAGTTCCGACGAGCTCCAAAGCTGAACGAACCCAAATGTCAAGCATAGATTGATGTAATATGACACATTAAACCAATTGGAGAAGTTTGGGACCAAGGAAAAGAGATTTGGTCCAAGAATCATCCAACTTGACCAAGTTCGTCCATTTTGGTCTTTCTTAGTTCCGACGAGCTCCAAAGCTGAACGAACCCAAATGTCAAGCATAGATTGATGTAATATGACACATTAAACCAATTGGAGAAGTTTGGGACCAAGGAAAAGAGATTTGGTCCAAGAATCATCCAACTTGACCAAGTTCGTCCATTTTGGTCTTTCTTAGTTCCGACGAGCTCCAAAGCTGAACGAACCCAAATGTCAAGCATAGATTGATGTAATATGACACATTAAACCAATTGGAGAAGTTTGGGACCAAGGAAAAGAGATTTGGTCCAAGAATCATCCAACTTGACCAAGTTCGTCCATTTTGGTCTTTCTTAGTTCCGACGAGCTCCAAAGCTGAACGAACCCAAATGTCAAGCATAGATTGATGTAATATGACACATTAAACCAATTGGAGAAGTTTGGGACCAAGGAAAAGAGATTTGGTCCAAGAATCATCCAACTTGACCAAGTTCGTCCATTTTGGTCTTTCTTAGTTCCGACGAGCTCCAAAGCTGAACGAACCCAAATGTCAAGCATAGATTGATGTAATATGACACATTAAACCAATTGGAGAAGTTTGGGACCAAGGAAAAGAGATTTGGTCCAAGAATCATCCAACTTGACCAAGTTCGTCCATTTTGGTCTTTCTTAGTTCCGACGAGCTCCAAAGCTGAACGAACCCAAATGTCAAGCATAGATTGATGTAATATGACACATTAAACCAATTGGAGAAGTTTGGGACCAAGGAAAAGAGATTTGGTCCAAGAATCATCCAACTTGACCAAGTTCGTCCATTTTGGTCTTTCTTAGTTCCGACGAGCTCCAAAGCTGAACGAACCCAAATGTCAAGCATAGATTGATGTAATATGACACATTAAACCAATTGGAGAAGTTTGGGACCAAGGAAAAGAGATTTGGTCCAAGAATCATCCAACTTGACCAAGTTCGTCCATTTTGGTCTTTCTTAGTTCCGACGAGCTCCAAAGCTGAACGAACCCAAATGTCAAGCATAGATTGATGTAATATGACACATTAAACCAATTGGAGAAGTTTGGGACCAAGGAAAAGAGATTTGGTCCAAGAATCATCCAACTTGACCAAGTTCGTCCATTTTGGTCTTTCTTAGTTCCGACGAGCTCCAAAGCTGAACGAACCCAAATGTCAAGCATAGATTGATGTAATATGACACATTAAACCAATTGGAGAAGTTTGGGACCAAGGAAAAGAGATTTGGTCCAAGAATCATCCAACTTGACCAAGTTCGTCCATTTTGGTCTTTCTTAGTTCCGACGAGCTCCAAAGCTGAACGAACCCAAATGTCAAGCATAGATTGATGTAATATGACACATTAAACCAATTGGAGAAGTTTGGGACCAAGGAAAAGAGATTTGGTCCAAGAATCATCCAACTTGACCAAGTTCGTCCATTTTGGTCTTTCTTAGTTCCGACGAGCTCCAAAGCTGAACGAACCCAAATGTCAAGCATAGATTGATGTAATATGACACATTAAACCAATTGGAGAAGTTTGGGACCAAGGAAAAGAGATTTGGTCCAAGAATCATCCAACTTGACCAAGTTCGTCCATTTTGGTCTTTCTTAGTTCCGACGAGCTCCAAAGCTGAACGAACCCAAATGTCAAGCATAGATTGATGTAATATGACACATTAAACCAATTGGAGAAGTTTGGGACCAAGGAAAAGAGATTTGGTCCAAGAATCATCCAACTTGACCAAGTTCGTCCATTTTGGTCTTTCTTAGTTCCGACGAGCTCCAAAGCTGAACGAACCCAAATGTCAAGCATAGATTGATGTAATATGACACATTAAACCAATTGGAGAAGTTTGGGACCAAGGAAAAGAGATTTGGTCCAAGAATCATCCAACTTGACCAAGTTCGTCCATTTTGGTCTTTCTTAGTTCCGACGAGCTCCAAAGCTGAACGAACCCAAATGTCAAGCATAGATTGATGTAATATGACACATTAAACCAATTGGAGAAGTTTGGGACCAAGGAAAAGAGATTTGGTCCAAGAATCATCCAACTTGACCAAGTTCGTCCATTTTGGTCTTTCTTAGTTCCGACGAGCTCCAAAGCTGAACGAACCCAAATGTCAAGCATAGATTGATGTAATATGACACATTAAACCAATTGGAGAAGTTTGGGACCAAGGAAAAGAGATTTGGTCCAAGAATCATCCAACTTGACCAAGTTCGTCCATTTTGGTCTTTCTTAGTTCCGACGAGCTCCAAAGCTGAACGAACCCAAATGTCAAGCATAGATTGATGTAATATGACACATTAAACCAATTGGAGAAGTTTGGGACCAAGGAAAAGAGATTTGGTCCAAGAATCATCCAACTTGACCAAGTTCGTCCATTTTGGTCTTTCTTAGTTCCGACGAGCTCCAAAGCTGAACGAACCCAAATGTCAAGCATAGATTGATGTAATATGACACATTAAACCAATTGGAGAAGTTTGGGACCAAGGAAAAGAGATTTGGTCCAAGAATCATCCAACTTGACCAAGTTCGTCCATTTTGGTCTTTCTTAGTTCCGACGAGCTCCAAAGCTGAACGAACCCAAATGTCAAGCATAGATTGATGTAATATGACACATTAAACCAATTGGAGAAGTTTGGGACCAAGGAAAAGAGATTTGGTCCAAGAATCATCCAACTTGACCAAGTTCGTCCATTTTGGTCTTTCTTAGTTCCGACGAGCTCCAAAGCTGAACGAACCCAAATGTCAAGCATAGATTGATGTAATATGACACATTAAACCAATTGGAGAAGTTTGGGACCAAGGAAAAGAGATTTGGTCCAAGAATCATCCAACTTGACCAAGTTCGTCCATTTTGGTCTTTCTTAGTTCCGACGAGCTCCAAAGCTGAACGAACCCAAATGTCAAGCATAGATTGATGTAATATGACACATTAAACCAATTGGAGAAGTTTGGGACCAAGGAAAAGAGATTTGGTCCAAGAATCATCCAACTTGACCAAGTTCGTCCATTTTGGTCTTTCTTAGTTCCGACGAGCTCCAAAGCTGAACGAACCCAAATGTCAAGCATAGATTGATGTAATATGACACATTAAACCAATTGGAGAAGTTTGGGACCAAGGAAAAGAGATTTGGTCCAAGAATCATCCAACTTGACCAAGTTCGTCCATTTTGGTCTTTCTTAGTTCCGACGAGCTCCAAAGCTGAACGAACCCAAATGTCAAGCATAGATTGATGTAATATGACACATTAAACCAATTGGAGAAGTTTGGGACCAAGGAAAAGAGATTTGGTCCAAGAATCATCCAACTTGACCAAGTTCGTCCATTTTGGTCTTTCTTAGTTCCGACGAGCTCCAAAGCTGAACGAACCCAAATGTCAAGCATAGATTGATGTAATATGACACATTAAACCAATTGGAGAAGTTTGGGACCAAGGAAAAGAGATTTGGTCCAAGAATCATCCAACTTGACCAAGTTCGTCCATTTTGGTCTTTCTTAGTTCCGACGAGCTCCAAAGCTGAACGAACCCAAATGTCAAGCATAGATTGATGTAATATGACACATTAAACCAATTGGAGAAGTTTGGGACCAAGGAAAAGAGATTTGGTCCAAGAATCATCCAACTTGACCAAGTTCGTCCATTTTGGTCTTTCTTAGTTCCGACGAGCTCCAAAGCTGAACGAACCCAAATGTCAAGCATAGATTGATGTAATATGACACATTAAACCAATTGGAGAAGTTTGGGACCAAGGAAAAGAGATTTGGTCCAAGAATCATCCAACTTGACCAAGTTCGTCCATTTTGGTCTTTCTTAGTTCCGACGAGCTCCAAAGCTGAACGAACCCAAATGTCAAGCATAGATTGATGTAATATGACACATTAAACCAATTGGAGAAGTTTGGGACCAAGGAAAAGAGATTTGGTCCAAGAATCATCCAACTTGACCAAGTTCGTCCATTTTGGTCTTTCTTAGTTCCGACGAGCTCCAAAGCTGAACGAACCCAAATGTCAAGCATAGATTGATGTAATATGACACATTAAACCAATTGGAGAAGTTTGGGACCAAGGAAAAGAGATTTGGTCCAAGAATCATCCAACTTGACCAAGTTCGTCCATTTTGGTCTTTCTTAGTTCCGACGAGCTCCAAAGCTGAACGAACCCAAATGTCAAGCATAGATTGATGTAATATGACACATTAAACCAATTGGAGAAGTTTGGGACCAAGGAAAAGAGATTTGGTCCAAGAATCATCCAACTTGACCAAGTTCGTCCATTTTGGTCTTTCTTAGTTCCGACGAGCTCCAAAGCTGAACGAACCCAAATGTCAAGCATAGATTGATGTAATATGACACATTAAACCAATTGGAGAAGTTTGGGACCAAGGAAAAGAGATTTGGTCCAAGAATCATCCAACTTGACCAAGTTCGTCCATTTTGGTCTTTCTTAGTTCCGACGAGCTCCAAAGCTGAACGAACCCAAATGTCAAGCATAGATTGATGTAATATGACACATTAAACCAATTGGAGAAGTTTGGGACCAAGGAAAAGAGATTTGGTCCAAGAATCATCCAACTTGACCAAGTTCGTCCATTTTGGTCTTTCTTAGTTCCGACGAGCTCCAAAGCTGAACGAACCCAAATGTCAAGCATAGATTGATGTAATATGACACATTAAACCAATTGGAGAAGTTTGGGACCAAGGAAAAGAGATTTGGTCCAAGAATCATCCAACTTGACCAAGTTCGTCCATTTTGGTCTTTCTTAGTTCCGACGAGCTCCAAAGCTGAACGAACCCAAATGTCAAGCATAGATTGATGTAATATGACACATTAAACCAATTGGAGAAGTTTGGGACCAAGGAAAAGAGATTTGGTCCAAGAATCATCCAACTTGACCAAGTTCGTCCATTTTGGTCTTTCTTAGTTCCGACGAGCTCCAAAGCTGAACGAACCCAAATGTCAAGCATAGATTGATGTAATATGACACATTAAACCAATTGGAGAAGTTTGGGACCAAGGAAAAGAGATTTGGTCCAAGAATCATCCAACTTGACCAAGTTCGTCCATTTTGGTCTTTCTTAGTTCCGACGAGCTCCAAAGCTGAACGAACCCAAATGTCAAGCATAGATTGATGTAATATGACACATTAAACCAATTGGAGAAGTTTGGGACCAAGGAAAAGAGATTTGGTCCAAGAATCATCCAACTTGACCAAGTTCGTCCATTTTGGTCTTTCTTAGTTCCGACGAGCTCCAAAGCTGAACGAACCCAAATGTCAAGCATAGATTGATGTAATATGACACATTAAACCAATTGGAGAAGTTTGGGACCAAGGAAAAGAGATTTGGTCCAAGAATCATCCAACTTGACCAAGTTCGTCCATTTTGGTCTTTCTTAGTTCCGACGAGCTCCAAAGCTGAACGAACCCAAATGTCAAGCATAGATTGATGTAATATGACACATTAAACCAATTGGAGAAGTTTGGGACCAAGGAAAAGAGATTTGGTCCAAGAATCATCCAACTTGACCAAGTTCGTCCATTTTGGTCTTTCTTAGTTCCGACGAGCTCCAAAGCTGAACGAACCCAAATGTCAAGCATAGATTGATGTAATATGACACATTAAACCAATTGGAGAAGTTTGGGACCAAGGAAAAGAGATTTGGTCCAAGAATCATCCAACTTGACCAAGTTCGTCCATTTTGGTCTTTCTTAGTTCCGACGAGCTCCAAAGCTGAACGAACCCAAATGTCAAGCATAGATTGATGTAATATGACACATTAAACCAATTGGAGAAGTTTGGGACCAAGGAAAAGAGATTTGGTCCAAGAATCATCCAACTTGACCAAGTTCGTCCATTTTGGTCTTTCTTAGTTCCGACGAGCTCCAAAGCTGAACGAACCCAAATGTCAAGCATAGATTGATGTAATATGACACATTAAACCAATTGGAGAAGTTTGGGACCAAGGAAAAGAGATTTGGTCCAAGAATCATCCAACTTGACCAAGTTCGTCCATTTTGGTCTTTCTTAGTTCCGACGAGCTCCAAAGCTGAACGAACCCAAATGTCAAGCATAGATTGATGTAATATGACACATTAAACCAATTGGAGAAGTTTGGGACCAAGGAAAAGAGATTTGGTCCAAGAATCATCCAACTTGACCAAGTTCGTCCATTTTGGTCTTTCTTAGTTCCGACGAGCTCCAAAGCTGAACGAACCCAAATGTCAAGCATAGATTGATGTAATATGACACATTAAACCAATTGGAGAAGTTTGGGACCAAGGAAAAGAGATTTGGTCCAAGAATCATCCAACTTGACCAAGTTCGTCCATTTTGGTCTTTCTTAGTTCCGACGAGCTCCAAAGCTGAACGAACCCAAATGTCAAGCATAGATTGATGTAATATGACACATTAAACCAATTGGAGAAGTTTGGGACCAAGGAAAAGAGATTTGGTCCAAGAATCATCCAACTTGACCAAGTTCGTCCATTTTGGTCTTTCTTAGTTCCGACGAGCTCCAAAGCTGAACGAACCCAAATGTCAAGCATAGATTGATGTAATATGACACATTAAACCAATTGGAGAAGTTTGGGACCAAGGAAAAGAGATTTGGTCCAAGAATCATCCAACTTGACCAAGTTCGTCCATTTTGGTCTTTCTTAGTTCCGACGAGCTCCAAAGCTGAACGAACCCAAATGTCAAGCATAGATTGATGTAATATGACACATTAAACCAATTGGAGAAGTTTGGGACCAAGGAAAAGAGATTTGGTCCAAGAATCATCCAACTTGACCAAGTTCGTCCATTTTGGTCTTTCTTAGTTCCGACGAGCTCCAAAGCTGAACGAACCCAAATGTCAAGCATAGATTGATGTAATATGACACATTAAACCAATTGGAGAAGTTTGGGACCAAGGAAAAGAGATTTGGTCCAAGAATCATCCAACTTGACCAAGTTCGTCCATTTTGGTCTTTCTTAGTTCCGACGAGCTCCAAAGCTGAACGAACCCAAATGTCAAGCATAGATTGATGTAATATGACACATTAAACCAATTGGAGAAGTTTGGGACCAAGGAAAAGAGATTTGGTCCAAGAATCATCCAACTTGACCAAGTTCGTCCATTTTGGTCTTTCTTAGTTCCGACGAGCTCCAAAGCTGAACGAACCCAAATGTCAAGCATAGATTGATGTAATATGACACATTAAACCAATTGGAGAAGTTTGGGACCAAGGAAAAGAGATTTGGTCCAAGAATCATCCAACTTGACCAAGTTCGTCCATTTTGGTCTTTCTTAGTTCCGACGAGCTCCAAAGCTGAACGAACCCAAATGTCAAGCATAGATTGATGTAATATGACACATTAAACCAATTGGAGAAGTTTGGGACCAAGGAAAAGAGATTTGGTCCAAGAATCATCCAACTTGACCAAGTTCGTCCATTTTGGTCTTTCTTAGTTCCGACGAGCTCCAAAGCTGAACGAACCCAAATGTCAAGCATAGATTGATGTAATATGACACATTAAACCAATTGGAGAAGTTTGGGACCAAGGAAAAGAGATTTGGTCCAAGAATCATCCAACTTGACCAAGTTCGTCCATTTTGGTCTTTCTTAGTTCCGACGAGCTCCAAAGCTGAACGAACCCAAATGTCAAGCATAGATTGATGTAATATGACACATTAAACCAATTGGAGAAGTTTGGGACCAAGGAAAAGAGATTTGGTCCAAGAATCATCCAACTTGACCAAGTTCGTCCATTTTGGTCTTTCTTAGTTCCGACGAGCTCCAAAGCTGAACGAACCCAAATGTCAAGCATAGATTGATGTAATATGACACATTAAACCAATTGGAGAAGTTTGGGACCAAGGAAAAGAGATTTGGTCCAAGAATCATCCAACTTGACCAAGTTCGTCCATTTTGGTCTTTCTTAGTTCCGACGAGCTCCAAAGCTGAACGAACCCAAATGTCAAGCATAGATTGATGTAATATGACACATTAAACCAATTGGAGAAGTTTGGGACCAAGGAAAAGAGATTTGGTCCAAGAATCATCCAACTTGACCAAGTTCGTCCATTTTGGTCTTTCTTAGTTCCGACGAGCTCCAAAGCTGAACGAACCCAAATGTCAAGCATAGATTGATGTAATATGACACATTAAACCAATTGGAGAAGTTTGGGACCAAGGAAAAGAGATTTGGTCCAAGAATCATCCAACTTGACCAAGTTCGTCCATTTTGGTCTTTCTTAGTTCCGACGAGCTCCAAAGCTGAACGAACCCAAATGTCAAGCATAGATTGATGTAATATGACACATTAAACCAATTGGAGAAGTTTGGGACCAAGGAAAAGAGATTTGGTCCAAGAATCATCCAACTTGACCAAGTTCGTCCATTTTGGTCTTTCTTAGTTCCGACGAGCTCCAAAGCTGAACGAACCCAAATGTCAAGCATAGATTGATGTAATATGACACATTAAACCAATTGGAGAAGTTTGGGACCAAGGAAAAGAGATTTGGTCCAAGAATCATCCAACTTGACCAAGTTCGTCCATTTTGGTCTTTCTTAGTTCCGACGAGCTCCAAAGCTGAACGAACCCAAATGTCAAGCATAGATTGATGTAATATGACACATTAAACCAATTGGAGAAGTTTGGGACCAAGGAAAAGAGATTTGGTCCAAGAATCATCCAACTTGACCAAGTTCGTCCATTTTGGTCTTTCTTAGTTCCGACGAGCTCCAAAGCTGAACGAACCCAAATGTCAAGCATAGATTGATGTAATATGACACATTAAACCAATTGGAGAAGTTTGGGACCAAGGAAAAGAGATTTGGTCCAAGAATCATCCAACTTGACCAAGTTCGTCCATTTTGGTCTTTCTTAGTTCCGACGAGCTCCAAAGCTGAACGAACCCAAATGTCAAGCATAGATTGATGTAATATGACACATTAAACCAATTGGAGAAGTTTGGGACCAAGGAAAAGAGATTTGGTCCAAGAATCATCCAACTTGACCAAGTTCGTCCATTTTGGTCTTTCTTAGTTCCGACGAGCTCCAAAGCTGAACGAACCCAAATGTCAAGCATAGATTGATGTAATATGACACATTAAACCAATTGGAGAAGTTTGGGACCAAGGAAAAGAGATTTGGTCCAAGAATCATCCAACTTGACCAAGTTCGTCCATTTTGGTCTTTCTTAGTTCCGACGAGCTCCAAAGCTGAACGAACCCAAATGTCAAGCATAGATTGATGTAATATGACACATTAAACCAATTGGAGAAGTTTGGGACCAAGGAAAAGAGATTTGGTCCAAGAATCATCCAACTTGACCAAGTTCGTCCATTTTGGTCTTTCTTAGTTCCGACGAGCTCCAAAGCTGAACGAACCCAAATGTCAAGCATAGATTGATGTAATATGACACATTAAACCAATTGGAGAAGTTTGGGACCAAGGAAAAGAGATTTGGTCCAAGAATCATCCAACTTGACCAAGTTCGTCCATTTTGGTCTTTCTTAGTTCCGACGAGCTCCAAAGCTGAACGAACCCAAATGTCAAGCATAGATTGATGTAATATGACACATTAAACCAATTGGAGAAGTTTGGGACCAAGGAAAAGAGATTTGGTCCAAGAATCATCCAACTTGACCAAGTTCGTCCATTTTGGTCTTTCTTAGTTCCGACGAGCTCCAAAGCTGAACGAACCCAAATGTCAAGCATAGATTGATGTAATATGACACATTAAACCAATTGGAGAAGTTTGGGACCAAGGAAAAGAGATTTGGTCCAAGAATCATCCAACTTGACCAAGTTCGTCCATTTTGGTCTTTCTTAGTTCCGACGAGCTCCAAAGCTGAACGAACCCAAATGTCAAGCATAGATTGATGTAATATGACACATTAAACCAATTGGAGAAGTTTGGGACCAAGGAAAAGAGATTTGGTCCAAGAATCATCCAACTTGACCAAGTTCGTCCATTTTGGTCTTTCTTAGTTCCGACGAGCTCCAAAGCTGAACGAACCCAAATGTCAAGCATAGATTGATGTAATATGACACATTAAACCAATTGGAGAAGTTTGGGACCAAGGAAAAGAGATTTGGTCCAAGAATCATCCAACTTGACCAAGTTCGTCCATTTTGGTCTTTCTTAGTTCCGACGAGCTCCAAAGCTGAACGAACCCAAATGTCAAGCATAGATTGATGTAATATGACACATTAAACCAATTGGAGAAGTTTGGGACCAAGGAAAAGAGATTTGGTCCAAGAATCATCCAACTTGACCAAGTTCGTCCATTTTGGTCTTTCTTAGTTCCGACGAGCTCCAAAGCTGAACGAACCCAAATGTCAAGCATAGATTGATGTAATATGACACATTAAACCAATTGGAGAAGTTTGGGACCAAGGAAAAGAGATTTGGTCCAAGAATCATCCAACTTGACCAAGTTCGTCCATTTTGGTCTTTCTTAGTTCCGACGAGCTCCAAAGCTGAACGAACCCAAATGTCAAGCATAGATTGATGTAATATGACACATTAAACCAATTGGAGAAGTTTGGGACCAAGGAAAAGAGATTTGGTCCAAGAATCATCCAACTTGACCAAGTTCGTCCATTTTGGTCTTTCTTAGTTCCGACGAGCTCCAAAGCTGAACGAACCCAAATGTCAAGCATAGATTGATGTAATATGACACATTAAACCAATTGGAGAAGTTTGGGACCAAGGAAAAGAGATTTGGTCCAAGAATCATCCAACTTGACCAAGTTCGTCCATTTTGGTCTTTCTTAGTTCCGACGAGCTCCAAAGCTGAACGAACCCAAATGTCAAGCATAGATTGATGTAATATGACACATTAAACCAATTGGAGAAGTTTGGGACCAAGGAAAAGAGATTTGGTCCAAGAATCATCCAACTTGACCAAGTTCGTCCATTTTGGTCTTTCTTAGTTCCGACGAGCTCCAAAGCTGAACGAACCCAAATGTCAAGCATAGATTGATGTAATATGACACATTAAACCAATTGGAGAAGTTTGGGACCAAGGAAAAGAGATTTGGTCCAAGAATCATCCAACTTGACCAAGTTCGTCCATTTTGGTCTTTCTTAGTTCCGACGAGCTCCAAAGCTGAACGAACCCAAATGTCAAGCATAGATTGATGTAATATGACACATTAAACCAATTGGAGAAGTTTGGGACCAAGGAAAAGAGATTTGGTCCAAGAATCATCCAACTTGACCAAGTTCGTCCATTTTGGTCTTTCTTAGTTCCGACGAGCTCCAAAGCTGAACGAACCCAAATGTCAAGCATAGATTGATGTAATATGACACATTAAACCAATTGGAGAAGTTTGGGACCAAGGAAAAGAGATTTGGTCCAAGAATCATCCAACTTGACCAAGTTCGTCCATTTTGGTCTTTCTTAGTTCCGACGAGCTCCAAAGCTGAACGAACCCAAATGTCAAGCATAGATTGATGTAATATGACACATTAAACCAATTGGAGAAGTTTGGGACCAAGGAAAAGAGATTTGGTCCAAGAATCATCCAACTTGACCAAGTTCGTCCATTTTGGTCTTTCTTAGTTCCGACGAGCTCCAAAGCTGAACGAACCCAAATGTCAAGCATAGATTGATGTAATATGACACATTAAACCAATTGGAGAAGTTTGGGACCAAGGAAAAGAGATTTGGTCCAAGAATCATCCAACTTGACCAAGTTCGTCCATTTTGGTCTTTCTTAGTTCCGACGAGCTCCAAAGCTGAACGAACCCAAATGTCAAGCATAGATTGATGTAATATGACACATTAAACCAATTGGAGAAGTTTGGGACCAAGGAAAAGAGATTTGGTCCAAGAATCATCCAACTTGACCAAGTTCGTCCATTTTGGTCTTTCTTAGTTCCGACGAGCTCCAAAGCTGAACGAACCCAAATGTCAAGCATAGATTGATGTAATATGACACATTAAACCAATTGGAGAAGTTTGGGACCAAGGAAAAGAGATTTGGTCCAAGAATCATCCAACTTGACCAAGTTCGTCCATTTTGGTCTTTCTTAGTTCCGACGAGCTCCAAAGCTGAACGAACCCAAATGTCAAGCATAGATTGATGTAATATGACACATTAAACCAATTGGAGAAGTTTGGGACCAAGGAAAAGAGATTTGGTCCAAGAATCATCCAACTTGACCAAGTTCGTCCATTTTGGTCTTTCTTAGTTCCGACGAGCTCCAAAGCTGAACGAACCCAAATGTCAAGCATAGATTGATGTAATATGACACATTAAACCAATTGGAGAAGTTTGGGACCAAGGAAAAGAGATTTGGTCCAAGAATCATCCAACTTGACCAAGTTCGTCCATTTTGGTCTTTCTTAGTTCCGACGAGCTCCAAAGCTGAACGAACCCAAATGTCAAGCATAGATTGATGTAATATGACACATTAAACCAATTGGAGAAGTTTGGGACCAAGGAAAAGAGATTTGGTCCAAGAATCATCCAACTTGACCAAGTTCGTCCATTTTGGTCTTTCTTAGTTCCGACGAGCTCCAAAGCTGAACGAACCCAAATGTCAAGCATAGATTGATGTAATATGACACATTAAACCAATTGGAGAAGTTTGGGACCAAGGAAAAGAGATTTGGTCCAAGAATCATCCAACTTGACCAAGTTCGTCCATTTTGGTCTTTCTTAGTTCCGACGAGCTCCAAAGCTGAACGAACCCAAATGTCAAGCATAGATTGATGTAATATGACACATTAAACCAATTGGAGAAGTTTGGGACCAAGGAAAAGAGATTTGGTCCAAGAATCATCCAACTTGACCAAGTTCGTCCATTTTGGTCTTTCTTAGTTCCGACGAGCTCCAAAGCTGAACGAACCCAAATGTCAAGCATAGATTGATGTAATATGACACATTAAACCAATTGGAGAAGTTTGGGACCAAGGAAAAGAGATTTGGTCCAAGAATCATCCAACTTGACCAAGTTCGTCCATTTTGGTCTTTCTTAGTTCCGACGAGCTCCAAAGCTGAACGAACCCAAATGTCAAGCATAGATTGATGTAATATGACACATTAAACCAATTGGAGAAGTTTGGGACCAAGGAAAAGAGATTTGGTCCAAGAATCATCCAACTTGACCAAGTTCGTCCATTTTGGTCTTTCTTAGTTCCGACGAGCTCCAAAGCTGAACGAACCCAAATGTCAAGCATAGATTGATGTAATATGACACATTAAACCAATTGGAGAAGTTTGGGACCAAGGAAAAGAGATTTGGTCCAAGAATCATCCAACTTGACCAAGTTCGTCCATTTTGGTCTTTCTTAGTTCCGACGAGCTCCAAAGCTGAACGAACCCAAATGTCAAGCATAGATTGATGTAATATGACACATTAAACCAATTGGAGAAGTTTGGGACCAAGGAAAAGAGATTTGGTCCAAGAATCATCCAACTTGACCAAGTTCGTCCATTTTGGTCTTTCTTAGTTCCGACGAGCTCCAAAGCTGAACGAACCCAAATGTCAAGCATAGATTGATGTAATATGACACATTAAACCAATTGGAGAAGTTTGGGACCAAGGAAAAGAGATTTGGTCCAAGAATCATCCAACTTGACCAAGTTCGTCCATTTTGGTCTTTCTTAGTTCCGACGAGCTCCAAAGCTGAACGAACCCAAATGTCAAGCATAGATTGATGTAATATGACACATTAAACCAATTGGAGAAGTTTGGGACCAAGGAAAAGAGATTTGGTCCAAGAATCATCCAACTTGACCAAGTTCGTCCATTTTGGTCTTTCTTAGTTCCGACGAGCTCCAAAGCTGAACGAACCCAAATGTCAAGCATAGATTGATGTAATATGACACATTAAACCAATTGGAGAAGTTTGGGACCAAGGAAAAGAGATTTGGTCCAAGAATCATCCAACTTGACCAAGTTCGTCCATTTTGGTCTTTCTTAGTTCCGACGAGCTCCAAAGCTGAACGAACCCAAATGTCAAGCATAGATTGATGTAATATGACACATTAAACCAATTGGAGAAGTTTGGGACCAAGGAAAAGAGATTTGGTCCAAGAATCATCCAACTTGACCAAGTTCGTCCATTTTGGTCTTTCTTAGTTCCGACGAGCTCCAAAGCTGAACGAACCCAAATGTCAAGCATAGATTGATGTAATATGACACATTAAACCAATTGGAGAAGTTTGGGACCAAGGAAAAGAGATTTGGTCCAAGAATCATCCAACTTGACCAAGTTCGTCCATTTTGGTCTTTCTTAGTTCCGACGAGCTCCAAAGCTGAACGAACCCAAATGTCAAGCATAGATTGATGTAATATGACACATTAAACCAATTGGAGAAGTTTGGGACCAAGGAAAAGAGATTTGGTCCAAGAATCATCCAACTTGACCAAGTTCGTCCATTTTGGTCTTTCTTAGTTCCGACGAGCTCCAAAGCTGAACGAACCCAAATGTCAAGCATAGATTGATGTAATATGACACATTAAACCAATTGGAGAAGTTTGGGACCAAGGAAAAGAGATTTGGTCCAAGAATCATCCAACTTGACCAAGTTCGTCCATTTTGGTCTTTCTTAGTTCCGACGAGCTCCAAAGCTGAACGAACCCAAATGTCAAGCATAGATTGATGTAATATGACACATTAAACCAATTGGAGAAGTTTGGGACCAAGGAAAAGAGATTTGGTCCAAGAATCATCCAACTTGACCAAGTTCGTCCATTTTGGTCTTTCTTAGTTCCGACGAGCTCCAAAGCTGAACGAACCCAAATGTCAAGCATAGATTGATGTAATATGACACATTAAACCAATTGGAGAAGTTTGGGACCAAGGAAAAGAGATTTGGTCCAAGAATCATCCAACTTGACCAAGTTCGTCCATTTTGGTCTTTCTTAGTTCCGACGAGCTCCAAAGCTGAACGAACCCAAATGTCAAGCATAGATTGATGTAATATGACACATTAAACCAATTGGAGAAGTTTGGGACCAAGGAAAAGAGATTTGGTCCAAGAATCATCCAACTTGACCAAGTTCGTCCATTTTGGTCTTTCTTAGTTCCGACGAGCTCCAAAGCTGAACGAACCCAAATGTCAAGCATAGATTGATGTAATATGACACATTAAACCAATTGGAGAAGTTTGGGACCAAGGAAAAGAGATTTGGTCCAAGAATCATCCAACTTGACCAAGTTCGTCCATTTTGGTCTTTCTTAGTTCCGACGAGCTCCAAAGCTGAACGAACCCAAATGTCAAGCATAGATTGATGTAATATGACACATTAAACCAATTGGAGAAGTTTGGGACCAAGGAAAAGAGATTTGGTCCAAGAATCATCCAACTTGACCAAGTTCGTCCATTTTGGTCTTTCTTAGTTCCGACGAGCTCCAAAGCTGAACGAACCCAAATGTCAAGCATAGATTGATGTAATATGACACATTAAACCAATTGGAGAAGTTTGGGACCAAGGAAAAGAGATTTGGTCCAAGAATCATCCAACTTGACCAAGTTCGTCCATTTTGGTCTTTCTTAGTTCCGACGAGCTCCAAAGCTGAACGAACCCAAATGTCAAGCATAGATTGATGTAATATGACACATTAAACCAATTGGAGAAGTTTGGGACCAAGGAAAAGAGATTTGGTCCAAGAATCATCCAACTTGACCAAGTTCGTCCATTTTGGTCTTTCTTAGTTCCGACGAGCTCCAAAGCTGAACGAACCCAAATGTCAAGCATAGATTGATGTAATATGACACATTAAACCAATTGGAGAAGTTTGGGACCAAGGAAAAGAGATTTGGTCCAAGAATCATCCAACTTGACCAAGTTCGTCCATTTTGGTCTTTCTTAGTTCCGACGAGCTCCAAAGCTGAACGAACCCAAATGTCAAGCATAGATTGATGTAATATGACACATTAAACCAATTGGAGAAGTTTGGGACCAAGGAAAAGAGATTTGGTCCAAGAATCATCCAACTTGACCAAGTTCGTCCATTTTGGTCTTTCTTAGTTCCGACGAGCTCCAAAGCTGAACGAACCCAAATGTCAAGCATAGATTGATGTAATATGACACATTAAACCAATTGGAGAAGTTTGGGACCAAGGAAAAGAGATTTGGTCCAAGAATCATCCAACTTGACCAAGTTCGTCCATTTTGGTCTTTCTTAGTTCCGACGAGCTCCAAAGCTGAACGAACCCAAATGTCAAGCATAGATTGATGTAATATGACACATTAAACCAATTGGAGAAGTTTGGGACCAAGGAAAAGAGATTTGGTCCAAGAATCATCCAACTTGACCAAGTTCGTCCATTTTGGTCTTTCTTAGTTCCGACGAGCTCCAAAGCTGAACGAACCCAAATGTCAAGCATAGATTGATGTAATATGACACATTAAACCAATTGGAGAAGTTTGGGACCAAGGAAAAGAGATTTGGTCCAAGAATCATCCAACTTGACCAAGTTCGTCCATTTTGGTCTTTCTTAGTTCCGACGAGCTCCAAAGCTGAACGAACCCAAATGTCAAGCATAGATTGATGTAATATGACACATTAAACCAATTGGAGAAGTTTGGGACCAAGGAAAAGAGATTTGGTCCAAGAATCATCCAACTTGACCAAGTTCGTCCATTTTGGTCTTTCTTAGTTCCGACGAGCTCCAAAGCTGAACGAACCCAAATGTCAAGCATAGATTGATGTAATATGACACATTAAACCAATTGGAGAAGTTTGGGACCAAGGAAAAGAGATTTGGTCCAAGAATCATCCAACTTGACCAAGTTCGTCCATTTTGGTCTTTCTTAGTTCCGACGAGCTCCAAAGCTGAACGAACCCAAATGTCAAGCATAGATTGATGTAATATGACACATTAAACCAATTGGAGAAGTTTGGGACCAAGGAAAAGAGATTTGGTCCAAGAATCATCCAACTTGACCAAGTTCGTCCATTTTGGTCTTTCTTAGTTCCGACGAGCTCCAAAGCTGAACGAACCCAAATGTCAAGCATAGATTGATGTAATATGACACATTAAACCAATTGGAGAAGTTTGGGACCAAGGAAAAGAGATTTGGTCCAAGAATCATCCAACTTGACCAAGTTCGTCCATTTTGGTCTTTCTTAGTTCCGACGAGCTCCAAAGCTGAACGAACCCAAATGTCAAGCATAGATTGATGTAATATGACACATTAAACCAATTGGAGAAGTTTGGGACCAAGGAAAAGAGATTTGGTCCAAGAATCATCCAACTTGACCAAGTTCGTCCATTTTGGTCTTTCTTAGTTCCGACGAGCTCCAAAGCTGAACGAACCCAAATGTCAAGCATAGATTGATGTAATATGACACATTAAACCAATTGGAGAAGTTTGGGACCAAGGAAAAGAGATTTGGTCCAAGAATCATCCAACTTGACCAAGTTCGTCCATTTTGGTCTTTCTTAGTTCCGACGAGCTCCAAAGCTGAACGAACCCAAATGTCAAGCATAGATTGATGTAATATGACACATTAAACCAATTGGAGAAGTTTGGGACCAAGGAAAAGAGATTTGGTCCAAGAATCATCCAACTTGACCAAGTTCGTCCATTTTGGTCTTTCTTAGTTCCGACGAGCTCCAAAGCTGAACGAACCCAAATGTCAAGCATAGATTGATGTAATATGACACATTAAACCAATTGGAGAAGTTTGGGACCAAGGAAAAGAGATTTGGTCCAAGAATCATCCAACTTGACCAAGTTCGTCCATTTTGGTCTTTCTTAGTTCCGACGAGCTCCAAAGCTGAACGAACCCAAATGTCAAGCATAGATTGATGTAATATGACACATTAAACCAATTGGAGAAGTTTGGGACCAAGGAAAAGAGATTTGGTCCAAGAATCATCCAACTTGACCAAGTTCGTCCATTTTGGTCTTTCTTAGTTCCGACGAGCTCCAAAGCTGAACGAACCCAAATGTCAAGCATAGATTGATGTAATATGACACATTAAACCAATTGGAGAAGTTTGGGACCAAGGAAAAGAGATTTGGTCCAAGAATCATCCAACTTGACCAAGTTCGTCCATTTTGGTCTTTCTTAGTTCCGACGAGCTCCAAAGCTGAACGAACCCAAATGTCAAGCATAGATTGATGTAATATGACACATTAAACCAATTGGAGAAGTTTGGGACCAAGGAAAAGAGATTTGGTCCAAGAATCATCCAACTTGACCAAGTTCGTCCATTTTGGTCTTTCTTAGTTCCGACGAGCTCCAAAGCTGAACGAACCCAAATGTCAAGCATAGATTGATGTAATATGACACATTAAACCAATTGGAGAAGTTTGGGACCAAGGAAAAGAGATTTGGTCCAAGAATCATCCAACTTGACCAAGTTCGTCCATTTTGGTCTTTCTTAGTTCCGACGAGCTCCAAAGCTGAACGAACCCAAATGTCAAGCATAGATTGATGTAATATGACACATTAAACCAATTGGAGAAGTTTGGGACCAAGGAAAAGAGATTTGGTCCAAGAATCATCCAACTTGACCAAGTTCGTCCATTTTGGTCTTTCTTAGTTCCGACGAGCTCCAAAGCTGAACGAACCCAAATGTCAAGCATAGATTGATGTAATATGACACATTAAACCAATTGGAGAAGTTTGGGACCAAGGAAAAGAGATTTGGTCCAAGAATCATCCAACTTGACCAAGTTCGTCCATTTTGGTCTTTCTTAGTTCCGACGAGCTCCAAAGCTGAACGAACCCAAATGTCAAGCATAGATTGATGTAATATGACACATTAAACCAATTGGAGAAGTTTGGGACCAAGGAAAAGAGATTTGGTCCAAGAATCATCCAACTTGACCAAGTTCGTCCATTTTGGTCTTTCTTAGTTCCGACGAGCTCCAAAGCTGAACGAACCCAAATGTCAAGCATAGATTGATGTAATATGACACATTAAACCAATTGGAGAAGTTTGGGACCAAGGAAAAGAGATTTGGTCCAAGAATCATCCAACTTGACCAAGTTCGTCCATTTTGGTCTTTCTTAGTTCCGACGAGCTCCAAAGCTGAACGAACCCAAATGTCAAGCATAGATTGATGTAATATGACACATTAAACCAATTGGAGAAGTTTGGGACCAAGGAAAAGAGATTTGGTCCAAGAATCATCCAACTTGACCAAGTTCGTCCATTTTGGTCTTTCTTAGTTCCGACGAGCTCCAAAGCTGAACGAACCCAAATGTCAAGCATAGATTGATGTAATATGACACATTAAACCAATTGGAGAAGTTTGGGACCAAGGAAAAGAGATTTGGTCCAAGAATCATCCAACTTGACCAAGTTCGTCCATTTTGGTCTTTCTTAGTTCCGACGAGCTCCAAAGCTGAACGAACCCAAATGTCAAGCATAGATTGATGTAATATGACACATTAAACCAATTGGAGAAGTTTGGGACCAAGGAAAAGAGATTTGGTCCAAGAATCATCCAACTTGACCAAGTTCGTCCATTTTGGTCTTTCTTAGTTCCGACGAGCTCCAAAGCTGAACGAACCCAAATGTCAAGCATAGATTGATGTAATATGACACATTAAACCAATTGGAGAAGTTTGGGACCAAGGAAAAGAGATTTGGTCCAAGAATCATCCAACTTGACCAAGTTCGTCCATTTTGGTCTTTCTTAGTTCCGACGAGCTCCAAAGCTGAACGAACCCAAATGTCAAGCATAGATTGATGTAATATGACACATTAAACCAATTGGAGAAGTTTGGGACCAAGGAAAAGAGATTTGGTCCAAGAATCATCCAACTTGACCAAGTTCGTCCATTTTGGTCTTTCTTAGTTCCGACGAGCTCCAAAGCTGAACGAACCCAAATGTCAAGCATAGATTGATGTAATATGACACATTAAACCAATTGGAGAAGTTTGGGACCAAGGAAAAGAGATTTGGTCCAAGAATCATCCAACTTGACCAAGTTCGTCCATTTTGGTCTTTCTTAGTTCCGACGAGCTCCAAAGCTGAACGAACCCAAATGTCAAGCATAGATTGATGTAATATGACACATTAAACCAATTGGAGAAGTTTGGGACCAAGGAAAAGAGATTTGGTCCAAGAATCATCCAACTTGACCAAGTTCGTCCATTTTGGTCTTTCTTAGTTCCGACGAGCTCCAAAGCTGAACGAACCCAAATGTCAAGCATAGATTGATGTAATATGACACATTAAACCAATTGGAGAAGTTTGGGACCAAGGAAAAGAGATTTGGTCCAAGAATCATCCAACTTGACCAAGTTCGTCCATTTTGGTCTTTCTTAGTTCCGACGAGCTCCAAAGCTGAACGAACCCAAATGTCAAGCATAGATTGATGTAATATGACACATTAAACCAATTGGAGAAGTTTGGGACCAAGGAAAAGAGATTTGGTCCAAGAATCATCCAACTTGACCAAGTTCGTCCATTTTGGTCTTTCTTAGTTCCGACGAGCTCCAAAGCTGAACGAACCCAAATGTCAAGCATAGATTGATGTAATATGACACATTAAACCAATTGGAGAAGTTTGGGACCAAGGAAAAGAGATTTGGTCCAAGAATCATCCAACTTGACCAAGTTCGTCCATTTTGGTCTTTCTTAGTTCCGACGAGCTCCAAAGCTGAACGAACCCAAATGTCAAGCATAGATTGATGTAATATGACACATTAAACCAATTGGAGAAGTTTGGGACCAAGGAAAAGAGATTTGGTCCAAGAATCATCCAACTTGACCAAGTTCGTCCATTTTGGTCTTTCTTAGTTCCGAGAGCTCCAAAGCTGAACGAACCCAAATGTCAAGCATAGATTGATGTAATATGACACATTAAACCAATTGGAGAAGTTTGGGACCAAGGAAAAGAGATTTGGTCCAAGAATCATCCAACTTGACCAAGTTCGTCCATTTTGGTCTTTCTTAGTTCCGACGAGCTCCAAAGCTGAACGAACCCAAATGTCAAGCATAGATTGATGTAATATGACACATTAAACCAATTGGAGAAGTTTGGGACCAAGGAAAAGAGATTTGGTCCAAGAATCATCCAACTTGACCAAGTTCGTCCATTTTGGTCTTTCTTAGTTCCGACGAGCTCCAAAGCTGAACGAACCCAAATGTCAAGCATAGATTGATGTAATATGACACATTAAACCAATTGGAGAAGTTTGGGACCAAGGAAAAGAGATTTGGTCCAAGAATCATCCAACTTGACCAAGTTCGTCCATTTTGGTCTTTCTTAGTTCCGACGAGCTCCAAAGCTGAACGAACCCAAATGTCAAGCATAGATTGATGTAATATGACACATTAAACCAATTGGAGAAGTTTGGGACCAAGGAAAAGAGATTTGGTCCAAGAATCATCCAACTTGACCAAGTTCGTCCATTTTGGTCTTTCTTAGTTCCGACGAGCTCCAAAGCTGAACGAACCCAAATGTCAAGCATAGATTGATGTAATATGACACATTAAACCAATTGGAGAAGTTTGGGACCAAGGAAAAGAGATTTGGTCCAAGAATCATCCAACTTGACCAAGTTCGTCCATTTTGGTCTTTCTTAGTTCCGACGAGCTCCAAAGCTGAACGAACCCAAATGTCAAGCATAGATTGATGTAATATGACACATTAAACCAATTGGAGAAGTTTGGGACCAAGGAAAAGAGATTTGGTCCAAGAATCATCCAACTTGACCAAGTTCGTCCATTTTGGTCTTTCTTAGTTCCGAGAGCTCCAAAGCTGAACGAACCCAAATGTCAAGCATAGATTGATGTAATATGACACATTAAACCAATTGGAGAAGTTTGGGACCAAGGAAAAGAGATTTGGTCCAAGAATCATCCAACTTGACCAAGTTCGTCCATTTTGGTCTTTCTTAGTTCCGACGAGCTCCAAAGCTGAACGAACCCAAATGTCAAGCATAGATTGATGTAATATGACACATTAAACCAATTGGAGAAGTTTGGGACCAAGGAAAAGAGATTTGGTCCAAGAATCATCCAACTTGACCAAGTTCGTCCATTTTGGTCTTTCTTAGTTCCGACGAGCTCCAAAGCTGAACGAACCCAAATGTCAAGCATAGATTGATGTAATATGACACATTAAACCAATTGGAGAAGTTTGGGACCAAGGAAAAGAGATTTGGTCCAAGAATCATCCAACTTGACCAAGTTCGTCCATTTTGGTCTTTCTTAGTTCCGACGAGCTCCAAAGCTGAACGAACCCAAATGTCAAGCATAGATTGATGTAATATGACACATTAAACCAATTGGAGAAGTTTGGGACCAAGGAAAAGAGATTTGGTCCAAGAATCATCCAACTTGACCAAGTTCGTCCATTTTGGTCTTTCTTAGTTCCGACGAGCTCCAAAGCTGAACGAACCCAAATGTCAAGCATAGATTGATGTAATATGACACATTAAACCAATTGGAGAAGTTTGGGACCAAGGAAAAGAGATTTGGTCCAAGAATCATCCAACTTGACCAAGTTCGTCCATTTTGGTCTTTCTTAGTTCCGACGAGCTCCAAAGCTGAACGAACCCAAATGTCAAGCATAGATTGATGTAATATGACACATTAAACCAATTGGAGAAGTTTGGGACCAAGGAAAAGAGATTTGGTCCAAGAATCATCCAACTTGACCAAGTTCGTCCATTTTGGTCTTTCTTAGTTCCGACGAGCTCCAAAGCTGAACGAACCCAAATGTCAAGCATAGATTGATGTAATATGACACATTAAACCAATTGGAGAAGTTTGGGACCAAGGAAAAGAGATTTGGTCCAAGAATCATCCAACTTGACCAACTTCGTCCATTTTGGTCTTTCTTAGTTCCGACGAGCTCCAAAGCTGAACGAACCCAAATGTCAAGCATAGATTGATGTAATATGACACATTAAACCAATTGGAGAAGTTTGGGACCAAGGAAAAGAGATTTGGTCCAAGAATCATCCAACTTGACCAAGTTCGTCCATTTTGGTCTTTCTTAGTTCCGACGAGCTCCAAAGCTGAACGAACCCAAATGTCAAGCATAGATTGATGTAATATGACACATTAAACCAATTGGAGAAGTTTGGGACCAAGGAAAGGAGATTTGGTCCAAGAATCATCCAACTTGACCAAGTTCGTCCATTTTGGTCTTTCTTAGTTCCGACGAGCTCCAAAGCTGAACGAACCCAAATGTCAAGCATAGATTGATGTAATATGACACATTAAACCAATTGGAGAAGTTTGGGACCAAGGAAAAGAGATTTGGTCCAAGAATCATCCAACTTGACCAAGTTCGTCCATTTTGGTCTTTCTTAGTTCCGACGAGCTCCAAAGCTGAACGAACCCAAATGTCAAGCATAGATTGATGTAATATGACACATTAAACCAATTGGAGAAGTTTGGGACCAAGGAAAGAGATTTGGTCCAAGAATCATCCAACTTGACCAAGTTCGTCCATTTTGGTCTTTCTTAGTTCCGAGTAGATCCAAAGCTGAACGAACCCAAATGTCAAGCATAGATTGATGTAATATGACACATTAAACCAATTGGAGAAGTTTGGGACCAAGGAAAAGAGATTTGGTCCAAGAATCATCCAACTTGACCAAGTTCGTCCATTTTGGTCTTTTTAGTTCCGACGAGCTCCAAAGCTGAACGAACCCAAATGTAAGCATAGATTGATGTAATATGACACATTAAACCAATTGGAGAAGTTTGGGACCAAGGAAAAGAGATTTGGTCCAAGAATCATCCAACTTGACCAACTTCGTCCATTTTGGTCTTTCTTAGTTCCGACGAGCTCCAAAGCTGAACGAACCCAAATGTCAAGCATAGATTGATGTAATATGACACATTAAACCAATTGGAGAAGTTTGGGACCAAGGAAAGGAGATTTGGTCCAAGAATCATCCAACTTGACCAAGTTCGTCCATTTTGGTCTTTCTTAGTTCCGAGTAGCTCCAAAGCTGAACGAACCCAAATGTCAAGCATAGATTGATGTAATATGACACATTAAACCAATTGGAGAAGTTTGGGACCAAGGAAAAGAGATTTGGTCCAAGAATCATCCAACTTGACCAAGTTCGTCCATTTTGGTCTTTCTTAGTTCCGACGAGCTCCAAAGCTGAACGAACCCAAATGTCAAGCATAGATTGATGTAATATGACACATTAAACCAATTGGAGAAGTTTGGGACCAAGGAAAGGAGATTTGGTCCAAGAATCATCCAACTTGACCAACTTCGTCCATTTTGGTCTTTCTTAGTTCCTCGAGCTCCAAAGTGAACGAACCCAAATGTCAAGCATAGATTGATGTAATATGACACATTAAACAATTGGAGAAGTTTGGGACCAAGGAAAGGAGATTTGGTCCAAGAATCATCCAACTTGACCAAGTTCGTCCATTTTGGTCTTTTTATTTTTCCGAGTAGCTCAAAGCTGAACGAACCCAAATGTCAAGCATAGATTGATGTAATATGACACATTAAACCAATTGGAGAAGTTTGGGACCAAGGAAAGGAATTTGGTCCAAGAATCATCCAACTTGACCAAGTTCGTCCATTTTGGTCTTTCTTAGTTCCGAGTAGCTCCAAAGCTGAACGAACCCAAATGTCAAGCATAGATTGATGTAATATGACACATTAAACCAATTGGAGAAGTTTGGGACCAAGGAAAGGAGATTTGGTCCAAGAATCATCCAACTTGACCAATTCGTCCATTTTGGTCTTTCTTAGTTCGACAAGCTCCAAAGCTGAACGAAAACCAAATGTCAAGCATAGATTGATGTAATATGACACATTAAACCAATTGGAGAAGTTTGGGACCAAGGAAAAGAGATTTGGTCCAAGAATCATCCAACTTGACCAAGTTCGTCCATTTTGGTCTTTCTTAGTTCCGAGTAGACCAAAGCTGAACGAACCCAAATGTCAAGCATAGATTGATGTAATATGACACATTAAACAATTGGAGAAGTTTGGGACCAAGGAAAAGAGATTTGGTCCAAGAATCATCCAACTTGACCAACTTCGTCCATTTTGGTCTTTCTTAGTTCCGACGAGCTCCAAAGCTGAACGAACCCAAATGTAAGCATAGATTGATGTAATATGACACATTAAACCAATTGGAGAAGTTTGGGACCAAGGAAAAGAGATTTGGTCCAAGAATCATCCAACTTGACAAGTTCGTCCATTTTGGTCTTTCTTAGTTCCGACGAGCTCCAAAGCTGACGAACCCAAATGTCAAGCATAGATTGATGTAATATGACACATTAAACCAATTGGAGAAGTTTGGGACCAAGGAAAGGAGATTTGGTCCAAGAATCATCCAACTTGACCAAGTTCGTCCATTTTGGTCTTTCTTAGTTCCGACTAGCTCCAAAGTTGAACGAACCCAAATGTCAAGCATAGATTGATGTAATATGACACATTAAACCAATTGGAGAAGTTTGGGACCAAGGAAAAGAGATTTGGTCCAAGAATCATCCAACTTGACCAAGTTCGTCCATTTTGGTCTTTCTTAGTTCCGAGTAGCTCCAAAGCTGAACGAACCAAATGTCAAGCATAGATTGATGTAATATGACACATTAAACCAATTGGAGAAGTTTGGGACCAAGGAAAGGAGATTTGGTCCAAGAATCATCCAACTTGACCAACTTCGTCCATTTTGGTCTTTCTTAGTTCGACGAGCTCAAAGCTGAACGAACCCAAATGTCAAGCATAGATTGATGTAATATGACACATTAAACCAATTGGAGAAGTTTGGGACCAAGGAAAGGAGATTTGGTCCAAGAATCATCCAACTTGACCAAGTTCGTCCATTTTGGTCTTTCTTAGTTCCGAGTAGCTCCAAAGCTGAACGAACCCAAATGTCAAGCATAGATTGATGTAATATGACACATTAAACCAATTGGAGAAGTTTGGGACCAAGGAAAGGAGATTTGGTCCAAGAATCATCAAACTTGACCAAGTTCGTCCATTTTGGTCTTTCTTAGTTCCGAGTAGCTCCAAAGCTGAACGAACCCAAATGTCAAGCATAGATTGATGTAATATGACACATTAAACAATTGGAGAAGTTTGGGACCAAGGAAAGGAGATTTGGTCCAAGAATCATCCAACTTGACCAACTTCGTCCATTTTGGTCTTTCTTAGTTCCGACGAGCTCCAAAGCTGAACGAACCCAAATGTCAAGCATAGATTGATGTAATATGACACATTAAACCAATTGGAGAAGTTTGGGACCAAGGAAAGGAGATTTGGTCCAAGAATCATCCAACTTGACCAAGTTCGTCCATTTTGGTCTTTCTTAGTTCGAGTAGATCCAAAGCTGAACGAACCCAAATGTCAAGCATAGATTGATGTAATATGACACATTAAACCAATTGGAGAAGTTTGGGACCAAGGAAAGAGATTTGGTCCAAGAATCATCCAACTTGACAAGTTCGTCCATTTTGGTCTTTCTTAGTTCCGATAGCTCCAAAGCTGAACGAACCCAAATGTCAAGCATAGATTGATGTAATATGACACATTAAACCAATTGGAGAAGTTTGGGACCAAGGAAAGAGATTTGGTCCAAGAATCATCCAACTTGACCAACTTCGTCCATTTTGGTCTTTCTTAGTTCCGACTAGCTCCAAAGCTGAACGAAACCAAATGTCAAGCATAGATTGATGTAATATGACACATTAAACCAATTGGAGAAGTTTGGGACCAAGGAAAAGAGATTTGGTCCAAGAATCATCCAACTTGACCAAGTTCGTCCATTTTGGTCTTTCTTAGTTCGAGTAGAACCAAAGCTGAACGAACCCAAATGTCAAGCATAGATTGATGTAATATGACACATTAAACCAATTGGAGAAGTTTGGGACCAAGGAAAAGAGATTTGGTCCAAGAATCATCCAACTTGACCAACTTTGTCCATTTTGGTCTTTCTTAGTTCCGACGAGCTCCAAAGCTGAACGAACCCAAATGTAAGCATAGATTGATGTAATATGACACATTAAACCAATTGGAGAAGTTTGGGACCAAGGAAAGAGATTTGGTCCAAGAATCATCCAACTTGACCAACTTCGTCCATTTTGGTCTTTCTTAGTTCCGACGAGCTCCAAAGCTGAACGAACCCAAATGTCAAGCATAGATTGATGTAATATGACACATTAAACCAATTGGAGAAGTTTGGGACCAAGGAAAGGAGATTTGGTCCAAGAATCATCCAACTTGACCAAGTTCGTCCATTTTGGTCTTTTTGTTTCGAGTAGCTCCAAAGCTGAACGAACCCAAATGTCAAGCATAGATTGATGTAATATGACACATTAAACCAATTGGAGAAGTTTGGGACCAAGGAAAGGAGATTTGGTCCAAGAATCATCCAACTTGACCAAGTTCGTCCATTTTGGTCTTTCTTAGTTCGAGTAGCTCCAAAGCTGAACGAACCCAAATGTGAAGCATAGATTGATGTAATATGACACATTAAACCAATTGGAGAAGTTTGGGACCAAGGAAAAGAGATTTGGTCCAAGAATCATCCAACTTGACCAACTTCGTCCATTTTGGTCTTTCTTAGTTCCTACGAGCTCCAAAGCTGAACGAAACCAAATGTCAAGCATAGATTGATGTAATATGGCACATTAAACCAATTGGAGAAGTTTGGGACCAAGGAAAAGAGATTTGGTCCAAGAATCATCCAACTTGACCAAGTTCGTCCATTTTGGTCTTTCTTAGTTCCGACGAACCAAAGCTGAACGAACCCAAATGTCAAGCATAGATTGATGTAATATGACACATTAAACCAATTGGAGAAGTTTGGACCAAGGAAAAGAGATTTGGTCCAAGAATCATCCAACTTGACCAACTTTGTCCATTTTGGTCTTTCTTAGTTCCGACGAGCTCCAAAGCTGAACGAACCCAAATGTAAGCATAGATTGATGTAATATGACACATTAAACCAATTGGAGAAGTTTGGGACCAAGGAAAAGAGATTTGGTCCAAGAATCATCCAACTTGACCAACTTCGTCCATTTTGGTCTTTCTTAGTTCGACGAGCTCCAAAGCTGAACGAACCCAAATGTCAAGCATAGATTGATGTAATATGACACATTAAACCAATTGGAGAAGTTTGGGACCAAGGAAAGGAGATTTGGTCCAAGAATCATCCAACTTGACCAAGTTCGTCCATTTTGGTCTTTCTTAGTTCCGAGTATATCCAAAGCTGAACGAACCCAAATGTCAAGCATAGATTGATGTAATATGACACATTAAACCAATTGGAGAAGTTTTGGACCAAGGAAAGAGATTTGGTCCAAGAATCATCCAACTTACCAACTTCGTCCATTTTGGTCTTTCTTAGTTTCGACGAGCTCCAAGCTGAACGAACCAAATGTCAAGCATAGATTGATGTAATATGACACATTAAACCAATTGGAGAAGTTTGGGACCAAGGAAAGAGATTTGGTCCAAGAATCATCCAACTTGACCATTTCGTCATTTTGGTCTTTCTTAGTTCCGACGAGATCCAAAGCTGAACGAACCCAAATGTCAAGTGTAACATCTTATTTTAATCCTTATACTTATGAAAAACACTTTTCATTTAGCTCTATTTCATAAGGAAATTACCAATTAAAGGTTTAGACCTCAATTGGACAGTTTTACTGTTGTAGACAGCTTGCTGTCCTGTTTTTGTAAAATATGGAAACGTGGTGTATAAATGTCTAAAAATTATGAAAAGCTCCAGAATACAAGTTCAATGTATCTAGAATAGGTGGTAAAAATTTCATACAAAATTTCGATGACTTGGTGGGTCAATTAAACAAAGATTTGAACTGTCCTGTTTACCGGTAAAACTCCTGAAGTGTAATTTTGAAGAATTTTCTGTACTAATTGGTTAGGCCAAAAATCTTGCAATTTTGCATGCATAAAATATAGTGCTTCGTGAGCTTGGGAAAATAATTTCATGTAATTATCTCATGGTTTGAAGGTACTAATAATTCCTTATTTCAAGCTGGCCAGAAAACAGCCTTTTAGCACAAGGTACACTAGTCTATGTTCATTAACTTTAGGAGTTACCTTAATACATAATATGCATGTAACAAATATCCACTTCATAGTGTTCAAGACATAACATTAAATTACATCACATAGCTCTCAAAATTTCATCACATAAAGGTCATCATAAATCAACTACAAAAATACAGCCAGCAGCCACAATCAGTCTTGAATTACCTCTTTTGCTTTGTCACCTGTATGAAATCATTAACACCAATAATATGAGAAACCAATGATTTCTCAGTAGTTAGTCCATTCAAACAAGGTTAAAGGATGGCATAATTTGAAGTAGTTTGAAGAGAACATAAAGAAAAAGGCATAACCATGCATAGAGGTCTTTATGGACAGTATTTTGGTGCATCCTTTTGGCACCACTGCTTTTCATAGGGTGAGACATATTTAGTGCTCCCTTTTGGCACTCCTTACCCCTATGAGGCAGTCATCATTCCCTGTCCATAGATGCCACTTTAGGTACCATTTTGGCATACCCCATACCCCATGGTTATACAACTTTCTTCATACTCTTCTCATCACCTCTTGTGGATTTGCATACTTTCATCCAAGGCAGAAATATGTGGCATCAAACCACCATAAACAGCCAATAAACATCCATTCAAGGACACAAATAACATGGAATTTCATCATACAAAACAATAGAAATAAATATAGCAAGGGGCTCATATTTTTCAGCATACAAGACACCAAAACCTATGCTTGAATTAAACTAACTACCCATGCTTGAATTAAACTAACTACCTTTTGTCTTCAATTTCTTCCTTGTCAGCCCTAGGATTTCTCTTCTAGGGTCTCTATGGCAGCTTTCCTTTCTCTTTTGAGGCTAGTTAGATGGTTACTTCAAGTGGTTGAAAAGGCAAGAACACTAGGGTTCACACAAGCTTGCTTTCCTCTCTTGTTTTTCTTCTTTCTTCTCCTTCTTTTCTCTTGCACGCCTAGCTCTCTTCTCCCCCTTTTTATTTCTTTTCTTTCCCCCTTGCAGCCCTGCTTGCCGCTTCTCACTTGGTCTAGAATTCTCTCCCATTTTCCTTCATTTATTACATGCATAAATATCATGGAATATGCACACAAGTCATGCCTAATGTCACTATTTCATTGGTTGACACTTTGACCAAGTTCAAGACAAAGGTTTGGGGGCTTGATGCATGGCAAGTGGCGTGGATGAGAGGGCAAAAGGCTGCTGCCTTCTTGGCTCCATTGAGACTAGATCCTTTCAATCCAACTAGCTTAGTCTAGTTTCCTCATTCCATTCCAACTAGTTGTTTCCCACTTTTGGTTATTTATGGATGTGCCACCACTTATAAAAATCTTATTCAATTTGATCCTTATGAATGAAATAACATAATTCTAATTACACATGTTCATGCAAGGTATTCAATTCCTACTTGCCATAAACATGCACACATGCTTGTTCACATGAAGTTGTAAACACAACTAATATAATCACATGCATATAAGCCATTCAATTCAAGAGGTTCAATTAGGGAATACCTTAAACATGCATATAAGTATGGGATGCACATGTAACCTTACATACTACTCAATTAGGGGATGTTACAAGTCTCCCTTTCATGCACAAGTCTTACAAAATATCACCACAAGTGCAATTATCATCTATGGTATTTTATCAAGCTATGATTGGTGGGAGTGTCCCCTTATTAAATGCAAGGTTTCTAGTGTGTCTCAAGCATGCAAGAGGCGTGGGTCCTTGTGGAGGCTAGCTGCTGCCTCCATGTGGTCAAATTGGGACCAATTTAGTCACATTCTAACCATCTCCTAACTAGTAGTTCACTTAGGCAGCTATTGATCTAATATGACACATTAAACCAATTGGAGAAGTTTGGGACCAAGGAAAAGAGATTTGGTCCAAGAATCATCCAACTTGACCAAGTTCGTCCATTTTGGTCTTTCTTAGTTCCGACGAGCTCCAAAGCTGAACGAACCCAAATGTCAAGCATAGATTGATGTAATATGACACATTAAACCAATTGGAGAAGTTTGGGACCAAGGAAAAGAGATTTGGTCCAAGAATCATCCAACTTGACCAAGTTCGTCCATTTTGGTCTTTCTTAGTTCCGACGAGCTCCAAAGCTGAACGAACCCAAATGTCAAGCATAGATTGATGTAATATGACACATTAAACCAATTGGAGAAGTTTGGGACCAAGGAAAAGAGATTTGGTCCAAGAATCATCCAACTTGACCAAGTTCGTCCATTTTGGTCTTTCTTAGTTCCGAGAGCTCCAAAGCTGAACGAACCCAAATGTCAAGCATAGATTGATGTAATATGACACATTAAACCAATTGGAGAAGTTTGGGACCAAGGAAAAGAGATTTGGTCCAAGAATCATCCAACTTGACCAAGTTCGTCCATTTTGGTCTTTCTTAGTTCCGACGAGCTCCAAAGCTGAACGAACCCAAATGTCAAGCATAGATTGATGTAATATGACACATTAAACCAATTGGAGAAGTTTGGGACCAAGGAAAAGAGATTTGGTCCAAGAATCATCCAACTTGACCAAGTTCGTCCATTTTGGTCTTTCTTAGTTCCGACGAGCTCCAAAGCTGAACGAACCCAAATGTCAAGCATAGATTGATGTAATATGACACATTAAACCAATTGGAGAAGTTTGGGACCAAGGAAAAGAGATTTGGTCCAAGAATCATCCAACTTGACCAAGTTCGTCCATTTTGGTCTTTCTTAGTTCCGACGAGCTCCAAAGCTGAACGAACCCAAATGTCAAGCATAGATTGATGTAATATGACACATTAAACCAATTGGAGAAGTTTGGGACCAAGGAAAAGAGATTTGGTCCAAGAATCATCCAACTTGACCAAGTTCGTCCATTTTGGTCTTTCTTAGTTCCGACGAGCTCCAAAGCTGAACGAACCCAAATGTCAAGCATAGATTGATGTAATATGACACATTAAACCAATTGGAGAAGTTTGGGACCAAGGAAAAGAGATTTGGTCCAAGAATCATCCAACTTGACCAAGTTCGTCCATTTTGGTCTTTCTTAGTTCCGACGAGCTCCAAAGCTGAACGAACCCAAATGTCAAGCATAGATTGATGTAATATGACACATTAAACCAATTGGAGAAGTTTGGGACCAAGGAAAAGAGATTTGGTCCAAGAATCATCCAACTTGACCAAGTTCGTCCATTTTGGTCTTTCTTAGTTCCGACGAGCTCCAAAGCTGAACGAACCCAAATGTCAAGCATAGATTGATGTAATATGACACATTAAACCAATTGGAGAAGTTTGGGACCAAGGAAAAGAGATTTGGTCCAAGAATCATCCAACTTGACCAAGTTCGTCCATTTTGGTCTTTCTTAGTTCCGACGAGCTCCAAAGCTGAACGAACCCAAATGTCAAGCATAGATTGATGTAATATGACACATTAAACCAATTGGAGAAGTTTGGGACCAAGGAAAAGAGATTTGGTCCAAGAATCATCCAACTTGACCAAGTTCGTCCATTTTGGTCTTTCTTAGTTCCGACGAGCTCCAAAGCTGAACGAACCCAAATGTCAAGCATAGATTGATGTAATATGACACATTAAACCAATTGGAGAAGTTTGGGACCAAGGAAAAGAGATTTGGTCCAAGAATCATCCAACTTGACCAAGTTCGTCCATTTTGGTCTTTCTTAGTTCCGACGAGCTCCAAAGCTGAACGAACCCAAATGTCAAGCATAGATTGATGTAATATGACACATTAAACCAATTGGAGAAGTTTGGGACCAAGGAAAAGAGATTTGGTCCAAGAATCATCCAACTTGACCAAGTTCGTCCATTTTGGTCTTTCTTAGTTCCGACGAGCTCCAAAGCTGAACGAACCCAAATGTCAAGCATAGATTGATGTAATATGACACATTAAACCAATTGGAGAAGTTTGGGACCAAGGAAAAGAGATTTGGTCCAAGAATCATCCAACTTGACCAAGTTCGTCCATTTTGGTCTTTCTTAGTTCCGACGAGCTCCAAAGCTGAACGAACCCAAATGTCAAGCATAGATTGATGTAATATGACACATTAAACCAATTGGAGAAGTTTGGGACCAAGGAAAAGAGATTTGGTCCAAGAATCATCCAACTTGACCAAGTTCGTCCATTTTGGTCTTTCTTAGTTCCGACGAGCTCCAAAGCTGAACGAACCCAAATGTCAAGCATAGATTGATGTAATATGACACATTAAACCAATTGGAGAAGTTTGGGACCAAGGAAAAGAGATTTGGTCCAAGAATCATCCAACTTGACCAAGTTCGTCCATTTTGGTCTTTCTTAGTTCCGACGAGCTCCAAAGCTGAACGAACCCAAATGTCAAGCATAGATTGATGTAATATGACACATTAAACCAATTGGAGAAGTTTGGGACCAAGGAAAAGAGATTTGGTCCAAGAATCATCCAACTTGACCAAGTTCGTCCATTTTGGTCTTTCTTAGTTCCGACGAGCTCCAAAGCTGAACGAACCCAAATGTCAAGCATAGATTGATGTAATATGACACATTAAACCAATTGGAGAAGTTTGGGACCAAGGAAAAGAGATTTGGTCCAAGAATCATCCAACTTGACCAAGTTCGTCCATTTTGGTCTTTCTTAGTTCCGACGAGCTCCAAAGCTGAACGAACCCAAATGTCAAGCATAGATTGATGTAATATGACACATTAAACCAATTGGAGAAGTTTGGGACCAAGGAAAAGAGATTTGGTCCAAGAATCATCCAACTTGACCAAGTTCGTCCATTTTGGTCTTTCTTAGTTCCGACGAGCTCCAAAGCTGAACGAACCCAAATGTCAAGCATAGATTGATGTAATATGACACATTAAACCAATTGGAGAAGTTTGGGACCAAGGAAAAGAGATTTGGTCCAAGAATCATCCAACTTGACCAAGTTCGTCCATTTTGGTCTTTCTTAGTTCCGACGAGCTCCAAAGCTGAACGAACCCAAATGTCAAGCATAGATTGATGTAATATGACACATTAAACCAATTGGAGAAGTTTGGGACCAAGGAAAAGAGATTTGGTCCAAGAATCATCCAACTTGACCAAGTTCGTCCATTTTGGTCTTTCTTAGTTCCGACGAGCTCCAAAGCTGAACGAACCCAAATGTCAAGCATAGATTGATGTAATATGACACATTAAACCAATTGGAGAAGTTTGGGACCAAGGAAAAGAGATTTGGTCCAAGAATCATCCAACTTGACCAAGTTCGTCCATTTTGGTCTTTCTTAGTTCCGACGAGCTCCAAAGCTGAACGAACCCAAATGTCAAGCATAGATTGATGTAATATGACACATTAAACCAATTGGAGAAGTTTGGGACCAAGGAAAAGAGATTTGGTCCAAGAATCATCCAACTTGACCAAGTTCGTCCATTTTGGTCTTTCTTAGTTCCGACGAGCTCCAAAGCTGAACGAACCCAAATGTCAAGCATAGATTGATGTAATATGACACATTAAACCAATTGGAGAAGTTTGGGACCAAGGAAAAGAGATTTGGTCCAAGAATCATCCAACTTGACCAAGTTCGTCCATTTTGGTCTTTCTTAGTTCCGACGAGCTCCAAAGCTGAACGAACCCAAATGTCAAGCATAGATTGATGTAATATGACACATTAAACCAATTGGAGAAGTTTGGGACCAAGGAAAAGAGATTTGGTCCAAGAATCATCCAACTTGACCAAGTTCGTCCATTTTGGTCTTTCTTAGTTCCGACGAGCTCCAAAGCTGAACGAACCCAAATGTCAAGCATAGATTGATGTAATATGACACATTAAACCAATTGGAGAAGTTTGGGACCAAGGAAAAGAGATTTGGTCCAAGAATCATCCAACTTGACCAAGTTCGTCCATTTTGGTCTTTCTTAGTTCCGACGAGCTCCAAAGCTGAACGAACCCAAATGTCAAGCATAGATTGATGTAATATGACACATTAAACCAATTGGAGAAGTTTGGGACCAAGGAAAAGAGATTTGGTCCAAGAATCATCCAACTTGACCAAGTTCGTCCATTTTGGTCTTTCTTAGTTCCGACGAGCTCCAAAGCTGAACGAACCCAAATGTCAAGCATAGATTGATGTAATATGACACATTAAACCAATTGGAGAAGTTTGGGACCAAGGAAAAGAGATTTGGTCCAAGAATCATCCAACTTGACCAAGTTCGTCCATTTTGGTCTTTCTTAGTTCCGACGAGCTCCAAAGCTGAACGAACCCAAATGTCAAGCATAGATTGATGTAATATGACACATTAAACCAATTGGAGAAGTTTGGGACCAAGGAAAAGAGATTTGGTCCAAGAATCATCCAACTTGACCAAGTTCGTCCATTTTGGTCTTTCTTAGTTCCGACGAGCTCCAAAGCTGAACGAACCCAAATGTCAAGCATAGATTGATGTAATATGACACATTAAACCAATTGGAGAAGTTTGGGACCAAGGAAAAGAGATTTGGTCCAAGAATCATCCAACTTGACCAAGTTCGTCCATTTTGGTCTTTCTTAGTTCCGACGAGCTCCAAAGCTGAACGAACCCAAATGTCAAGCATAGATTGATGTAATATGACACATTAAACCAATTGGAGAAGTTTGGGACCAAGGAAAAGAGATTTGGTCCAAGAATCATCCAACTTGACCAAGTTCGTCCATTTTGGTCTTTCTTAGTTCCGACGAGCTCCAAAGCTGAACGAACCCAAATGTCAAGCATAGATTGATGTAATATGACACATTAAACCAATTGGAGAAGTTTGGGACCAAGGAAAAGAGATTTGGTCCAAGAATCATCCAACTTGACCAAGTTCGTCCATTTTGGTCTTTCTTAGTTCCGACGAGCTCCAAAGCTGAACGAACCCAAATGTCAAGCATAGATTGATGTAATATGACACATTAAACCAATTGGAGAAGTTTGGGACCAAGGAAAAGAGATTTGGTCCAAGAATCATCCAACTTGACCAAGTTCGTCCATTTTGGTCTTTCTTAGTTCCGACGAGCTCCAAAGCTGAACGAACCCAAATGTCAAGCATAGATTGATGTAATATGACACATTAAACCAATTGGAGAAGTTTGGGACCAAGGAAAAGAGATTTGGTCCAAGAATCATCCAACTTGACCAAGTTCGTCCATTTTGGTCTTTCTTAGTTCCGACGAGCTCCAAAGCTGAACGAACCCAAATGTCAAGCATAGATTGATGTAATATGACACATTAAACCAATTGGAGAAGTTTGGGACCAAGGAAAAGAGATTTGGTCCAAGAATCATCCAACTTGACCAAGTTCGTCCATTTTGGTCTTTCTTAGTTCCGACGAGCTCCAAAGCTGAACGAACCCAAATGTCAAGCATAGATTGATGTAATATGACACATTAAACCAATTGGAGAAGTTTGGGACCAAGGAAAAGAGATTTGGTCCAAGAATCATCCAACTTGACCAAGTTCGTCCATTTTGGTCTTTCTTAGTTCCGACGAGCTCCAAAGCTGAACGAACCCAAATGTCAAGCATAGATTGATGTAATATGACACATTAAACCAATTGGAGAAGTTTGGGACCAAGGAAAAGAGATTTGGTCCAAGAATCATCCAACTTGACCAAGTTCGTCCATTTTGGTCTTTCTTAGTTCCGACGAGCTCCAAAGCTGAACGAACCCAAATGTCAAGCATAGATTGATGTAATATGACACATTAAACCAATTGGAGAAGTTTGGGACCAAGGAAAAGAGATTTGGTCCAAGAATCATCCAACTTGACCAAGTTCGTCCATTTTGGTCTTTCTTAGTTCCGACGAGCTCCAAAGCTGAACGAACCCAAATGTCAAGCATAGATTGATGTAATATGACACATTAAACCAATTGGAGAAGTTTGGGACCAAGGAAAAGAGATTTGGTCCAAGAATCATCCAACTTGACCAAGTTCGTCCATTTTGGTCTTTCTTAGTTCCGACGAGCTCCAAAGCTGAACGAACCCAAATGTCAAGCATAGATTGATGTAATATGACACATTAAACCAATTGGAGAAGTTTGGGACCAAGGAAAAGAGATTTGGTCCAAGAATCATCCAACTTGACCAAGTTCGTCCATTTTGGTCTTTCTTAGTTCCGACGAGCTCCAAAGCTGAACGAACCCAAATGTCAAGCATAGATTGATGTAATATGACACATTAAACCAATTGGAGAAGTTTGGGACCAAGGAAAAGAGATTTGGTCCAAGAATCATCCAACTTGACCAAGTTCGTCCATTTTGGTCTTTCTTAGTTCCGACGAGCTCCAAAGCTGAACGAACCCAAATGTCAAGCATAGATTGATGTAATATGACACATTAAACCAATTGGAGAAGTTTGGGACCAAGGAAAAGAGATTTGGTCCAAGAATCATCCAACTTGACCAAGTTCGTCCATTTTGGTCTTTCTTAGTTCCGACGAGCTCCAAAGCTGAACGAACCCAAATGTCAAGCATAGATTGATGTAATATGACACATTAAACCAATTGGAGAAGTTTGGGACCAAGGAAAAGAGATTTGGTCCAAGAATCATCCAACTTGACCAAGTTCGTCCATTTTGGTCTTTCTTAGTTCCGACGAGCTCCAAAGCTGAACGAACCCAAATGTCAAGCATAGATTGATGTAATATGACACATTAAACCAATTGGAGAAGTTTGGGACCAAGGAAAAGAGATTTGGTCCAAGAATCATCCAACTTGACCAAGTTCGTCCATTTTGGTCTTTCTTAGTTCCGACGAGCTCCAAAGCTGAACGAACCCAAATGTCAAGCATAGATTGATGTAATATGACACATTAAACCAATTGGAGAAGTTTGGGACCAAGGAAAAGAGATTTGGTCCAAGAATCATCCAACTTGACCAAGTTCGTCCATTTTGGTCTTTCTTAGTTCCGACGAGCTCCAAAGCTGAACGAACCCAAATGTCAAGCATAGATTGATGTAATATGACACATTAAACCAATTGGAGAAGTTTGGGACCAAGGAAAAGAGATTTGGTCCAAGAATCATCCAACTTGACCAAGTTCGTCCATTTTGGTCTTTCTTAGTTCCGACGAGCTCCAAAGCTGAACGAACCCAAATGTCAAGCATAGATTGATGTAATATGACACATTAAACCAATTGGAGAAGTTTGGGACCAAGGAAAAGAGATTTGGTCCAAGAATCATCCAACTTGACCAAGTTCGTCCATTTTGGTCTTTCTTAGTTCCGACGAGCTCCAAAGCTGAACGAACCCAAATGTCAAGCATAGATTGATGTAATATGACACATTAAACCAATTGGAGAAGTTTGGGACCAAGGAAAAGAGATTTGGTCCAAGAATCATCCAACTTGACCAAGTTCGTCCATTTTGGTCTTTCTTAGTTCCGACGAGCTCCAAAGCTGAACGAACCCAAATGTCAAGCATAGATTGATGTAATATGACACATTAAACCAATTGGAGAAGTTTGGGACCAAGGAAAAGAGATTTGGTCCAAGAATCATCCAACTTGACCAAGTTCGTCCATTTTGGTCTTTCTTAGTTCCGACGAGCTCCAAAGCTGAACGAACCCAAATGTCAAGCATAGATTGATGTAATATGACACATTAAACCAATTGGAGAAGTTTGGGACCAAGGAAAAGAGATTTGGTCCAAGAATCATCCAACTTGACCAAGTTCGTCCATTTTGGTCTTTCTTAGTTCCGACGAGCTCCAAAGCTGAACGAACCCAAATGTCAAGCATAGATTGATGTAATATGACACATTAAACCAATTGGAGAAGTTTGGGACCAAGGAAAAGAGATTTGGTCCAAGAATCATCCAACTTGACCAAGTTCGTCCATTTTGGTCTTTCTTAGTTCCGACGAGCTCCAAAGCTGAACGAACCCAAATGTCAAGCATAGATTGATGTAATATGACACATTAAACCAATTGGAGAAGTTTGGGACCAAGGAAAAGAGATTTGGTCCAAGAATCATCCAACTTGACCAAGTTCGTCCATTTTGGTCTTTCTTAGTTCCGACGAGCTCCAAAGCTGAACGAACCCAAATGTCAAGCATAGATTGATGTAATATGACACATTAAACCAATTGGAGAAGTTTGGGACCAAGGAAAAGAGATTTGGTCCAAGAATCATCCAACTTGACCAAGTTCGTCCATTTTGGTCTTTCTTAGTTCCGACGAGCTCCAAAGCTGAACGAACCCAAATGTCAAGCATAGATTGATGTAATATGACACATTAAACCAATTGGAGAAGTTTGGGACCAAGGAAAAGAGATTTGGTCCAAGAATCATCCAACTTGACCAAGTTCGTCCATTTTGGTCTTTCTTAGTTCCGACGAGCTCCAAAGCTGAACGAACCCAAATGTCAAGCATAGATTGATGTAATATGACACATTAAACCAATTGGAGAAGTTTGGGACCAAGGAAAAGAGATTTGGTCCAAGAATCATCCAACTTGACCAAGTTCGTCCATTTTGGTCTTTCTTAGTTCCGACGAGCTCCAAAGCTGAACGAACCCAAATGTCAAGCATAGATTGATGTAATATGACACATTAAACCAATTGGAGAAGTTTGGGACCAAGGAAAAGAGATTTGGTCCAAGAATCATCCAACTTGACCAAGTTCGTCCATTTTGGTCTTTCTTAGTTCCGACGAGCTCCAAAGCTGAACGAACCCAAATGTCAAGCATAGATTGATGTAATATGACACATTAAACCAATTGGAGAAGTTTGGGACCAAGGAAAAGAGATTTGGTCCAAGAATCATCCAACTTGACCAAGTTCGTCCATTTTGGTCTTTCTTAGTTCCGACGAGCTCCAAAGCTGAACGAACCCAAATGTCAAGCATAGATTGATGTAATATGACACATTAAACCAATTGGAGAAGTTTGGGACCAAGGAAAAGAGATTTGGTCCAAGAATCATCCAACTTGACCAAGTTCGTCCATTTTGGTCTTTCTTAGTTCCGACGAGCTCCAAAGCTGAACGAACCCAAATGTCAAGCATAGATTGATGTAATATGACACATTAAACCAATTGGAGAAGTTTGGGACCAAGGAAAAGAGATTTGGTCCAAGAATCATCCAACTTGACCAAGTTCGTCCATTTTGGTCTTTCTTAGTTCCGACGAGCTCCAAAGCTGAACGAACCCAAATGTCAAGCATAGATTGATGTAATATGACACATTAAACCAATTGGAGAAGTTTGGGACCAAGGAAAAGAGATTTGGTCCAAGAATCATCCAACTTGACCAAGTTCGTCCATTTTGGTCTTTCTTAGTTCCGACGAGCTCCAAAGCTGAACGAACCCAAATGTCAAGCATAGATTGATGTAATATGACACATTAAACCAATTGGAGAAGTTTGGGACCAAGGAAAAGAGATTTGGTCCAAGAATCATCCAACTTGACCAAGTTCGTCCATTTTGGTCTTTCTTAGTTCCGACGAGCTCCAAAGCTGAACGAACCCAAATGTCAAGCATAGATTGATGTAATATGACACATTAAACCAATTGGAGAAGTTTGGGACCAAGGAAAAGAGATTTGGTCCAAGAATCATCCAACTTGACCAAGTTCGTCCATTTTGGTCTTTCTTAGTTCCGACGAGCTCCAAAGCTGAACGAACCCAAATGTCAAGCATAGATTGATGTAATATGACACATTAAACCAATTGGAGAAGTTTGGGACCAAGGAAAAGAGATTTGGTCCAAGAATCATCCAACTTGACCAAGTTCGTCCATTTTGGTCTTTCTTAGTTCCGACGAGCTCCAAAGCTGAACGAACCCAAATGTCAAGCATAGATTGATGTAATATGACACATTAAACCAATTGGAGAAGTTTGGGACCAAGGAAAAGAGATTTGGTCCAAGAATCATCCAACTTGACCAAGTTCGTCCATTTTGGTCTTTCTTAGTTCCGACGAGCTCCAAAGCTGAACGAACCCAAATGTCAAGCATAGATTGATGTAATATGACACATTAAACCAATTGGAGAAGTTTGGGACCAAGGAAAAGAGATTTGGTCCAAGAATCATCCAACTTGACCAAGTTCGTCCATTTTGGTCTTTCTTAGTTCCGACGAGCTCCAAAGCTGAACGAACCCAAATGTCAAGCATAGATTGATGTAATATGACACATTAAACCAATTGGAGAAGTTTGGGACCAAGGAAAAGAGATTTGGTCCAAGAATCATCCAACTTGACCAAGTTCGTCCATTTTGGTCTTTCTTAGTTCCGACGAGCTCCAAAGCTGAACGAACCCAAATGTCAAGCATAGATTGATGTAATATGACACATTAAACCAATTGGAGAAGTTTGGGACCAAGGAAAAGAGATTTGGTCCAAGAATCATCCAACTTGACCAAGTTCGTCCATTTTGGTCTTTCTTAGTTCCGACGAGCTCCAAAGCTGAACGAACCCAAATGTCAAGCATAGATTGATGTAATATGACACATTAAACCAATTGGAGAAGTTTGGGACCAAGGAAAAGAGATTTGGTCCAAGAATCATCCAACTTGACCAAGTTCGTCCATTTTGGTCTTTCTTAGTTCCGACGAGCTCCAAAGCTGAACGAACCCAAATGTCAAGCATAGATTGATGTAATATGACACATTAAACCAATTGGAGAAGTTTGGGACCAAGGAAAAGAGATTTGGTCCAAGAATCATCCAACTTGACCAAGTTCGTCCATTTTGGTCTTTCTTAGTTCCGACGAGCTCCAAAGCTGAACGAACCCAAATGTCAAGCATAGATTGATGTAATATGACACATTAAACCAATTGGAGAAGTTTGGGACCAAGGAAAAGAGATTTGGTCCAAGAATCATCCAACTTGACCAAGTTCGTCCATTTTGGTCTTTCTTAGTTCCGACGAGCTCCAAAGCTGAACGAACCCAAATGTCAAGCATAGATTGATGTAATATGACACATTAAACCAATTGGAGAAGTTTGGGACCAAGGAAAAGAGATTTGGTCCAAGAATCATCCAACTTGACCAAGTTCGTCCATTTTGGTCTTTCTTAGTTCCGACGAGCTCCAAAGCTGAACGAACCCAAATGTCAAGCATAGATTGATGTAATATGACACATTAAACCAATTGGAGAAGTTTGGGACCAAGGAAAAGAGATTTGGTCCAAGAATCATCCAACTTGACCAAGTTCGTCCATTTTGGTCTTTCTTAGTTCCGACGAGCTCCAAAGCTGAACGAACCCAAATGTCAAGCATAGATTGATGTAATATGACACATTAAACCAATTGGAGAAGTTTGGGACCAAGGAAAAGAGATTTGGTCCAAGAATCATCCAACTTGACCAAGTTCGTCCATTTTGGTCTTTCTTAGTTCCGACGAGCTCCAAAGCTGAACGAACCCAAATGTCAAGCATAGATTGATGTAATATGACACATTAAACCAATTGGAGAAGTTTGGGACCAAGGAAAAGAGATTTGGTCCAAGAATCATCCAACTTGACCAAGTTCGTCCATTTTGGTCTTTCTTAGTTCCGACGAGCTCCAAAGCTGAACGAACCCAAATGTCAAGCATAGATTGATGTAATATGACACATTAAACCAATTGGAGAAGTTTGGGACCAAGGAAAAGAGATTTGGTCCAAGAATCATCCAACTTGACCAAGTTCGTCCATTTTGGTCTTTCTTAGTTCCGACGAGCTCCAAAGCTGAACGAACCCAAATGTCAAGCATAGATTGATGTAATATGACACATTAAACCAATTGGAGAAGTTTGGGACCAAGGAAAAGAGATTTGGTCCAAGAATCATCCAACTTGACCAAGTTCGTCCATTTTGGTCTTTCTTAGTTCCGACGAGCTCCAAAGCTGAACGAACCCAAATGTCAAGCATAGATTGATGTAATATGACACATTAAACCAATTGGAGAAGTTTGGGACCAAGGAAAAGAGATTTGGTCCAAGAATCATCCAACTTGACCAAGTTCGTCCATTTTGGTCTTTCTTAGTTCCGACGAGCTCCAAAGCTGAACGAACCCAAATGTCAAGCATAGATTGATGTAATATGACACATTAAACCAATTGGAGAAGTTTGGGACCAAGGAAAAGAGATTTGGTCCAAGAATCATCCAACTTGACCAAGTTCGTCCATTTTGGTCTTTCTTAGTTCCGACGAGCTCCAAAGCTGAACGAACCCAAATGTCAAGCATAGATTGATGTAATATGACACATTAAACCAATTGGAGAAGTTTGGGACCAAGGAAAAGAGATTTGGTCCAAGAATCATCCAACTTGACCAAGTTCGTCCATTTTGGTCTTTCTTAGTTCCGACGAGCTCCAAAGCTGAACGAACCCAAATGTCAAGCATAGATTGATGTAATATGACACATTAAACCAATTGGAGAAGTTTGGGACCAAGGAAAAGAGATTTGGTCCAAGAATCATCCAACTTGACCAAGTTCGTCCATTTTGGTCTTTCTTAGTTCCGACGAGCTCCAAAGCTGAACGAACCCAAATGTCAAGCATAGATTGATGTAATATGACACATTAAACCAATTGGAGAAGTTTGGGACCAAGGAAAAGAGATTTGGTCCAAGAATCATCCAACTTGACCAAGTTCGTCCATTTTGGTCTTTCTTAGTTCCGACGAGCTCCAAAGCTGAACGAACCCAAATGTCAAGCATAGATTGATGTAATATGACACATTAAACCAATTGGAGAAGTTTGGGACCAAGGAAAAGAGATTTGGTCCAAGAATCATCCAACTTGACCAAGTTCGTCCATTTTGGTCTTTCTTAGTTCCGACGAGCTCCAAAGCTGAACGAACCCAAATGTCAAGCATAGATTGATGTAATATGACACATTAAACCAATTGGAGAAGTTTGGGACCAAGGAAAAGAGATTTGGTCCAAGAATCATCCAACTTGACCAAGTTCGTCCATTTTGGTCTTTCTTAGTTCCGACGAGCTCCAAAGCTGAACGAACCCAAATGTCAAGCATAGATTGATGTAATATGACACATTAAACCAATTGGAGAAGTTTGGGACCAAGGAAAAGAGATTTGGTCCAAGAATCATCCAACTTGACCAAGTTCGTCCATTTTGGTCTTTCTTAGTTCCGACGAGCTCCAAAGCTGAACGAACCCAAATGTCAAGCATAGATTGATGTAATATGACACATTAAACCAATTGGAGAAGTTTGGGACCAAGGAAAAGAGATTTGGTCCAAGAATCATCCAACTTGACCAAGTTCGTCCATTTTGGTCTTTCTTAGTTCCGACGAGCTCCAAAGCTGAACGAACCCAAATGTCAAGCATAGATTGATGTAATATGACACATTAAACCAATTGGAGAAGTTTGGGACCAAGGAAAAGAGATTTGGTCCAAGAATCATCCAACTTGACCAAGTTCGTCCATTTTGGTCTTTCTTAGTTCCGACGAGCTCCAAAGCTGAACGAACCCAAATGTCAAGCATAGATTGATGTAATATGACACATTAAACCAATTGGAGAAGTTTGGGACCAAGGAAAAGAGATTTGGTCCAAGAATCATCCAACTTGACCAAGTTCGTCCATTTTGGTCTTTCTTAGTTCCGACGAGCTCCAAAGCTGAACGAACCCAAATGTCAAGCATAGATTGATGTAATATGACACATTAAACCAATTGGAGAAGTTTGGGACCAAGGAAAAGAGATTTGGTCCAAGAATCATCCAACTTGACCAAGTTCGTCCATTTTGGTCTTTCTTAGTTCCGACGAGCTCCAAAGCTGAACGAACCCAAATGTCAAGCATAGATTGATGTAATATGACACATTAAACCAATTGGAGAAGTTTGGGACCAAGGAAAAGAGATTTGGTCCAAGAATCATCCAACTTGACCAAGTTCGTCCATTTTGGTCTTTCTTAGTTCCGACGAGCTCCAAAGCTGAACGAACCCAAATGTCAAGCATAGATTGATGTAATATGACACATTAAACCAATTGGAGAAGTTTGGGACCAAGGAAAAGAGATTTGGTCCAAGAATCATCCAACTTGACCAAGTTCGTCCATTTTGGTCTTTCTTAGTTCCGACGAGCTCCAAAGCTGAACGAACCCAAATGTCAAGCATAGATTGATGTAATATGACACATTAAACCAATTGGAGAAGTTTGGGACCAAGGAAAAGAGATTTGGTCCAAGAATCATCCAACTTGACCAAGTTCGTCCATTTTGGTCTTTCTTAGTTCCGACGAGCTCCAAAGCTGAACGAACCCAAATGTCAAGCATAGATTGATGTAATATGACACATTAAACCAATTGGAGAAGTTTGGGACCAAGGAAAAGAGATTTGGTCCAAGAATCATCCAACTTGACCAAGTTCGTCCATTTTGGTCTTTCTTAGTTCCGACGAGCTCCAAAGCTGAACGAACCCAAATGTCAAGCATAGATTGATGTAATATGACACATTAAACCAATTGGAGAAGTTTGGGACCAAGGAAAAGAGATTTGGTCCAAGAATCATCCAACTTGACCAAGTTCGTCCATTTTGGTCTTTCTTAGTTCCGACGAGCTCCAAAGCTGAACGAACCCAAATGTCAAGCATAGATTGATGTAATATGACACATTAAACCAATTGGAGAAGTTTGGGACCAAGGAAAAGAGATTTGGTCCAAGAATCATCCAACTTGACCAAGTTCGTCCATTTTGGTCTTTCTTAGTTCCGACGAGCTCCAAAGCTGAACGAACCCAAATGTCAAGCATAGATTGATGTAATATGACACATTAAACCAATTGGAGAAGTTTGGGACCAAGGAAAAGAGATTTGGTCCAAGAATCATCCAACTTGACCAAGTTCGTCCATTTTGGTCTTTCTTAGTTCCGACGAGCTCCAAAGCTGAACGAACCCAAATGTCAAGCATAGATTGATGTAATATGACACATTAAACCAATTGGAGAAGTTTGGGACCAAGGAAAAGAGATTTGGTCCAAGAATCATCCAACTTGACCAAGTTCGTCCATTTTGGTCTTTCTTAGTTCCGACGAGCTCCAAAGCTGAACGAACCCAAATGTCAAGCATAGATTGATGTAATATGACACATTAAACCAATTGGAGAAGTTTGGGACCAAGGAAAAGAGATTTGGTCCAAGAATCATCCAACTTGACCAAGTTCGTCCATTTTGGTCTTTCTTAGTTCCGACGAGCTCCAAAGCTGAACGAACCCAAATGTCAAGCATAGATTGATGTAATATGACACATTAAACCAATTGGAGAAGTTTGGGACCAAGGAAAAGAGATTTGGTCCAAGAATCATCCAACTTGACCAAGTTCGTCCATTTTGGTCTTTCTTAGTTCCGACGAGCTCCAAAGCTGAACGAACCCAAATGTCAAGCATAGATTGATGTAATATGACACATTAAACCAATTGGAGAAGTTTGGGACCAAGGAAAAGAGATTTGGTCCAAGAATCATCCAACTTGACCAAGTTCGTCCATTTTGGTCTTTCTTAGTTCCGACGAGCTCCAAAGCTGAACGAACCCAAATGTCAAGCATAGATTGATGTAATATGACACATTAAACCAATTGGAGAAGTTTGGGACCAAGGAAAAGAGATTTGGTCCAAGAATCATCCAACTTGACCAAGTTCGTCCATTTTGGTCTTTCTTAGTTCCGACGAGCTCCAAAGCTGAACGAACCCAAATGTCAAGCATAGATTGATGTAATATGACACATTAAACCAATTGGAGAAGTTTGGGACCAAGGAAAAGAGATTTGGTCCAAGAATCATCCAACTTGACCAAGTTCGTCCATTTTGGTCTTTCTTAGTTCCGACGAGCTCCAAAGCTGAACGAACCCAAATGTCAAGCATAGATTGATGTAATATGACACATTAAACCAATTGGAGAAGTTTGGGACCAAGGAAAAGAGATTTGGTCCAAGAATCATCCAACTTGACCAAGTTCGTCCATTTTGGTCTTTCTTAGTTCCGACGAGCTCCAAAGCTGAACGAACCCAAATGTCAAGCATAGATTGATGTAATATGACACATTAAACCAATTGGAGAAGTTTGGGACCAAGGAAAAGAGATTTGGTCCAAGAATCATCCAACTTGACCAAGTTCGTCCATTTTGGTCTTTCTTAGTTCCGACGAGCTCCAAAGCTGAACGAACCCAAATGTCAAGCATAGATTGATGTAATATGACACATTAAACCAATTGGAGAAGTTTGGGACCAAGGAAAAGAGATTTGGTCCAAGAATCATCCAACTTGACCAAGTTCGTCCATTTTGGTCTTTCTTAGTTCCGACGAGCTCCAAAGCTGAACGAACCCAAATGTCAAGCATAGATTGATGTAATATGACACATTAAACCAATTGGAGAAGTTTGGGACCAAGGAAAAGAGATTTGGTCCAAGAATCATCCAACTTGACCAAGTTCGTCCATTTTGGTCTTTCTTAGTTCCGACGAGCTCCAAAGCTGAACGAACCCAAATGTCAAGCATAGATTGATGTAATATGACACATTAAACCAATTGGAGAAGTTTGGGACCAAGGAAAAGAGATTTGGTCCAAGAATCATCCAACTTGACCAAGTTCGTCCATTTTGGTCTTTCTTAGTTCCGACGAGCTCCAAAGCTGAACGAACCCAAATGTCAAGCATAGATTGATGTAATATGACACATTAAACCAATTGGAGAAGTTTGGGACCAAGGAAAAGAGATTTGGTCCAAGAATCATCCAACTTGACCAAGTTCGTCCATTTTGGTCTTTCTTAGTTCCGACGAGCTCCAAAGCTGAACGAACCCAAATGTCAAGCATAGATTGATGTAATATGACACATTAAACCAATTGGAGAAGTTTGGGACCAAGGAAAAGAGATTTGGTCCAAGAATCATCCAACTTGACCAAGTTCGTCCATTTTGGTCTTTCTTAGTTCCGACGAGCTCCAAAGCTGAACGAACCCAAATGTCAAGCATAGATTGATGTAATATGACACATTAAACCAATTGGAGAAGTTTGGGACCAAGGAAAAGAGATTTGGTCCAAGAATCATCCAACTTGACCAAGTTCGTCCATTTTGGTCTTTCTTAGTTCCGACGAGCTCCAAAGCTGAACGAACCCAAATGTCAAGCATAGATTGATGTAATATGACACATTAAACCAATTGGAGAAGTTTGGGACCAAGGAAAAGAGATTTGGTCCAAGAATCATCCAACTTGACCAAGTTCGTCCATTTTGGTCTTTCTTAGTTCCGACGAGCTCCAAAGCTGAACGAACCCAAATGTCAAGCATAGATTGATGTAATATGACACATTAAACCAATTGGAGAAGTTTGGGACCAAGGAAAAGAGATTTGGTCCAAGAATCATCCAACTTGACCAAGTTCGTCCATTTTGGTCTTTCTTAGTTCCGACGAGCTCCAAAGCTGAACGAACCCAAATGTCAAGCATAGATTGATGTAATATGACACATTAAACCAATTGGAGAAGTTTGGGACCAAGGAAAAGAGATTTGGTCCAAGAATCATCCAACTTGACCAAGTTCGTCCATTTTGGTCTTTCTTAGTTCCGACGAGCTCCAAAGCTGAACGAACCCAAATGTCAAGCATAGATTGATGTAATATGACACATTAAACCAATTGGAGAAGTTTGGGACCAAGGAAAAGAGATTTGGTCCAAGAATCATCCAACTTGACCAAGTTCGTCCATTTTGGTCTTTCTTAGTTCCGACGAGCTCCAAAGCTGAACGAACCCAAATGTCAAGCATAGATTGATGTAATATGACACATTAAACCAATTGGAGAAGTTTGGGACCAAGGAAAAGAGATTTGGTCCAAGAATCATCCAACTTGACCAAGTTCGTCCATTTTGGTCTTTCTTAGTTCCGACGAGCTCCAAAGCTGAACGAACCCAAATGTCAAGCATAGATTGATGTAATATGACACATTAAACCAATTGGAGAAGTTTGGGACCAAGGAAAAGAGATTTGGTCCAAGAATCATCCAACTTGACCAAGTTCGTCCATTTTGGTCTTTCTTAGTTCCGACGAGCTCCAAAGCTGAACGAACCCAAATGTCAAGCATAGATTGATGTAATATGACACATTAAACCAATTGGAGAAGTTTGGGACCAAGGAAAAGAGATTTGGTCCAAGAATCATCCAACTTGACCAAGTTCGTCCATTTTGGTCTTTCTTAGTTCCGACGAGCTCCAAAGCTGAACGAACCCAAATGTCAAGCATAGATTGATGTAATATGACACATTAAACCAATTGGAGAAGTTTGGGACCAAGGAAAAGAGATTTGGTCCAAGAATCATCCAACTTGACCAAGTTCGTCCATTTTGGTCTTTCTTAGTTCCGACGAGCTCCAAAGCTGAACGAACCCAAATGTCAAGCATAGATTGATGTAATATGACACATTAAACCAATTGGAGAAGTTTGGGACCAAGGAAAAGAGATTTGGTCCAAGAATCATCCAACTTGACCAAGTTCGTCCATTTTGGTCTTTCTTAGTTCCGACGAGCTCCAAAGCTGAACGAACCCAAATGTCAAGCATAGATTGATGTAATATGACACATTAAACCAATTGGAGAAGTTTGGGACCAAGGAAAAGAGATTTGGTCCAAGAATCATCCAACTTGACCAAGTTCGTCCATTTTGGTCTTTCTTAGTTCCGACGAGCTCCAAAGCTGAACGAACCCAAATGTCAAGCATAGATTGATGTAATATGACACATTAAACCAATTGGAGAAGTTTGGGACCAAGGAAAAGAGATTTGGTCCAAGAATCATCCAACTTGACCAAGTTCGTCCATTTTGGTCTTTCTTAGTTCCGACGAGCTCCAAAGCTGAACGAACCCAAATGTCAAGCATAGATTGATGTAATATGACACATTAAACCAATTGGAGAAGTTTGGGACCAAGGAAAAGAGATTTGGTCCAAGAATCATCCAACTTGACCAAGTTCGTCCATTTTGGTCTTTCTTAGTTCCGACGAGCTCCAAAGCTGAACGAACCCAAATGTCAAGCATAGATTGATGTAATATGACACATTAAACCAATTGGAGAAGTTTGGGACCAAGGAAAAGAGATTTGGTCCAAGAATCATCCAACTTGACCAAGTTCGTCCATTTTGGTCTTTCTTAGTTCCGACGAGCTCCAAAGCTGAACGAACCCAAATGTCAAGCATAGATTGATGTAATATGACACATTAAACCAATTGGAGAAGTTTGGGACCAAGGAAAAGAGATTTGGTCCAAGAATCATCCAACTTGACCAAGTTCGTCCATTTTGGTCTTTCTTAGTTCCGACGAGCTCCAAAGCTGAACGAACCCAAATGTCAAGCATAGATTGATGTAATATGACACATTAAACCAATTGGAGAAGTTTGGGACCAAGGAAAAGAGATTTGGTCCAAGAATCATCCAACTTGACCAAGTTCGTCCATTTTGGTCTTTCTTAGTTCCGACGAGCTCCAAAGCTGAACGAACCCAAATGTCAAGCATAGATTGATGTAATATGACACATTAAACCAATTGGAGAAGTTTGGGACCAAGGAAAAGAGATTTGGTCCAAGAATCATCCAACTTGACCAAGTTCGTCCATTTTGGTCTTTCTTAGTTCCGACGAGCTCCAAAGCTGAACGAACCCAAATGTCAAGCATAGATTGATGTAATATGACACATTAAACCAATTGGAGAAGTTTGGGACCAAGGAAAAGAGATTTGGTCCAAGAATCATCCAACTTGACCAAGTTCGTCCATTTTGGTCTTTCTTAGTTCCGACGAGCTCCAAAGCTGAACGAACCCAAATGTCAAGCATAGATTGATGTAATATGACACATTAAACCAATTGGAGAAGTTTGGGACCAAGGAAAAGAGATTTGGTCCAAGAATCATCCAACTTGACCAAGTTCGTCCATTTTGGTCTTTCTTAGTTCCGACGAGCTCCAAAGCTGAACGAACCCAAATGTCAAGCATAGATTGATGTAATATGACACATTAAACCAATTGGAGAAGTTTGGGACCAAGGAAAAGAGATTTGGTCCAAGAATCATCCAACTTGACCAAGTTCGTCCATTTTGGTCTTTCTTAGTTCCGACGAGCTCCAAAGCTGAACGAACCCAAATGTCAAGCATAGATTGATGTAATATGACACATTAAACCAATTGGAGAAGTTTGGGACCAAGGAAAAGAGATTTGGTCCAAGAATCATCCAACTTGACCAAGTTCGTCCATTTTGGTCTTTCTTAGTTCCGACGAGCTCCAAAGCTGAACGAACCCAAATGTCAAGCATAGATTGATGTAATATGACACATTAAACCAATTGGAGAAGTTTGGGACCAAGGAAAAGAGATTTGGTCCAAGAATCATCCAACTTGACCAAGTTCGTCCATTTTGGTCTTTCTTAGTTCCGACGAGCTCCAAAGCTGAACGAACCCAAATGTCAAGCATAGATTGATGTAATATGACACATTAAACCAATTGGAGAAGTTTGGGACCAAGGAAAAGAGATTTGGTCCAAGAATCATCCAACTTGACCAAGTTCGTCCATTTTGGTCTTTCTTAGTTCCGACGAGCTCCAAAGCTGAACGAACCCAAATGTCAAGCATAGATTGATGTAATATGACACATTAAACCAATTGGAGAAGTTTGGGACCAAGGAAAAGAGATTTGGTCCAAGAATCATCCAACTTGACCAAGTTCGTCCATTTTGGTCTTTCTTAGTTCCGACGAGCTCCAAAGCTGAACGAACCCAAATGTCAAGCATAGATTGATGTAATATGACACATTAAACCAATTGGAGAAGTTTGGGACCAAGGAAAAGAGATTTGGTCCAAGAATCATCCAACTTGACCAAGTTCGTCCATTTTGGTCTTTCTTAGTTCCGACGAGCTCCAAAGCTGAACGAACCCAAATGTCAAGCATAGATTGATGTAATATGACACATTAAACCAATTGGAGAAGTTTGGGACCAAGGAAAAGAGATTTGGTCCAAGAATCATCCAACTTGACCAAGTTCGTCCATTTTGGTCTTTCTTAGTTCCGACGAGCTCCAAAGCTGAACGAACCCAAATGTCAAGCATAGATTGATGTAATATGACACATTAAACCAATTGGAGAAGTTTGGGACCAAGGAAAAGAGATTTGGTCCAAGAATCATCCAACTTGACCAAGTTCGTCCATTTTGGTCTTTCTTAGTTCCGACGAGCTCCAAAGCTGAACGAACCCAAATGTCAAGCATAGATTGATGTAATATGACACATTAAACCAATTGGAGAAGTTTGGGACCAAGGAAAAGAGATTTGGTCCAAGAATCATCCAACTTGACCAAGTTCGTCCATTTTGGTCTTTCTTAGTTCCGACGAGCTCCAAAGCTGAACGAACCCAAATGTCAAGCATAGATTGATGTAATATGACACATTAAACCAATTGGAGAAGTTTGGGACCAAGGAAAAGAGATTTGGTCCAAGAATCATCCAACTTGACCAAGTTCGTCCATTTTGGTCTTTCTTAGTTCCGACGAGCTCCAAAGCTGAACGAACCCAAATGTCAAGCATAGATTGATGTAATATGACACATTAAACCAATTGGAGAAGTTTGGGACCAAGGAAAAGAGATTTGGTCCAAGAATCATCCAACTTGACCAAGTTCGTCCATTTTGGTCTTTCTTAGTTCCGACGAGCTCCAAAGCTGAACGAACCCAAATGTCAAGCATAGATTGATGTAATATGACACATTAAACCAATTGGAGAAGTTTGGGACCAAGGAAAAGAGATTTGGTCCAAGAATCATCCAACTTGACCAAGTTCGTCCATTTTGGTCTTTCTTAGTTCCGACGAGCTCCAAAGCTGAACGAACCCAAATGTCAAGCATAGATTGATGTAATATGACACATTAAACCAATTGGAGAAGTTTGGGACCAAGGAAAAGAGATTTGGTCCAAGAATCATCCAACTTGACCAAGTTCGTCCATTTTGGTCTTTCTTAGTTCCGACGAGCTCCAAAGCTGAACGAACCCAAATGTCAAGCATAGATTGATGTAATATGACACATTAAACCAATTGGAGAAGTTTGGGACCAAGGAAAAGAGATTTGGTCCAAGAATCATCCAACTTGACCAAGTTCGTCCATTTTGGTCTTTCTTAGTTCCGACGAGCTCCAAAGCTGAACGAACCCAAATGTCAAGCATAGATTGATGTAATATGACACATTAAACCAATTGGAGAAGTTTGGGACCAAGGAAAAGAGATTTGGTCCAAGAATCATCCAACTTGACCAAGTTCGTCCATTTTGGTCTTTCTTAGTTCCGACGAGCTCCAAAGCTGAACGAACCCAAATGTCAAGCATAGATTGATGTAATATGACACATTAAACCAATTGGAGAAGTTTGGGACCAAGGAAAAGAGATTTGGTCCAAGAATCATCCAACTTGACCAAGTTCGTCCATTTTGGTCTTTCTTAGTTCCGACGAGCTCCAAAGCTGAACGAACCCAAATGTCAAGCATAGATTGATGTAATATGACACATTAAACCAATTGGAGAAGTTTGGGACCAAGGAAAAGAGATTTGGTCCAAGAATCATCCAACTTGACCAAGTTCGTCCATTTTGGTCTTTCTTAGTTCCGACGAGCTCCAAAGCTGAACGAACCCAAATGTCAAGCATAGATTGATGTAATATGACACATTAAACCAATTGGAGAAGTTTGGGACCAAGGAAAAGAGATTTGGTCCAAGAATCATCCAACTTGACCAAGTTCGTCCATTTTGGTCTTTCTTAGTTCCGACGAGCTCCAAAGCTGAACGAACCCAAATGTCAAGCATAGATTGATGTAATATGACACATTAAACCAATTGGAGAAGTTTGGGACCAAGGAAAAGAGATTTGGTCCAAGAATCATCCAACTTGACCAAGTTCGTCCATTTTGGTCTTTCTTAGTTCCGACGAGCTCCAAAGCTGAACGAACCCAAATGTCAAGCATAGATTGATGTAATATGACACATTAAACCAATTGGAGAAGTTTGGGACCAAGGAAAAGAGATTTGGTCCAAGAATCATCCAACTTGACCAAGTTCGTCCATTTTGGTCTTTCTTAGTTCCGACGAGCTCCAAAGCTGAACGAACCCAAATGTCAAGCATAGATTGATGTAATATGACACATTAAACCAATTGGAGAAGTTTGGGACCAAGGAAAAGAGATTTGGTCCAAGAATCATCCAACTTGACCAAGTTCGTCCATTTTGGTCTTTCTTAGTTCCGACGAGCTCCAAAGCTGAACGAACCCAAATGTCAAGCATAGATTGATGTAATATGACACATTAAACCAATTGGAGAAGTTTGGGACCAAGGAAAAGAGATTTGGTCCAAGAATCATCCAACTTGACCAAGTTCGTCCATTTTGGTCTTTCTTAGTTCCGACGAGCTCCAAAGCTGAACGAACCCAAATGTCAAGCATAGATTGATGTAATATGACACATTAAACCAATTGGAGAAGTTTGGGACCAAGGAAAAGAGATTTGGTCCAAGAATCATCCAACTTGACCAAGTTCGTCCATTTTGGTCTTTCTTAGTTCCGACGAGCTCCAAAGCTGAACGAACCCAAATGTCAAGCATAGATTGATGTAATATGACACATTAAACCAATTGGAGAAGTTTGGGACCAAGGAAAAGAGATTTGGTCCAAGAATCATCCAACTTGACCAAGTTCGTCCATTTTGGTCTTTCTTAGTTCCGACGAGCTCCAAAGCTGAACGAACCCAAATGTCAAGCATAGATTGATGTAATATGACACATTAAACCAATTGGAGAAGTTTGGGACCAAGGAAAAGAGATTTGGTCCAAGAATCATCCAACTTGACCAAGTTCGTCCATTTTGGTCTTTCTTAGTTCCGACGAGCTCCAAAGCTGAACGAACCCAAATGTCAAGCATAGATTGATGTAATATGACACATTAAACCAATTGGAGAAGTTTGGGACCAAGGAAAAGAGATTTGGTCCAAGAATCATCCAACTTGACCAAGTTCGTCCATTTTGGTCTTTCTTAGTTCCGACGAGCTCCAAAGCTGAACGAACCCAAATGTCAAGCATAGATTGATGTAATATGACACATTAAACCAATTGGAGAAGTTTGGGACCAAGGAAAAGAGATTTGGTCCAAGAATCATCCAACTTGACCAAGTTCGTCCATTTTGGTCTTTCTTAGTTCCGACGAGCTCCAAAGCTGAACGAACCCAAATGTCAAGCATAGATTGATGTAATATGACACATTAAACCAATTGGAGAAGTTTGGGACCAAGGAAAAGAGATTTGGTCCAAGAATCATCCAACTTGACCAAGTTCGTCCATTTTGGTCTTTCTTAGTTCCGACGAGCTCCAAAGCTGAACGAACCCAAATGTCAAGCATAGATTGATGTAATATGACACATTAAACCAATTGGAGAAGTTTGGGACCAAGGAAAAGAGATTTGGTCCAAGAATCATCCAACTTGACCAAGTTCGTCCATTTTGGTCTTTCTTAGTTCCGACGAGCTCCAAAGCTGAACGAACCCAAATGTCAAGCATAGATTGATGTAATATGACACATTAAACCAATTGGAGAAGTTTGGGACCAAGGAAAAGAGATTTGGTCCAAGAATCATCCAACTTGACCAAGTTCGTCCATTTTGGTCTTTCTTAGTTCCGACGAGCTCCAAAGCTGAACGAACCCAAATGTCAAGCATAGATTGATGTAATATGACACATTAAACCAATTGGAGAAGTTTGGGACCAAGGAAAAGAGATTTGGTCCAAGAATCATCCAACTTGACCAAGTTCGTCCATTTTGGTCTTTCTTAGTTCCGACGAGCTCCAAAGCTGAACGAACCCAAATGTCAAGCATAGATTGATGTAATATGACACATTAAACCAATTGGAGAAGTTTGGGACCAAGGAAAAGAGATTTGGTCCAAGAATCATCCAACTTGACCAAGTTCGTCCATTTTGGTCTTTCTTAGTTCCGACGAGCTCCAAAGCTGAACGAACCCAAATGTCAAGCATAGATTGATGTAATATGACACATTAAACCAATTGGAGAAGTTTGGGACCAAGGAAAAGAGATTTGGTCCAAGAATCATCCAACTTGACCAAGTTCGTCCATTTTGGTCTTTCTTAGTTCCGACGAGCTCCAAAGCTGAACGAACCCAAATGTCAAGCATAGATTGATGTAATATGACACATTAAACCAATTGGAGAAGTTTGGGACCAAGGAAAAGAGATTTGGTCCAAGAATCATCCAACTTGACCAAGTTCGTCCATTTTGGTCTTTCTTAGTTCCGACGAGCTCCAAAGCTGAACGAACCCAAATGTCAAGCATAGATTGATGTAATATGACACATTAAACCAATTGGAGAAGTTTGGGACCAAGGAAAAGAGATTTGGTCCAAGAATCATCCAACTTGACCAAGTTCGTCCATTTTGGTCTTTCTTAGTTCCGACGAGCTCCAAAGCTGAACGAACCCAAATGTCAAGCATAGATTGATGTAATATGACACATTAAACCAATTGGAGAAGTTTGGGACCAAGGAAAAGAGATTTGGTCCAAGAATCATCCAACTTGACCAAGTTCGTCCATTTTGGTCTTTCTTAGTTCCGACGAGCTCCAAAGCTGAACGAACCCAAATGTCAAGCATAGATTGATGTAATATGACACATTAAACCAATTGGAGAAGTTTGGGACCAAGGAAAAGAGATTTGGTCCAAGAATCATCCAACTTGACCAAGTTCGTCCATTTTGGTCTTTCTTAGTTCCGACGAGCTCCAAAGCTGAACGAACCCAAATGTCAAGCATAGATTGATGTAATATGACACATTAAACCAATTGGAGAAGTTTGGGACCAAGGAAAAGAGATTTGGTCCAAGAATCATCCAACTTGACCAAGTTCGTCCATTTTGGTCTTTCTTAGTTCCGACGAGCTCCAAAGCTGAACGAACCCAAATGTCAAGCATAGATTGATGTAATATGACACATTAAACCAATTGGAGAAGTTTGGGACCAAGGAAAAGAGATTTGGTCCAAGAATCATCCAACTTGACCAAGTTCGTCCATTTTGGTCTTTCTTAGTTCCGACGAGCTCCAAAGCTGAACGAACCCAAATGTCAAGCATAGATTGATGTAATATGACACATTAAACCAATTGGAGAAGTTTGGGACCAAGGAAAAGAGATTTGGTCCAAGAATCATCCAACTTGACCAAGTTCGTCCATTTTGGTCTTTCTTAGTTCCGACGAGCTCCAAAGCTGAACGAACCCAAATGTCAAGCATAGATTGATGTAATATGACACATTAAACCAATTGGAGAAGTTTGGGACCAAGGAAAAGAGATTTGGTCCAAGAATCATCCAACTTGACCAAGTTCGTCCATTTTGGTCTTTCTTAGTTCCGACGAGCTCCAAAGCTGAACGAACCCAAATGTCAAGCATAGATTGATGTAATATGACACATTAAACCAATTGGAGAAGTTTGGGACCAAGGAAAAGAGATTTGGTCCAAGAATCATCCAACTTGACCAAGTTCGTCCATTTTGGTCTTTCTTAGTTCCGACGAGCTCCAAAGCTGAACGAACCCAAATGTCAAGCATAGATTGATGTAATATGACACATTAAACCAATTGGAGAAGTTTGGGACCAAGGAAAAGAGATTTGGTCCAAGAATCATCCAACTTGACCAAGTTCGTCCATTTTGGTCTTTCTTAGTTCCGACGAGCTCCAAAGCTGAACGAACCCAAATGTCAAGCATAGATTGATGTAATATGACACATTAAACCAATTGGAGAAGTTTGGGACCAAGGAAAAGAGATTTGGTCCAAGAATCATCCAACTTGACCAAGTTCGTCCATTTTGGTCTTTCTTAGTTCCGACGAGCTCCAAAGCTGAACGAACCCAAATGTCAAGCATAGATTGATGTAATATGACACATTAAACCAATTGGAGAAGTTTGGGACCAAGGAAAAGAGATTTGGTCCAAGAATCATCCAACTTGACCAAGTTCGTCCATTTTGGTCTTTCTTAGTTCCGACGAGCTCCAAAGCTGAACGAACCCAAATGTCAAGCATAGATTGATGTAATATGACACATTAAACCAATTGGAGAAGTTTGGGACCAAGGAAAAGAGATTTGGTCCAAGAATCATCCAACTTGACCAAGTTCGTCCATTTTGGTCTTTCTTAGTTCCGACGAGCTCCAAAGCTGAACGAACCCAAATGTCAAGCATAGATTGATGTAATATGACACATTAAACCAATTGGAGAAGTTTGGGACCAAGGAAAAGAGATTTGGTCCAAGAATCATCCAACTTGACCAAGTTCGTCCATTTTGGTCTTTCTTAGTTCCGACGAGCTCCAAAGCTGAACGAACCCAAATGTCAAGCATAGATTGATGTAATATGACACATTAAACCAATTGGAGAAGTTTGGGACCAAGGAAAAGAGATTTGGTCCAAGAATCATCCAACTTGACCAAGTTCGTCCATTTTGGTCTTTCTTAGTTCCGACGAGCTCCAAAGCTGAACGAACCCAAATGTCAAGCATAGATTGATGTAATATGACACATTAAACCAATTGGAGAAGTTTGGGACCAAGGAAAAGAGATTTGGTCCAAGAATCATCCAACTTGACCAAGTTCGTCCATTTTGGTCTTTCTTAGTTCCGACGAGCTCCAAAGCTGAACGAACCCAAATGTCAAGCATAGATTGATGTAATATGACACATTAAACCAATTGGAGAAGTTTGGGACCAAGGAAAAGAGATTTGGTCCAAGAATCATCCAACTTGACCAAGTTCGTCCATTTTGGTCTTTCTTAGTTCCGACGAGCTCCAAAGCTGAACGAACCCAAATGTCAAGCATAGATTGATGTAATATGACACATTAAACCAATTGGAGAAGTTTGGGACCAAGGAAAAGAGATTTGGTCCAAGAATCATCCAACTTGACCAAGTTCGTCCATTTTGGTCTTTCTTAGTTCCGACGAGCTCCAAAGCTGAACGAACCCAAATGTCAAGCATAGATTGATGTAATATGACACATTAAACCAATTGGAGAAGTTTGGGACCAAGGAAAAGAGATTTGGTCCAAGAATCATCCAACTTGACCAAGTTCGTCCATTTTGGTCTTTCTTAGTTCCGACGAGCTCCAAAGCTGAACGAACCCAAATGTCAAGCATAGATTGATGTAATATGACACATTAAACCAATTGGAGAAGTTTGGGACCAAGGAAAAGAGATTTGGTCCAAGAATCATCCAACTTGACCAAGTTCGTCCATTTTGGTCTTTCTTAGTTCCGACGAGCTCCAAAGCTGAACGAACCCAAATGTCAAGCATAGATTGATGTAATATGACACATTAAACCAATTGGAGAAGTTTGGGACCAAGGAAAAGAGATTTGGTCCAAGAATCATCCAACTTGACCAAGTTCGTCCATTTTGGTCTTTCTTAGTTCCGACGAGCTCCAAAGCTGAACGAACCCAAATGTCAAGCATAGATTGATGTAATATGACACATTAAACCAATTGGAGAAGTTTGGGACCAAGGAAAAGAGATTTGGTCCAAGAATCATCCAACTTGACCAAGTTCGTCCATTTTGGTCTTTCTTAGTTCCGACGAGCTCCAAAGCTGAACGAACCCAAATGTCAAGCATAGATTGATGTAATATGACACATTAAACCAATTGGAGAAGTTTGGGACCAAGGAAAAGAGATTTGGTCCAAGAATCATCCAACTTGACCAAGTTCGTCCATTTTGGTCTTTCTTAGTTCCGACGAGCTCCAAAGCTGAACGAACCCAAATGTCAAGCATAGATTGATGTAATATGACACATTAAACCAATTGGAGAAGTTTGGGACCAAGGAAAAGAGATTTGGTCCAAGAATCATCCAACTTGACCAAGTTCGTCCATTTTGGTCTTTCTTAGTTCCGACGAGCTCCAAAGCTGAACGAACCCAAATGTCAAGCATAGATTGATGTAATATGACACATTAAACCAATTGGAGAAGTTTGGGACCAAGGAAAAGAGATTTGGTCCAAGAATCATCCAACTTGACCAAGTTCGTCCATTTTGGTCTTTCTTAGTTCCGACGAGCTCCAAAGCTGAACGAACCCAAATGTCAAGCATAGATTGATGTAATATGACACATTAAACCAATTGGAGAAGTTTGGGACCAAGGAAAAGAGATTTGGTCCAAGAATCATCCAACTTGACCAAGTTCGTCCATTTTGGTCTTTCTTAGTTCCGACGAGCTCCAAAGCTGAACGAACCCAAATGTCAAGCATAGATTGATGTAATATGACACATTAAACCAATTGGAGAAGTTTGGGACCAAGGAAAAGAGATTTGGTCCAAGAATCATCCAACTTGACCAAGTTCGTCCATTTTGGTCTTTCTTAGTTCCGACGAGCTCCAAAGCTGAACGAACCCAAATGTCAAGCATAGATTGATGTAATATGACACATTAAACCAATTGGAGAAGTTTGGGACCAAGGAAAAGAGATTTGGTCCAAGAATCATCCAACTTGACCAAGTTCGTCCATTTTGGTCTTTCTTAGTTCCGACGAGCTCCAAAGCTGAACGAACCCAAATGTCAAGCATAGATTGATGTAATATGACACATTAAACCAATTGGAGAAGTTTGGGACCAAGGAAAAGAGATTTGGTCCAAGAATCATCCAACTTGACCAAGTTCGTCCATTTTGGTCTTTCTTAGTTCCGACGAGCTCCAAAGCTGAACGAACCCAAATGTCAAGCATAGATTGATGTAATATGACACATTAAACCAATTGGAGAAGTTTGGGACCAAGGAAAAGAGATTTGGTCCAAGAATCATCCAACTTGACCAAGTTCGTCCATTTTGGTCTTTCTTAGTTCCGACGAGCTCCAAAGCTGAACGAACCCAAATGTCAAGCATAGATTGATGTAATATGACACATTAAACCAATTGGAGAAGTTTGGGACCAAGGAAAAGAGATTTGGTCCAAGAATCATCCAACTTGACCAAGTTCGTCCATTTTGGTCTTTCTTAGTTCCGACGAGCTCCAAAGCTGAACGAACCCAAATGTCAAGCATAGATTGATGTAATATGACACATTAAACCAATTGGAGAAGTTTGGGACCAAGGAAAAGAGATTTGGTCCAAGAATCATCCAACTTGACCAAGTTCGTCCATTTTGGTCTTTCTTAGTTCCGACGAGCTCCAAAGCTGAACGAACCCAAATGTCAAGCATAGATTGATGTAATATGACACATTAAACCAATTGGAGAAGTTTGGGACCAAGGAAAAGAGATTTGGTCCAAGAATCATCCAACTTGACCAAGTTCGTCCATTTTGGTCTTTCTTAGTTCCGACGAGCTCCAAAGCTGAACGAACCCAAATGTCAAGCATAGATTGATGTAATATGACACATTAAACCAATTGGAGAAGTTTGGGACCAAGGAAAAGAGATTTGGTCCAAGAATCATCCAACTTGACCAAGTTCGTCCATTTTGGTCTTTCTTAGTTCCGACGAGCTCCAAAGCTGAACGAACCCAAATGTCAAGCATAGATTGATGTAATATGACACATTAAACCAATTGGAGAAGTTTGGGACCAAGGAAAAGAGATTTGGTCCAAGAATCATCCAACTTGACCAAGTTCGTCCATTTTGGTCTTTCTTAGTTCCGACGAGCTCCAAAGCTGAACGAACCCAAATGTCAAGCATAGATTGATGTAATATGACACATTAAACCAATTGGAGAAGTTTGGGACCAAGGAAAAGAGATTTGGTCCAAGAATCATCCAACTTGACCAAGTTCGTCCATTTTGGTCTTTCTTAGTTCCGACGAGCTCCAAAGCTGAACGAACCCAAATGTCAAGCATAGATTGATGTAATATGACACATTAAACCAATTGGAGAAGTTTGGGACCAAGGAAAAGAGATTTGGTCCAAGAATCATCCAACTTGACCAAGTTCGTCCATTTTGGTCTTTCTTAGTTCCGACGAGCTCCAAAGCTGAACGAACCCAAATGTCAAGCATAGATTGATGTAATATGACACATTAAACCAATTGGAGAAGTTTGGGACCAAGGAAAAGAGATTTGGTCCAAGAATCATCCAACTTGACCAAGTTCGTCCATTTTGGTCTTTCTTAGTTCCGACGAGCTCCAAAGCTGAACGAACCCAAATGTCAAGCATAGATTGATGTAATATGACACATTAAACCAATTGGAGAAGTTTGGGACCAAGGAAAAGAGATTTGGTCCAAGAATCATCCAACTTGACCAAGTTCGTCCATTTTGGTCTTTCTTAGTTCCGACGAGCTCCAAAGCTGAACGAACCCAAATGTCAAGCATAGATTGATGTAATATGACACATTAAACCAATTGGAGAAGTTTGGGACCAAGGAAAAGAGATTTGGTCCAAGAATCATCCAACTTGACCAAGTTCGTCCATTTTGGTCTTTCTTAGTTCCGACGAGCTCCAAAGCTGAACGAACCCAAATGTCAAGCATAGATTGATGTAATATGACACATTAAACCAATTGGAGAAGTTTGGGACCAAGGAAAAGAGATTTGGTCCAAGAATCATCCAACTTGACCAAGTTCGTCCATTTTGGTCTTTCTTAGTTCCGACGAGCTCCAAAGCTGAACGAACCCAAATGTCAAGCATAGATTGATGTAATATGACACATTAAACCAATTGGAGAAGTTTGGGACCAAGGAAAAGAGATTTGGTCCAAGAATCATCCAACTTGACCAAGTTCGTCCATTTTGGTCTTTCTTAGTTCCGACGAGCTCCAAAGCTGAACGAACCCAAATGTCAAGCATAGATTGATGTAATATGACACATTAAACCAATTGGAGAAGTTTGGGACCAAGGAAAAGAGATTTGGTCCAAGAATCATCCAACTTGACCAAGTTCGTCCATTTTGGTCTTTCTTAGTTCCGACGAGCTCCAAAGCTGAACGAACCCAAATGTCAAGCATAGATTGATGTAATATGACACATTAAACCAATTGGAGAAGTTTGGGACCAAGGAAAAGAGATTTGGTCCAAGAATCATCCAACTTGACCAAGTTCGTCCATTTTGGTCTTTCTTAGTTCCGACGAGCTCCAAAGCTGAACGAACCCAAATGTCAAGCATAGATTGATGTAATATGACACATTAAACCAATTGGAGAAGTTTGGGACCAAGGAAAAGAGATTTGGTCCAAGAATCATCCAACTTGACCAAGTTCGTCCATTTTGGTCTTTCTTAGTTCCGACGAGCTCCAAAGCTGAACGAACCCAAATGTCAAGCATAGATTGATGTAATATGACACATTAAACCAATTGGAGAAGTTTGGGACCAAGGAAAAGAGATTTGGTCCAAGAATCATCCAACTTGACCAAGTTCGTCCATTTTGGTCTTTCTTAGTTCCGACGAGCTCCAAAGCTGAACGAACCCAAATGTCAAGCATAGATTGATGTAATATGACACATTAAACCAATTGGAGAAGTTTGGGACCAAGGAAAAGAGATTTGGTCCAAGAATCATCCAACTTGACCAAGTTCGTCCATTTTGGTCTTTCTTAGTTCCGACGAGCTCCAAAGCTGAACGAACCCAAATGTCAAGCATAGATTGATGTAATATGACACATTAAACCAATTGGAGAAGTTTGGGACCAAGGAAAAGAGATTTGGTCCAAGAATCATCCAACTTGACCAAGTTCGTCCATTTTGGTCTTTCTTAGTTCCGACGAGCTCCAAAGCTGAACGAACCCAAATGTCAAGCATAGATTGATGTAATATGACACATTAAACCAATTGGAGAAGTTTGGGACCAAGGAAAAGAGATTTGGTCCAAGAATCATCCAACTTGACCAAGTTCGTCCATTTTGGTCTTTCTTAGTTCCGACGAGCTCCAAAGCTGAACGAACCCAAATGTCAAGCATAGATTGATGTAATATGACACATTAAACCAATTGGAGAAGTTTGGGACCAAGGAAAAGAGATTTGGTCCAAGAATCATCCAACTTGACCAAGTTCGTCCATTTTGGTCTTTCTTAGTTCCGACGAGCTCCAAAGCTGAACGAACCCAAATGTCAAGCATAGATTGATGTAATATGACACATTAAACCAATTGGAGAAGTTTGGGACCAAGGAAAAGAGATTTGGTCCAAGAATCATCCAACTTGACCAAGTTCGTCCATTTTGGTCTTTCTTAGTTCCGACGAGCTCCAAAGCTGAACGAACCCAAATGTCAAGCATAGATTGATGTAATATGACACATTAAACCAATTGGAGAAGTTTGGGACCAAGGAAAAGAGATTTGGTCCAAGAATCATCCAACTTGACCAAGTTCGTCCATTTTGGTCTTTCTTAGTTCCGACGAGCTCCAAAGCTGAACGAACCCAAATGTCAAGCATAGATTGATGTAATATGACACATTAAACCAATTGGAGAAGTTTGGGACCAAGGAAAAGAGATTTGGTCCAAGAATCATCCAACTTGACCAAGTTCGTCCATTTTGGTCTTTCTTAGTTCCGACGAGCTCCAAAGCTGAACGAACCCAAATGTCAAGCATAGATTGATGTAATATGACACATTAAACCAATTGGAGAAGTTTGGGACCAAGGAAAAGAGATTTGGTCCAAGAATCATCCAACTTGACCAAGTTCGTCCATTTTGGTCTTTCTTAGTTCCGACGAGCTCCAAAGCTGAACGAACCCAAATGTCAAGCATAGATTGATGTAATATGACACATTAAACCAATTGGAGAAGTTTGGGACCAAGGAAAAGAGATTTGGTCCAAGAATCATCCAACTTGACCAAGTTCGTCCATTTTGGTCTTTCTTAGTTCCGACGAGCTCCAAAGCTGAACGAACCCAAATGTCAAGCATAGATTGATGTAATATGACACATTAAACCAATTGGAGAAGTTTGGGACCAAGGAAAAGAGATTTGGTCCAAGAATCATCCAACTTGACCAAGTTCGTCCATTTTGGTCTTTCTTAGTTCCGACGAGCTCCAAAGCTGAACGAACCCAAATGTCAAGCATAGATTGATGTAATATGACACATTAAACCAATTGGAGAAGTTTGGGACCAAGGAAAAGAGATTTGGTCCAAGAATCATCCAACTTGACCAAGTTCGTCCATTTTGGTCTTTCTTAGTTCCGACGAGCTCCAAAGCTGAACGAACCCAAATGTCAAGCATAGATTGATGTAATATGACACATTAAACCAATTGGAGAAGTTTGGGACCAAGGAAAAGAGATTTGGTCCAAGAATCATCCAACTTGACCAAGTTCGTCCATTTTGGTCTTTCTTAGTTCCGACGAGCTCCAAAGCTGAACGAACCCAAATGTCAAGCATAGATTGATGTAATATGACACATTAAACCAATTGGAGAAGTTTGGGACCAAGGAAAAGAGATTTGGTCCAAGAATCATCCAACTTGACCAAGTTCGTCCATTTTGGTCTTTCTTAGTTCCGACGAGCTCCAAAGCTGAACGAACCCAAATGTCAAGCATAGATTGATGTAATATGACACATTAAACCAATTGGAGAAGTTTGGGACCAAGGAAAAGAGATTTGGTCCAAGAATCATCCAACTTGACCAAGTTCGTCCATTTTGGTCTTTCTTAGTTCCGACGAGCTCCAAAGCTGAACGAACCCAAATGTCAAGCATAGATTGATGTAATATGACACATTAAACCAATTGGAGAAGTTTGGGACCAAGGAAAAGAGATTTGGTCCAAGAATCATCCAACTTGACCAAGTTCGTCCATTTTGGTCTTTCTTAGTTCCGACGAGCTCCAAAGCTGAACGAACCCAAATGTCAAGCATAGATTGATGTAATATGACACATTAAACCAATTGGAGAAGTTTGGGACCAAGGAAAAGAGATTTGGTCCAAGAATCATCCAACTTGACCAAGTTCGTCCATTTTGGTCTTTCTTAGTTCCGACGAGCTCCAAAGCTGAACGAACCCAAATGTCAAGCATAGATTGATGTAATATGACACATTAAACCAATTGGAGAAGTTTGGGACCAAGGAAAAGAGATTTGGTCCAAGAATCATCCAACTTGACCAAGTTCGTCCATTTTGGTCTTTCTTAGTTCCGACGAGCTCCAAAGCTGAACGAACCCAAATGTCAAGCATAGATTGATGTAATATGACACATTAAACCAATTGGAGAAGTTTGGGACCAAGGAAAAGAGATTTGGTCCAAGAATCATCCAACTTGACCAAGTTCGTCCATTTTGGTCTTTCTTAGTTCCGACGAGCTCCAAAGCTGAACGAACCCAAATGTCAAGCATAGATTGATGTAATATGACACATTAAACCAATTGGAGAAGTTTGGGACCAAGGAAAAGAGATTTGGTCCAAGAATCATCCAACTTGACCAAGTTCGTCCATTTTGGTCTTTCTTAGTTCCGACGAGCTCCAAAGCTGAACGAACCCAAATGTCAAGCATAGATTGATGTAATATGACACATTAAACCAATTGGAGAAGTTTGGGACCAAGGAAAAGAGATTTGGTCCAAGAATCATCCAACTTGACCAAGTTCGTCCATTTTGGTCTTTCTTAGTTCCGACGAGCTCCAAAGCTGAACGAACCCAAATGTCAAGCATAGATTGATGTAATATGACACATTAAACCAATTGGAGAAGTTTGGGACCAAGGAAAAGAGATTTGGTCCAAGAATCATCCAACTTGACCAAGTTCGTCCATTTTGGTCTTTCTTAGTTCCGACGAGCTCCAAAGCTGAACGAACCCAAATGTCAAGCATAGATTGATGTAATATGACACATTAAACCAATTGGAGAAGTTTGGGACCAAGGAAAAGAGATTTGGTCCAAGAATCATCCAACTTGACCAAGTTCGTCCATTTTGGTCTTTCTTAGTTCCGACGAGCTCCAAAGCTGAACGAACCCAAATGTCAAGCATAGATTGATGTAATATGACACATTAAACCAATTGGAGAAGTTTGGGACCAAGGAAAAGAGATTTGGTCCAAGAATCATCCAACTTGACCAAGTTCGTCCATTTTGGTCTTTCTTAGTTCCGACGAGCTCCAAAGCTGAACGAACCCAAATGTCAAGCATAGATTGATGTAATATGACACATTAAACCAATTGGAGAAGTTTGGGACCAAGGAAAAGAGATTTGGTCCAAGAATCATCCAACTTGACCAAGTTCGTCCATTTTGGTCTTTCTTAGTTCCGACGAGCTCCAAAGCTGAACGAACCCAAATGTCAAGCATAGATTGATGTAATATGACACATTAAACCAATTGGAGAAGTTTGGGACCAAGGAAAAGAGATTTGGTCCAAGAATCATCCAACTTGACCAAGTTCGTCCATTTTGGTCTTTCTTAGTTCCGACGAGCTCCAAAGCTGAACGAACCCAAATGTCAAGCATAGATTGATGTAATATGACACATTAAACCAATTGGAGAAGTTTGGGACCAAGGAAAAGAGATTTGGTCCAAGAATCATCCAACTTGACCAAGTTCGTCCATTTTGGTCTTTCTTAGTTCCGACGAGCTCCAAAGCTGAACGAACCCAAATGTCAAGCATAGATTGATGTAATATGACACATTAAACCAATTGGAGAAGTTTGGGACCAAGGAAAAGAGATTTGGTCCAAGAATCATCCAACTTGACCAAGTTCGTCCATTTTGGTCTTTCTTAGTTCCGACGAGCTCCAAAGCTGAACGAACCCAAATGTCAAGCATAGATTGATGTAATATGACACATTAAACCAATTGGAGAAGTTTGGGACCAAGGAAAAGAGATTTGGTCCAAGAATCATCCAACTTGACCAAGTTCGTCCATTTTGGTCTTTCTTAGTTCCGACGAGCTCCAAAGCTGAACGAACCCAAATGTCAAGCATAGATTGATGTAATATGACACATTAAACCAATTGGAGAAGTTTGGGACCAAGGAAAAGAGATTTGGTCCAAGAATCATCCAACTTGACCAAGTTCGTCCATTTTGGTCTTTCTTAGTTCCGACGAGCTCCAAAGCTGAACGAACCCAAATGTCAAGCATAGATTGATGTAATATGACACATTAAACCAATTGGAGAAGTTTGGGACCAAGGAAAAGAGATTTGGTCCAAGAATCATCCAACTTGACCAAGTTCGTCCATTTTGGTCTTTCTTAGTTCCGACGAGCTCCAAAGCTGAACGAACCCAAATGTCAAGCATAGATTGATGTAATATGACACATTAAACCAATTGGAGAAGTTTGGGACCAAGGAAAAGAGATTTGGTCCAAGAATCATCCAACTTGACCAAGTTCGTCCATTTTGGTCTTTCTTAGTTCCGACGAGCTCCAAAGCTGAACGAACCCAAATGTCAAGCATAGATTGATGTAATATGACACATTAAACCAATTGGAGAAGTTTGGGACCAAGGAAAAGAGATTTGGTCCAAGAATCATCCAACTTGACCAAGTTCGTCCATTTTGGTCTTTCTTAGTTCCGACGAGCTCCAAAGCTGAACGAACCCAAATGTCAAGCATAGATTGATGTAATATGACACATTAAACCAATTGGAGAAGTTTGGGACCAAGGAAAAGAGATTTGGTCCAAGAATCATCCAACTTGACCAAGTTCGTCCATTTTGGTCTTTCTTAGTTCCGACGAGCTCCAAAGCTGAACGAACCCAAATGTCAAGCATAGATTGATGTAATATGACACATTAAACCAATTGGAGAAGTTTGGGACCAAGGAAAAGAGATTTGGTCCAAGAATCATCCAACTTGACCAAGTTCGTCCATTTTGGTCTTTCTTAGTTCCGACGAGCTCCAAAGCTGAACGAACCCAAATGTCAAGCATAGATTGATGTAATATGACACATTAAACCAATTGGAGAAGTTTGGGACCAAGGAAAAGAGATTTGGTCCAAGAATCATCCAACTTGACCAAGTTCGTCCATTTTGGTCTTTCTTAGTTCCGACGAGCTCCAAAGCTGAACGAACCCAAATGTCAAGCATAGATTGATGTAATATGACACATTAAACCAATTGGAGAAGTTTGGGACCAAGGAAAAGAGATTTGGTCCAAGAATCATCCAACTTGACCAAGTTCGTCCATTTTGGTCTTTCTTAGTTCCGACGAGCTCCAAAGCTGAACGAACCCAAATGTCAAGCATAGATTGATGTAATATGACACATTAAACCAATTGGAGAAGTTTGGGACCAAGGAAAAGAGATTTGGTCCAAGAATCATCCAACTTGACCAAGTTCGTCCATTTTGGTCTTTCTTAGTTCCGACGAGCTCCAAAGCTGAACGAACCCAAATGTCAAGCATAGATTGATGTAATATGACACATTAAACCAATTGGAGAAGTTTGGGACCAAGGAAAAGAGATTTGGTCCAAGAATCATCCAACTTGACCAAGTTCGTCCATTTTGGTCTTTCTTAGTTCCGACGAGCTCCAAAGCTGAACGAACCCAAATGTCAAGCATAGATTGATGTAATATGACACATTAAACCAATTGGAGAAGTTTGGGACCAAGGAAAAGAGATTTGGTCCAAGAATCATCCAACTTGACCAAGTTCGTCCATTTTGGTCTTTCTTAGTTCCGACGAGCTCCAAAGCTGAACGAACCCAAATGTCAAGCATAGATTGATGTAATATGACACATTAAACCAATTGGAGAAGTTTGGGACCAAGGAAAAGAGATTTGGTCCAAGAATCATCCAACTTGACCAAGTTCGTCCATTTTGGTCTTTCTTAGTTCCGACGAGCTCCAAAGCTGAACGAACCCAAATGTCAAGCATAGATTGATGTAATATGACACATTAAACCAATTGGAGAAGTTTGGGACCAAGGAAAAGAGATTTGGTCCAAGAATCATCCAACTTGACCAAGTTCGTCCATTTTGGTCTTTCTTAGTTCCGACGAGCTCCAAAGCTGAACGAACCCAAATGTCAAGCATAGATTGATGTAATATGACACATTAAACCAATTGGAGAAGTTTGGGACCAAGGAAAAGAGATTTGGTCCAAGAATCATCCAACTTGACCAAGTTCGTCCATTTTGGTCTTTCTTAGTTCCGACGAGCTCCAAAGCTGAACGAACCCAAATGTCAAGCATAGATTGATGTAATATGACACATTAAACCAATTGGAGAAGTTTGGGACCAAGGAAAAGAGATTTGGTCCAAGAATCATCCAACTTGACCAAGTTCGTCCATTTTGGTCTTTCTTAGTTCCGACGAGCTCCAAAGCTGAACGAACCCAAATGTCAAGCATAGATTGATGTAATATGACACATTAAACCAATTGGAGAAGTTTGGGACCAAGGAAAAGAGATTTGGTCCAAGAATCATCCAACTTGACCAAGTTCGTCCATTTTGGTCTTTCTTAGTTCCGACGAGCTCCAAAGCTGAACGAACCCAAATGTCAAGCATAGATTGATGTAATATGACACATTAAACCAATTGGAGAAGTTTGGGACCAAGGAAAAGAGATTTGGTCCAAGAATCATCCAACTTGACCAAGTTCGTCCATTTTGGTCTTTCTTAGTTCCGACGAGCTCCAAAGCTGAACGAACCCAAATGTCAAGCATAGATTGATGTAATATGACACATTAAACCAATTGGAGAAGTTTGGGACCAAGGAAAAGAGATTTGGTCCAAGAATCATCCAACTTGACCAAGTTCGTCCATTTTGGTCTTTCTTAGTTCCGACGAGCTCCAAAGCTGAACGAACCCAAATGTCAAGCATAGATTGATGTAATATGACACATTAAACCAATTGGAGAAGTTTGGGACCAAGGAAAAGAGATTTGGTCCAAGAATCATCCAACTTGACCAAGTTCGTCCATTTTGGTCTTTCTTAGTTCCGACGAGCTCCAAAGCTGAACGAACCCAAATGTCAAGCATAGATTGATGTAATATGACACATTAAACCAATTGGAGAAGTTTGGGACCAAGGAAAAGAGATTTGGTCCAAGAATCATCCAACTTGACCAAGTTCGTCCATTTTGGTCTTTCTTAGTTCCGACGAGCTCCAAAGCTGAACGAACCCAAATGTCAAGCATAGATTGATGTAATATGACACATTAAACCAATTGGAGAAGTTTGGGACCAAGGAAAAGAGATTTGGTCCAAGAATCATCCAACTTGACCAAGTTCGTCCATTTTGGTCTTTCTTAGTTCCGACGAGCTCCAAAGCTGAACGAACCCAAATGTCAAGCATAGATTGATGTAATATGACACATTAAACCAATTGGAGAAGTTTGGGACCAAGGAAAAGAGATTTGGTCCAAGAATCATCCAACTTGACCAAGTTCGTCCATTTTGGTCTTTCTTAGTTCCGACGAGCTCCAAAGCTGAACGAACCCAAATGTCAAGCATAGATTGATGTAATATGACACATTAAACCAATTGGAGAAGTTTGGGACCAAGGAAAAGAGATTTGGTCCAAGAATCATCCAACTTGACCAAGTTCGTCCATTTTGGTCTTTCTTAGTTCCGACGAGCTCCAAAGCTGAACGAACCCAAATGTCAAGCATAGATTGATGTAATATGACACATTAAACCAATTGGAGAAGTTTGGGACCAAGGAAAAGAGATTTGGTCCAAGAATCATCCAACTTGACCAAGTTCGTCCATTTTGGTCTTTCTTAGTTCCGACGAGCTCCAAAGCTGAACGAACCCAAATGTCAAGCATAGATTGATGTAATATGACACATTAAACCAATTGGAGAAGTTTGGGACCAAGGAAAAGAGATTTGGTCCAAGAATCATCCAACTTGACCAAGTTCGTCCATTTTGGTCTTTCTTAGTTCCGACGAGCTCCAAAGCTGAACGAACCCAAATGTCAAGCATAGATTGATGTAATATGACACATTAAACCAATTGGAGAAGTTTGGGACCAAGGAAAAGAGATTTGGTCCAAGAATCATCCAACTTGACCAAGTTCGTCCATTTTGGTCTTTCTTAGTTCCGACGAGCTCCAAAGCTGAACGAACCCAAATGTCAAGCATAGATTGATGTAATATGACACATTAAACCAATTGGAGAAGTTTGGGACCAAGGAAAAGAGATTTGGTCCAAGAATCATCCAACTTGACCAAGTTCGTCCATTTTGGTCTTTCTTAGTTCCGACGAGCTCCAAAGCTGAACGAACCCAAATGTCAAGCATAGATTGATGTAATATGACACATTAAACCAATTGGAGAAGTTTGGGACCAAGGAAAAGAGATTTGGTCCAAGAATCATCCAACTTGACCAAGTTCGTCCATTTTGGTCTTTCTTAGTTCCGACGAGCTCCAAAGCTGAACGAACCCAAATGTCAAGCATAGATTGATGTAATATGACACATTAAACCAATTGGAGAAGTTTGGGACCAAGGAAAAGAGATTTGGTCCAAGAATCATCCAACTTGACCAAGTTCGTCCATTTTGGTCTTTCTTAGTTCCGACGAGCTCCAAAGCTGAACGAACCCAAATGTCAAGCATAGATTGATGTAATATGACACATTAAACCAATTGGAGAAGTTTGGGACCAAGGAAAAGAGATTTGGTCCAAGAATCATCCAACTTGACCAAGTTCGTCCATTTTGGTCTTTCTTAGTTCCGACGAGCTCCAAAGCTGAACGAACCCAAATGTCAAGCATAGATTGATGTAATATGACACATTAAACCAATTGGAGAAGTTTGGGACCAAGGAAAAGAGATTTGGTCCAAGAATCATCCAACTTGACCAAGTTCGTCCATTTTGGTCTTTCTTAGTTCCGACGAGCTCCAAAGCTGAACGAACCCAAATGTCAAGCATAGATTGATGTAATATGACACATTAAACCAATTGGAGAAGTTTGGGACCAAGGAAAAGAGATTTGGTCCAAGAATCATCCAACTTGACCAAGTTCGTCCATTTTGGTCTTTCTTAGTTCCGACGAGCTCCAAAGCTGAACGAACCCAAATGTCAAGCATAGATTGATGTAATATGACACATTAAACCAATTGGAGAAGTTTGGGACCAAGGAAAAGAGATTTGGTCCAAGAATCATCCAACTTGACCAAGTTCGTCCATTTTGGTCTTTCTTAGTTCCGACGAGCTCCAAAGCTGAACGAACCCAAATGTCAAGCATAGATTGATGTAATATGACACATTAAACCAATTGGAGAAGTTTGGGACCAAGGAAAAGAGATTTGGTCCAAGAATCATCCAACTTGACCAAGTTCGTCCATTTTGGTCTTTCTTAGTTCCGACGAGCTCCAAAGCTGAACGAACCCAAATGTCAAGCATAGATTGATGTAATATGACACATTAAACCAATTGGAGAAGTTTGGGACCAAGGAAAAGAGATTTGGTCCAAGAATCATCCAACTTGACCAAGTTCGTCCATTTTGGTCTTTCTTAGTTCCGACGAGCTCCAAAGCTGAACGAACCCAAATGTCAAGCATAGATTGATGTAATATGACACATTAAACCAATTGGAGAAGTTTGGGACCAAGGAAAAGAGATTTGGTCCAAGAATCATCCAACTTGACCAAGTTCGTCCATTTTGGTCTTTCTTAGTTCCGACGAGCTCCAAAGCTGAACGAACCCAAATGTCAAGCATAGATTGATGTAATATGACACATTAAACCAATTGGAGAAGTTTGGGACCAAGGAAAAGAGATTTGGTCCAAGAATCATCCAACTTGACCAAGTTCGTCCATTTTGGTCTTTCTTAGTTCCGACGAGCTCCAAAGCTGAACGAACCCAAATGTCAAGCATAGATTGATGTAATATGACACATTAAACCAATTGGAGAAGTTTGGGACCAAGGAAAAGAGATTTGGTCCAAGAATCATCCAACTTGACCAAGTTCGTCCATTTTGGTCTTTCTTAGTTCCGACGAGCTCCAAAGCTGAACGAACCCAAATGTCAAGCATAGATTGATGTAATATGACACATTAAACCAATTGGAGAAGTTTGGGACCAAGGAAAAGAGATTTGGTCCAAGAATCATCCAACTTGACCAAGTTCGTCCATTTTGGTCTTTCTTAGTTCCGACGAGCTCCAAAGCTGAACGAACCCAAATGTCAAGCATAGATTGATGTAATATGACACATTAAACCAATTGGAGAAGTTTGGGACCAAGGAAAAGAGATTTGGTCCAAGAATCATCCAACTTGACCAAGTTCGTCCATTTTGGTCTTTCTTAGTTCCGACGTAGCTCCAAAGCTGAACGAACCCAAATGTCAAGCATAGATTGATGTAATATGACACATTAAACCAATTGGAGAAGTTTGGGACCAAGGAAAAGAGATTTGGTCCAAGAATCATCCAACTTGACCAAGTTCGTCCATTTTGGTCTTTCTTAGTTCCGACGAGCTCCAAAGCTGAACGAACCCAAATGTCAAGCATAGATTGATGTAATATGACACATTAAACCAATTGGAGAAGTTTGGGACCAAGGAAAAGAGATTTGGTCCAAGAATCATCCAACTTGACCAAGTTCGTCCATTTTGGTCTTTCTTAGTTCCGACGAGCTCCAAAGCTGAACGAACCCAAATGTCAAGCATAGATTGATGTAATATGACACATTAAACCAATTGGAGAAGTTTGGGACCAAGGAAAAGAGATTTGGTCCAAGAATCATCCAACTTGACCAAGTTCGTCCATTTTGGTCTTTCTTAGTTCCGACGAGCTCCAAAGCTGAACGAACCCAAATGTCAAGCATAGATTGATGTAATATGACACATTAAACCAATTGGAGAAGTTTGGGACCAAGGAAAAGAGATTTGGTCCAAGAATCATCCAACTTGACCAAGTTCGTCCATTTTGGTCTTTCTTAGTTCCGACGAGCTCCAAAGCTGAACGAACCCAAATGTCAAGCATAGATTGATGTAATATGACACATTAAACCAATTGGAGAAGTTTGGGACCAAGGAAAAGAGATTTGGTCCAAGAATCATCCAACTTGACCAAGTTCGTCCATTTTGGTCTTTCTTAGTTCCGACGAGCTCCAAAGCTGAACGAACCCAAATGTCAAGCATAGATTGATGTAATATGACACATTAAACCAATTGGAGAAGTTTGGGACCAAGGAAAAGAGATTTGGTCCAAGAATCATCCAACTTGACCAAGTTCGTCCATTTTGGTCTTTCTTAGTTCCGACGAGCTCCAAAGCTGAACGAACCCAAATGTCAAGCATAGATTGATGTAATATGACACATTAAACCAATTGGAGAAGTTTGGGACCAAGGAAAAGAGATTTGGTCCAAGAATCATCCAACTTGACCAAGTTCGTCCATTTTGGTCTTTCTTAGTTCCGACGAGCTCCAAAGCTGAACGAACCCAAATGTCAAGCATAGATTGATGTAATATGACACATTAAACCAATTGGAGAAGTTTGGGACCAAGGAAAAGAGATTTGGTCCAAGAATCATCCAACTTGACCAAGTTCGTCCATTTTGGTCTTTCTTAGTTCCGACGAGCTCCAAAGCTGAACGAACCCAAATGTCAAGCATAGATTGATGTAATATGACACATTAAACCAATTGGAGAAGTTTGGGACCAAGGAAAAGAGATTTGGTCCAAGAATCATCCAACTTGACCAAGTTCGTCCATTTTGGTCTTTCTTAGTTCCGACGAGCTCCAAAGCTGAACGAACCCAAATGTCAAGCATAGATTGATGTAATATGACACATTAAACCAATTGGAGAAGTTTGGGACCAAGGAAAAGAGATTTGGTCCAAGAATCATCCAACTTGACCAAGTTCGTCCATTTTGGTCTTTCTTAGTTCCGACGAGCTCCAAAGCTGAACGAACCCAAATGTCAAGCATAGATTGATGTAATATGACACATTAAACCAATTGGAGAAGTTTGGGACCAAGGAAAAGAGATTTGGTCCAAGAATCATCCAACTTGACCAAGTTCGTCCATTTTGGTCTTTCTTAGTTCCGACGAGCTCCAAAGCTGAACGAACCCAAATGTCAAGCATAGATTGATGTAATATGACACATTAAACCAATTGGAGAAGTTTGGGACCAAGGAAAAGAGATTTGGTCCAAGAATCATCCAACTTGACCAAGTTCGTCCATTTTGGTCTTTCTTAGTTCCGACGAGCTCCAAAGCTGAACGAACCCAAATGTCAAGCATAGATTGATGTAATATGACACATTAAACCAATTGGAGAAGTTTGGGACCAAGGAAAAGAGATTTGGTCCAAGAATCATCCAACTTGACCAAGTTCGTCCATTTTGGTCTTTCTTAGTTCCGACGAGCTCCAAAGCTGAACGAACCCAAATGTCAAGCATAGATTGATGTAATATGACACATTAAACCAATTGGAGAAGTTTGGGACCAAGGAAAAGAGATTTGGTCCAAGAATCATCCAACTTGACCAAGTTCGTCCATTTTGGTCTTTCTTAGTTCCGACGAGCTCCAAAGCTGAACGAACCCAAATGTCAAGCATAGATTGATGTAATATGACACATTAAACCAATTGGAGAAGTTTGGGACCAAGGAAAAGAGATTTGGTCCAAGAATCATCCAACTTGACCAAGTTCGTCCATTTTGGTCTTTCTTAGTTCCGACGAGCTCCAAAGCTGAACGAACCCAAATGTCAAGCATAGATTGATGTAATATGACACATTAAACCAATTGGAGAAGTTTGGGACCAAGGAAAAGAGATTTGGTCCAAGAATCATCCAACTTGACCAAGTTCGTCCATTTTGGTCTTTCTTAGTTCCGACGAGCTCCAAAGCTGAACGAACCCAAATGTCAAGCATAGATTGATGTAATATGACACATTAAACCAATTGGAGAAGTTTGGGACCAAGGAAAAGAGATTTGGTCCAAGAATCATCCAACTTGACCAAGTTCGTCCATTTTGGTCTTTCTTAGTTCCGACGAGCTCCAAAGCTGAACGAACCCAAATGTCAAGCATAGATTGATGTAATATGACACATTAAACCAATTGGAGAAGTTTGGGACCAAGGAAAAGAGATTTGGTCCAAGAATCATCCAACTTGACCAAGTTCGTCCATTTTGGTCTTTCTTAGTTCCGACGAGCTCCAAAGCTGAACGAACCCAAATGTCAAGCATAGATTGATGTAATATGACACATTAAACCAATTGGAGAAGTTTGGGACCAAGGAAAAGAGATTTGGTCCAAGAATCATCCAACTTGACCAAGTTCGTCCATTTTGGTCTTTCTTAGTTCCGACGAGCTCCAAAGCTGAACGAACCCAAATGTCAAGCATAGATTGATGTAATATGACACATTAAACCAATTGGAGAAGTTTGGGACCAAGGAAAAGAGATTTGGTCCAAGAATCATCCAACTTGACCAAGTTCGTCCATTTTGGTCTTTCTTAGTTCCGACGAGCTCCAAAGCTGAACGAACCCAAATGTCAAGCATAGATTGATGTAATATGACACATTAAACCAATTGGAGAAGTTTGGGACCAAGGAAAAGAGATTTGGTCCAAGAATCATCCAACTTGACCAAGTTCGTCCATTTTGGTCTTTCTTAGTTCCGACGAGCTCCAAAGCTGAACGAACCCAAATGTCAAGCATAGATTGATGTAATATGACACATTAAACCAATTGGAGAAGTTTGGGACCAAGGAAAAGAGATTTGGTCCAAGAATCATCCAACTTGACCAAGTTCGTCCATTTTGGTCTTTCTTAGTTCCGACGAGCTCCAAAGCTGAACGAACCCAAATGTCAAGCATAGATTGATGTAATATGACACATTAAACCAATTGGAGAAGTTTGGGACCAAGGAAAAGAGATTTGGTCCAAGAATCATCCAACTTGACCAAGTTCGTCCATTTTGGTCTTTCTTAGTTCCGACGAGCTCCAAAGCTGAACGAACCCAAATGTCAAGCATAGATTGATGTAATATGACACATTAAACCAATTGGAGAAGTTTGGGACCAAGGAAAAGAGATTTGGTCCAAGAATCATCCAACTTGACCAAGTTCGTCCATTTTGGTCTTTCTTAGTTCCGACGAGCTCCAAAGCTGAACGAACCCAAATGTCAAGCATAGATTGATGTAATATGACACATTAAACCAATTGGAGAAGTTTGGGACCAAGGAAAAGAGATTTGGTCCAAGAATCATCCAACTTGACCAAGTTCGTCCATTTTGGTCTTTCTTAGTTCCGACGAGCTCCAAAGCTGAACGAACCCAAATGTCAAGCATAGATTGATGTAATATGACACATTAAACCAATTGGAGAAGTTTGGGACCAAGGAAAAGAGATTTGGTCCAAGAATCATCCAACTTGACCAAGTTCGTCCATTTTGGTCTTTCTTAGTTCCGACGAGCTCCAAAGCTGAACGAACCCAAATGTCAAGCATAGATTGATGTAATATGACACATTAAACCAATTGGAGAAGTTTGGGACCAAGGAAAAGAGATTTGGTCCAAGAATCATCCAACTTGACCAAGTTCGTCCATTTTGGTCTTTCTTAGTTCCGACTAGCTCCAAAGCTGAACGAACCCAAATGTCAAGCATAGATTGATGTAATATGACACATTAAACCAATTGGAGAAGTTTGGGACCAAGGAAAAGAGATTTGGTCCAAGAATCATCCAACTTGACCAAGTTCGTCCATTTTGGTCTTTCTTAGTTCCGACGAGCTCCAAAGCTGAACGAACCCAAATGTCAAGCATAGATTGATGTAATATGACACATTAAACCAATTGGAGAAGTTTGGGACCAAGGAAAAGAGATTTGGTCCAAGAATCATCCAACTTGACCAAGTTCGTCCATTTTGGTCTTTCTTAGTTCCGACGAGCTCCAAAGCTGAACGAACCCAAATGTCAAGCATAGATTGATGTAATATGACACATTAAACCAATTGGAGAAGTTTGGGACCAAGGAAAAGAGATTTGGTCCAAGAATCATCCAACTTGACCAAGTTCGTCCATTTTGGTCTTTCTTAGTTCCGACGAGCTCCAAAGCTGAACGAACCCAAATGTCAAGCATAGATTGATGTAATATGACACATTAAACCAATTGGAGAAGTTTGGGACCAAGGAAAAGAGATTTGGTCCAAGAATCATCCAACTTGACCAAGTTCGTCCATTTTGGTCTTTCTTAGTTCCGACGAGCTCCAAAGCTGAACGAACCCAAATGTCAAGCATAGATTGATGTAATATGACACATTAAACCAATTGGAGAAGTTTGGGACCAAGGAAAAGAGATTTGGTCCAAGAATCATCCAACTTGACCAAGTTCGTCCATTTTGGTCTTTCTTAGTTCCGACGAGCTCCAAAGCTGAACGAACCCAAATGTCAAGCATAGATTGATGTAATATGACACATTAAACCAATTGGAGAAGTTTGGGACCAAGGAAAAGAGATTTGGTCCAAGAATCATCCAACTTGACCAAGTTCGTCCATTTTGGTCTTTCTTAGTTCCGACGAGCTCCAAAGCTGAACGAACCCAAATGTCAAGCATAGATTGATGTAATATGACACATTAAACCAATTGGAGAAGTTTGGGACCAAGGAAAAGAGATTTGGTCCAAGAATCATCCAACTTGACCAAGTTCGTCCATTTTGGTCTTTCTTAGTTCCGACGAGCTCCAAAGCTGAACGAACCCAAATGTCAAGCATAGATTGATGTAATATGACACATTAAACCAATTGGAGAAGTTTGGGACCAAGGAAAAGAGATTTGGTCCAAGAATCATCCAACTTGACCAAGTTCGTCCATTTTGGTCTTTCTTAGTTCCGACGAGCTCCAAAGCTGAACGAACCCAAATGTCAAGCATAGATTGATGTAATATGACACATTAAACCAATTGGAGAAGTTTGGGACCAAGGAAAAGAGATTTGGTCCAAGAATCATCCAACTTGACCAAGTTCGTCCATTTTGGTCTTTCTTAGTTCCGACGAGCTCCAAAGCTGAACGAACCCAAATGTCAAGCATAGATTGATGTAATATGACACATTAAACCAATTGGAGAAGTTTGGGACCAAGGAAAAGAGATTTGGTCCAAGAATCATCCAACTTGACCAAGTTCGTCCATTTTGGTCTTTCTTAGTTCCGACGAGCTCCAAAGCTGAACGAACCCAAATGTCAAGCATAGATTGATGTAATATGACACATTAAACCAATTGGAGAAGTTTGGGACCAAGGAAAAGAGATTTGGTCCAAGAATCATCCAACTTGACCAAGTTCGTCCATTTTGGTCTTTCTTAGTTCCGACGAGCTCCAAAGCTGAACGAACCCAAATGTCAAGCATAGATTGATGTAATATGACACATTAAACCAATTGGAGAAGTTTGGGACCAAGGAAAAGAGATTTGGTCCAAGAATCATCCAACTTGACCAAGTTCGTCCATTTTGGTCTTTCTTAGTTCCGACGAGCTCCAAAGCTGAACGAACCCAAATGTCAAGCATAGATTGATGTAATATGACACATTAAACCAATTGGAGAAGTTTGGGACCAAGGAAAAGAGATTTGGTCCAAGAATCATCCAACTTGACCAAGTTCGTCCATTTTGGTCTTTCTTAGTTCCGACGAGCTCCAAAGCTGAACGAACCCAAATGTCAAGCATAGATTGATGTAATATGACACATTAAACCAATTGGAGAAGTTTGGGACCAAGGAAAAGAGATTTGGTCCAAGAATCATCCAACTTGACCAAGTTCGTCCATTTTGGTCTTTCTTAGTTCCGACGAGCTCCAAAGCTGAACGAACCCAAATGTCAAGCATAGATTGATGTAATATGACACATTAAACCAATTGGAGAAGTTTGGGACCAAGGAAAAGAGATTTGGTCCAAGAATCATCCAACTTGACCAAGTTCGTCCATTTTGGTCTTTCTTAGTTCCGACGAGCTCCAAAGCTGAACGAACCCAAATGTCAAGCATAGATTGATGTAATATGACACATTAAACCAATTGGAGAAGTTTGGGACCAAGGAAAAGAGATTTGGTCCAAGAATCATCCAACTTGACCAAGTTCGTCCATTTTGGTCTTTCTTAGTTCCGACGAGCTCCAAAGCTGAACGAACCCAAATGTCAAGCATAGATTGATGTAATATGACACATTAAACCAATTGGAGAAGTTTGGGACCAAGGAAAAGAGATTTGGTCCAAGAATCATCCAACTTGACCAAGTTCGTCCATTTTGGTCTTTCTTAGTTCCGACGAGCTCCAAAGCTGAACGAACCCAAATGTCAAGCATAGATTGATGTAATATGACACATTAAACCAATTGGAGAAGTTTGGGACCAAGGAAAAGAGATTTGGTCCAAGAATCATCCAACTTGACCAAGTTCGTCCATTTTGGTCTTTCTTAGTTCCGACGAGCTCCAAAGCTGAACGAACCCAAATGTCAAGCATAGATTGATGTAATATGACACATTAAACCAATTGGAGAAGTTTGGGACCAAGGAAAAGAGATTTGGTCCAAGAATCATCCAACTTGACCAAGTTCGTCCATTTTGGTCTTTCTTAGTTCCGACGAGCTCCAAAGCTGAACGAACCCAAATGTCAAGCATAGATTGATGTAATATGACACATTAAACCAATTGGAGAAGTTTGGGACCAAGGAAAAGAGATTTGGTCCAAGAATCATCCAACTTGACCAAGTTCGTCCATTTTGGTCTTTCTTAGTTCCGACGAGCTCCAAAGCTGAACGAACCCAAATGTCAAGCATAGATTGATGTAATATGACACATTAAACCAATTGGAGAAGTTTGGGACCAAGGAAAAGAGATTTGGTCCAAGAATCATCCAACTTGACCAAGTTCGTCCATTTTGGTCTTTCTTAGTTCCGACGAGCTCCAAAGCTGAACGAACCCAAATGTCAAGCATAGATTGATGTAATATGACACATTAAACCAATTGGAGAAGTTTGGGACCAAGGAAAAGAGATTTGGTCCAAGAATCATCCAACTTGACCAAGTTCGTCCATTTTGGTCTTTCTTAGTTCCGACGAGCTCCAAAGCTGAACGAACCCAAATGTCAAGCATAGATTGATGTAATATGACACATTAAACCAATTGGAGAAGTTTGGGACCAAGGAAAAGAGATTTGGTCCAAGAATCATCCAACTTGACCAAGTTCGTCCATTTTGGTCTTTCTTAGTTCCGACTAGCTCCAAAGCTGAACGAACCCAAATGTCAAGCATAGATTGATGTAATATGACACATTAAACCAATTGGAGAAGTTTGGGACCAAGGAAAAGAGATTTGGTCCAAGAATCATCCAACTTGACCAAGTTCGTCCATTTTGGTCTTTCTTAGTTCCGACGAGCTCCAAAGCTGAACGAACCCAAATGTCAAGCATAGATTGATGTAATATGACACATTAAACCAATTGGAGAAGTTTGGGACCAAGGAAAAGAGATTTGGTCCAAGAATCATCCAACTTGACCAAGTTCGTCCATTTTGGTCTTTCTTAGTTCCGACGAGCTCCAAAGCTGAACGAACCCAAATGTCAAGCATAGATTGATGTAATATGACACATTAAACCAATTGGAGAAGTTTGGGACCAAGGAAAAGAGATTTGGTCCAAGAATCATCCAACTTGACCAAGTTCGTCCATTTTGGTCTTTCTTAGTTCCGACGAGCTCCAAAGCTGAACGAACCCAAATGTCAAGCATAGATTGATGTAATATGACACATTAAACCAATTGGAGAAGTTTGGGACCAAGGAAAAGAGATTTGGTCCAAGAATCATCCAACTTGACCAAGTTCGTCCATTTTGGTCTTTCTTAGTTCCGACGAGCTCCAAAGCTGAACGAACCCAAATGTCAAGCATAGATTGATGTAATATGACACATTAAACCAATTGGAGAAGTTTGGGACCAAGGAAAAGAGATTTGGTCCAAGAATCATCCAACTTGACCAAGTTCGTCCATTTTGGTCTTTCTTAGTTCCGACTAGCTCCAAAGCTGAACGAACCCAAATGTCAAGCATAGATTGATGTAATATGACACATTAAACCAATTGGAGAAGTTTGGGACCAAGGAAAAGAGATTTGGTCCAAGAATCATCCAACTTGACCAAGTTCGTCCATTTTGGTCTTTCTTAGTTCCGACGAGCTCCAAAGCTGAACGAACCCAAATGTCAAGCATAGATTGATGTAATATGACACATTAAACCAATTGGAGAAGTTTGGGACCAAGGAAAAGAGATTTGGTCCAAGAATCATCCAACTTGACCAAGTTCGTCCATTTTGGTCTTTCTTAGTTCCGACGAGCTCCAAAGCTGAACGAACCCAAATGTCAAGCATAGATTGATGTAATATGACACATTAAACCAATTGGAGAAGTTTGGGACCAAGGAAAAGAGATTTGGTCCAAGAATCATCCAACTTGACCAAGTTCGTCCATTTTGGTCTTTCTTAGTTCCGACGAGCTCCAAAGCTGAACGAACCCAAATGTCAAGCATAGATTGATGTAATATGACACATTAAACCAATTGGAGAAGTTTGGGACCAAGGAAAAGAGATTTGGTCCAAGAATCATCCAACTTGACCAAGTTCGTCCATTTTGGTCTTTCTTAGTTCCGACGAGCTCCAAAGCTGAACGAACCCAAATGTCAAGCATAGATTGATGTAATATGACACATTAAACCAATTGGAGAAGTTTGGGACCAAGGAAAAGAGATTTGGTCCAAGAATCATCCAACTTGACCAAGTTCGTCCATTTTGGTCTTTCTTAGTTCCGACGAGCTCCAAAGCTGAACGAACCCAAATGTCAAGCATAGATTGATGTAATATGACACATTAAACCAATTGGAGAAGTTTGGGACCAAGGAAAAGAGATTTGGTCCAAGAATCATCCAACTTGACCAAGTTCGTCCATTTTGGTCTTTCTTAGTTCCGACGAGCTCCAAAGCTGAACGAACCCAAATGTCAAGCATAGATTGATGTAATATGACACATTAAACCAATTGGAGAAGTTTGGGACCAAGGAAAAGAGATTTGGTCCAAGAATCATCCAACTTGACCAAGTTCGTCCATTTTGGTCTTTCTTAGTTCCGACGAGCTCCAAAGCTGAACGAACCCAAATGTCAAGCATAGATTGATGTAATATGACACATTAAACCAATTGGAGAAGTTTGGGACCAAGGAAAAGAGATTTGGTCCAAGAATCATCCAACTTGACCAAGTTCGTCCATTTTGGTCTTTCTTAGTTCCGACGAGCTCCAAAGCTGAACGAACCCAAATGTCAAGCATAGATTGATGTAATATGACACATTAAACCAATTGGAGAAGTTTGGGACCAAGGAAAAGAGATTTGGTCCAAGAATCATCCAACTTGACCAAGTTCGTCCATTTTGGTCTTTCTTAGTTCCGACGAGCTCCAAAGCTGAACGAACCCAAATGTCAAGCATAGATTGATGTAATATGACACATTAAACCAATTGGAGAAGTTTGGGACCAAGGAAAAGAGATTTGGTCCAAGAATCATCCAACTTGACCAAGTTCGTCCATTTTGGTCTTTCTTAGTTCCGACGAGCTCCAAAGCTGAACGAACCCAAATGTCAAGCATAGATTGATGTAATATGACACATTAAACCAATTGGAGAAGTTTGGGACCAAGGAAAAGAGATTTGGTCCAAGAATCATCCAACTTGACCAAGTTCGTCCATTTTGGTCTTTCTTAGTTCCGACGAGCTCCAAAGCTGAACGAACCCAAATGTCAAGCATAGATTGATGTAATATGACACATTAAACCAATTGGAGAAGTTTGGGACCAAGGAAAAGAGATTTGGTCCAAGAATCATCCAACTTGACCAAGTTCGTCCATTTTGGTCTTTCTTAGTTCCGACGAGCTCCAAAGCTGAACGAACCCAAATGTCAAGCATAGATTGATGTAATATGACACATTAAACCAATTGGAGAAGTTTGGGACCAAGGAAAAGAGATTTGGTCCAAGAATCATCCAACTTGACCAAGTTCGTCCATTTTGGTCTTTCTTAGTTCCGACGAGCTCCAAAGCTGAACGAACCCAAATGTCAAGCATAGATTGATGTAATATGACACATTAAACCAATTGGAGAAGTTTGGGACCAAGGAAAAGAGATTTGGTCCAAGAATCATCCAACTTGACCAAGTTCGTCCATTTTGGTCTTTCTTAGTTCCGACGAGCTCCAAAGCTGAACGAACCCAAATGTCAAGCATAGATTGATGTAATATGACACATTAAACCAATTGGAGAAGTTTGGGACCAAGGAAAAGAGATTTGGTCCAAGAATCATCCAACTTGACCAAGTTCGTCCATTTTGGTCTTTCTTAGTTCCGACGAGCTCCAAAGCTGAACGAACCCAAATGTCAAGCATAGATTGATGTAATATGACACATTAAACCAATTGGAGAAGTTTGGGACCAAGGAAAAGAGATTTGGTCCAAGAATCATCCAACTTGACCAAGTTCGTCCATTTTGGTCTTTCTTAGTTCCGACGAGCTCCAAAGCTGAACGAACCCAAATGTCAAGCATAGATTGATGTAATATGACACATTAAACCAATTGGAGAAGTTTGGGACCAAGGAAAAGAGATTTGGTCCAAGAATCATCCAACTTGACCAAGTTCGTCCATTTTGGTCTTTCTTAGTTCCGACGAGCTCCAAAGCTGAACGAACCCAAATGTCAAGCATAGATTGATGTAATATGACACATTAAACCAATTGGAGAAGTTTGGGACCAAGGAAAAGAGATTTGGTCCAAGAATCATCCAACTTGACCAAGTTCGTCCATTTTGGTCTTTCTTAGTTCCGACGAGCTCCAAAGCTGAACGAACCCAAATGTCAAGCATAGATTGATGTAATATGACACATTAAACCAATTGGAGAAGTTTGGGACCAAGGAAAAGAGATTTGGTCCAAGAATCATCCAACTTGACCAAGTTCGTCCATTTTGGTCTTTCTTAGTTCCGACGAGCTCCAAAGCTGAACGAACCCAAATGTCAAGCATAGATTGATGTAATATGACACATTAAACCAATTGGAGAAGTTTGGGACCAAGGAAAAGAGATTTGGTCCAAGAATCATCCAACTTGACCAAGTTCGTCCATTTTGGTCTTTCTTAGTTCCGACGAGCTCCAAAGCTGAACGAACCCAAATGTCAAGCATAGATTGATGTAATATGACACATTAAACCAATTGGAGAAGTTTGGGACCAAGGAAAAGAGATTTGGTCCAAGAATCATCCAACTTGACCAAGTTCGTCCATTTTGGTCTTTCTTAGTTCCGACGAGCTCCAAAGCTGAACGAACCCAAATGTCAAGCATAGATTGATGTAATATGACACATTAAACCAATTGGAGAAGTTTGGGACCAAGGAAAAGAGATTTGGTCCAAGAATCATCCAACTTGACCAAGTTCGTCCATTTTGGTCTTTCTTAGTTCCGACTAGCTCCAAAGCTGAACGAACCCAAATGTCAAGCATAGATTGATGTAATATGACACATTAAACCAATTGGAGAAGTTTGGGACCAAGGAAAAGAGATTTGGTCCAAGAATCATCCAACTTGACCAAGTTCGTCCATTTTGGTCTTTCTTAGTTCCGACGAGCTCCAAAGCTGAACGAACCCAAATGTCAAGCATAGATTGATGTAATATGACACATTAAACCAATTGGAGAAGTTTGGGACCAAGGAAAAGAGATTTGGTCCAAGAATCATCCAACTTGACCAAGTTCGTCCATTTTGGTCTTTCTTAGTTCCGACGAGCTCCAAAGCTGAACGAACCCAAATGTCAAGCATAGATTGATGTAATATGACACATTAAACCAATTGGAGAAGTTTGGGACCAAGGAAAAGAGATTTGGTCCAAGAATCATCCAACTTGACCAAGTTCGTCCATTTTGGTCTTTCTTAGTTCCGACGAGCTCCAAAGCTGAACGAACCCAAATGTCAAGCATAGATTGATGTAATATGACACATTAAACCAATTGGAGAAGTTTGGGACCAAGGAAAAGAGATTTGGTCCAAGAATCATCCAACTTGACCAAGTTCGTCCATTTTGGTCTTTCTTAGTTCCGACGAGCTCCAAAGCTGAACGAACCCAAATGTCAAGCATAGATTGATGTAATATGACACATTAAACCAATTGGAGAAGTTTGGGACCAAGGAAAAGAGATTTGGTCCAAGAATCATCCAACTTGACCAAGTTCGTCCATTTTGGTCTTTCTTAGTTCCGACGAGCTCCAAAGCTGAACGAACCCAAATGTCAAGCATAGATTGATGTAATATGACACATTAAACCAATTGGAGAAGTTTGGGACCAAGGAAAAGAGATTTGGTCCAAGAATCATCCAACTTGACCAAGTTCGTCCATTTTGGTCTTTCTTAGTTCCGACGAGCTCCAAAGCTGAACGAACCCAAATGTCAAGCATAGATTGATGTAATATGACACATTAAACCAATTGGAGAAGTTTGGGACCAAGGAAAAGAGATTTGGTCCAAGAATCATCCAACTTGACCAAGTTCGTCCATTTTGGTCTTTCTTAGTTCCGACGTAGCTCCAAAGCTGAACGAACCCAAATGTCAAGCATAGATTGATGTAATATGACACATTAAACCAATTGGAGAAGTTTGGGACCAAGGAAAAGAGATTTGGTCCAAGAATCATCCAACTTGACCAAGTTCGTCCATTTTGGTCTTTCTTAGTTCCGACTAGCTCCAAAGCTGAACGAACCCAAATGTCAAGCATAGATTGATGTAATATGACACATTAAACCAATTGGAGAAGTTTGGGACCAAGGAAAAGAGATTTGGTCCAAGAATCATCCAACTTGACCAAGTTCGTCCATTTTGGTCTTTCTTAGTTCCGACGAGCTCCAAAGCTGAACGAACCCAAATGTCAAGCATAGATTGATGTAATATGACACATTAAACCAATTGGAGAAGTTTGGGACCAAGGAAAAGAGATTTGGTCCAAGAATCATCCAACTTGACCAAGTTCGTCCATTTTGGTCTTTCTTAGTTCCGACGAGCTCCAAAGCTGAACGAACCCAAATGTCAAGCATAGATTGATGTAATATGACACATTAAACCAATTGGAGAAGTTTGGGACCAAGGAAAAGAGATTTGGTCCAAGAATCATCCAACTTGACCAAGTTCGTCCATTTTGGTCTTTCTTAGTTCCGACGAGCTCCAAAGCTGAACGAACCCAAATGTCAAGCATAGATTGATGTAATATGACACATTAAACCAATTGGAGAAGTTTGGGACCAAGGAAAAGAGATTTGGTCCAAGAATCATCCAACTTGACCAAGTTCGTCCATTTTGGTCTTTCTTAGTTCCGACGAGCTCCAAAGCTGAACGAACCCAAATGTCAAGCATAGATTGATGTAATATGACACATTAAACCAATTGGAGAAGTTTGGGACCAAGGAAAAGAGATTTGGTCCAAGAATCATCCAACTTGACCAAGTTCGTCCATTTTGGTCTTTCTTAGTTCCGAGTAGCTCCAAAGCTGAACGAACCCAAATGTCAAGCATAGATTGATGTAATATGACACATTAAACCAATTGGAGAAGTTTGGGACCAAGGAAAAGAGATTTGGTCCAAGAATCATCCAACTTGACCAAGTTCGTCCATTTTGGTCTTTCTTAGTTCCGACGAGCTCCAAAGCTGAACGAACCCAAATGTCAAGCATAGATTGATGTAATATGACACATTAAACCAATTGGAGAAGTTTGGGACCAAGGAAAAGAGATTTGGTCCAAGAATCATCCAACTTGACCAAGTTCGTCCATTTTGGTCTTTCTTAGTTCCGACGAGCTCCAAAGCTGAACGAACCCAAATGTCAAGCATAGATTGATGTAATATGACACATTAAACCAATTGGAGAAGTTTGGGACCAAGGAAAAGAGATTTGGTCCAAGAATCATCCAACTTGACCAAGTTCGTCCATTTTGGTCTTTCTTAGTTCCGACGAGCTCCAAAGCTGAACGAACCCAAATGTCAAGCATAGATTGATGTAATATGACACATTAAACCAATTGGAGAAGTTTGGGACCAAGGAAAAGAGATTTGGTCCAAGAATCATCCAACTTGACCAAGTTCGTCCATTTTGGTCTTTCTTAGTTCCGACGAGCTCCAAAGCTGAACGAACCCAAATGTCAAGCATAGATTGATGTAATATGACACATTAAACCAATTGGAGAAGTTTGGGACCAAGGAAAAGAGATTTGGTCCAAGAATCATCCAACTTGACCAAGTTCGTCCATTTTGGTCTTTCTTAGTTCCGACTAGCTCCAAAGCTGAACGAACCCAAATGTCAAGCATAGATTGATGTAATATGACACATTAAACCAATTGGAGAAGTTTGGGACCAAGGAAAAGAGATTTGGTCCAAGAATCATCCAACTTGACCAAGTTCGTCCATTTTGGTCTTTCTTAGTTCCGACGAGCTCCAAAGCTGAACGAACCCAAATGTCAAGCATAGATTGATGTAATATGACACATTAAACCAATTGGAGAAGTTTGGGACCAAGGAAAAGAGATTTGGTCCAAGAATCATCCAACTTGACCAAGTTCGTCCATTTTGGTCTTTCTTAGTTCCGACGAGCTCCAAAGCTGAACGAACCCAAATGTCAAGCATAGATTGATGTAATATGACACATTAAACCAATTGGAGAAGTTTGGGACCAAGGAAAAGAGATTTGGTCCAAGAATCATCCAACTTGACCAAGTTCGTCCATTTTGGTCTTTCTTAGTTCCGACGAGCTCCAAAGCTGAACGAACCCAAATGTCAAGCATAGATTGATGTAATATGACACATTAAACCAATTGGAGAAGTTTGGGACCAAGGAAAAGAGATTTGGTCCAAGAATCATCCAACTTGACCAAGTTCGTCCATTTTGGTCTTTCTTAGTTCCGACGAGCTCCAAAGCTGAACGAACCCAAATGTCAAGCATAGATTGATGTAATATGACACATTAAACCAATTGGAGAAGTTTGGGACCAAGGAAAAGAGATTTGGTCCAAGAATCATCCAACTTGACCAAGTTCGTCCATTTTGGTCTTTCTTAGTTCCGACGAGCTCCAAAGCTGAACGAACCCAAATGTCAAGCATAGATTGATGTAATATGACACATTAAACCAATTGGAGAAGTTTGGGACCAAGGAAAAGAGATTTGGTCCAAGAATCATCCAACTTGACCAAGTTCGTCCATTTTGGTCTTTCTTAGTTCCGACGAGCTCCAAAGCTGAACGAACCCAAATGTCAAGCATAGATTGATGTAATATGACACATTAAACCAATTGGAGAAGTTTGGGACCAAGGAAAAGAGATTTGGTCCAAGAATCATCCAACTTGACCAAGTTCGTCCATTTTGGTCTTTCTTAGTTCCGACGAGCTCCAAAGCTGAACGAACCCAAATGTCAAGCATAGATTGATGTAATATGACACATTAAACCAATTGGAGAAGTTTGGGACCAAGGAAAAGAGATTTGGTCCAAGAATCATCCAACTTGACCAAGTTCGTCCATTTTGGTCTTTCTTAGTTCCGACGAGCTCCAAAGCTGAACGAACCCAAATGTCAAGCATAGATTGATGTAATATGACACATTAAACCAATTGGAGAAGTTTGGGACCAAGGAAAAGAGATTTGGTCCAAGAATCATCCAACTTGACCAAGTTCGTCCATTTTGGTCTTTCTTAGTTCCGACGAGCTCCAAAGCTGAACGAACCCAAATGTCAAGCATAGATTGATGTAATATGACACATTAAACCAATTGGAGAAGTTTGGGACCAAGGAAAAGAGATTTGGTCCAAGAATCATCCAACTTGACCAAGTTCGTCCATTTTGGTCTTTCTTAGTTCCGACGAGCTCCAAAGCTGAACGAACCCAAATGTCAAGCATAGATTGATGTAATATGACACATTAAACCAATTGGAGAAGTTTGGGACCAAGGAAAAGAGATTTGGTCCAAGAATCATCCAACTTGACCAAGTTCGTCCATTTTGGTCTTTCTTAGTTCCGACGAGCTCCAAAGCTGAACGAACCCAAATGTCAAGCATAGATTGATGTAATATGACACATTAAACCAATTGGAGAAGTTTGGGACCAAGGAAAAGAGATTTGGTCCAAGAATCATCCAACTTGACCAAGTTCGTCCATTTTGGTCTTTCTTAGTTCCGACGAGCTCCAAAGCTGAACGAACCCAAATGTCAAGCATAGATTGATGTAATATGACACATTAAACCAATTGGAGAAGTTTGGGACCAAGGAAAAGAGATTTGGTCCAAGAATCATCCAACTTGACCAAGTTCGTCCATTTTGGTCTTTCTTAGTTCCGACGAGCTCCAAAGCTGAACGAACCCAAATGTCAAGCATAGATTGATGTAATATGACACATTAAACCAATTGGAGAAGTTTGGGACCAAGGAAAAGAGATTTGGTCCAAGAATCATCCAACTTGACCAAGTTCGTCCATTTTGGTCTTTCTTAGTTCCGACGAGCTCCAAAGCTGAACGAACCCAAATGTCAAGCATAGATTGATGTAATATGACACATTAAACCAATTGGAGAAGTTTGGGACCAAGGAAAAGAGATTTGGTCCAAGAATCATCCAACTTGACCAAGTTCGTCCATTTTGGTCTTTCTTAGTTCCGACGAGCTCCAAAGCTGAACGAACCCAAATGTCAAGCATAGATTGATGTAATATGACACATTAAACCAATTGGAGAAGTTTGGGACCAAGGAAAAGAGATTTGGTCCAAGAATCATCCAACTTGACCAAGTTCGTCCATTTTGGTCTTTCTTAGTTCCGACGAGCTCCAAAGCTGAACGAACCCAAATGTCAAGCATAGATTGATGTAATATGACACATTAAACCAATTGGAGAAGTTTGGGACCAAGGAAAAGAGATTTGGTCCAAGAATCATCCAACTTGACCAAGTTCGTCCATTTTGGTCTTTCTTAGTTCCGACTAGCTCCAAAGCTGAACGAACCCAAATGTCAAGCATAGATTGATGTAATATGACACATTAAACCAATTGGAGAAGTTTGGGACCAAGGAAAAGAGATTTGGTCCAAGAATCATCCAACTTGACCAAGTTCGTCCATTTTGGTCTTTCTTAGTTCCGACGAGCTCCAAAGCTGAACGAACCCAAATGTCAAGCATAGATTGATGTAATATGACACATTAAACCAATTGGAGAAGTTTGGGACCAAGGAAAAGAGATTTGGTCCAAGAATCATCCAACTTGACCAAGTTCGTCCATTTTGGTCTTTCTTAGTTCCGACGAGCTCCAAAGCTGAACGAACCCAAATGTCAAGCATAGATTGATGTAATATGACACATTAAACCAATTGGAGAAGTTTGGGACCAAGGAAAAGAGATTTGGTCCAAGAATCATCCAACTTGACCAAGTTCGTCCATTTTGGTCTTTCTTAGTTCCGACGAGCTCCAAAGCTGAACGAACCCAAATGTCAAGCATAGATTGATGTAATATGACACATTAAACCAATTGGAGAAGTTTGGGACCAAGGAAAAGAGATTTGGTCCAAGAATCATCCAACTTGACCAAGTTCGTCCATTTTGGTCTTTCTTAGTTCCGAGTAGCTCCAAAGCTGAACGAACCCAAATGTCAAGCATAGATTGATGTAATATGACACATTAAACCAATTGGAGAAGTTTGGGACCAAGGAAAAGAGATTTGGTCCAAGAATCATCCAACTTGACCAAGTTCGTCCATTTTGGTCTTTCTTAGTTCCGACGAGCTCCAAAGCTGAACGAACCCAAATGTCAAGCATAGATTGATGTAATATGACACATTAAACCAATTGGAGAAGTTTGGGACCAAGGAAAAGAGATTTGGTCCAAGAATCATCCAACTTGACCAAGTTCGTCCATTTTGGTCTTTCTTAGTTCCGACGAGCTCCAAAGCTGAACGAACCCAAATGTCAAGCATAGATTGATGTAATATGACACATTAAACCAATTGGAGAAGTTTGGGACCAAGGAAAAGAGATTTGGTCCAAGAATCATCCAACTTGACCAAGTTCGTCCATTTTGGTCTTTCTTAGTTCCGACGAGCTCCAAAGCTGAACGAACCCAAATGTCAAGCATAGATTGATGTAATATGACACATTAAACCAATTGGAGAAGTTTGGGACCAAGGAAAAGAGATTTGGTCCAAGAATCATCCAACTTGACCAAGTTCGTCCATTTTGGTCTTTCTTAGTTCCGAGTAGCTCCAAAGCTGAACGAACCCAAATGTCAAGCATAGATTGATGTAATATGACACATTAAACCAATTGGAGAAGTTTGGGACCAAGGAAAAGAGATTTGGTCCAAGAATCATCCAACTTGACCAAGTTCGTCCATTTTGGTCTTTCTTAGTTCCGACGAGCTCCAAAGCTGAACGAACCCAAATGTCAAGCATAGATTGATGTAATATGACACATTAAACCAATTGGAGAAGTTTGGGACCAAGGAAAAGAGATTTGGTCCAAGAATCATCCAACTTGACCAAGTTCGTCCATTTTGGTCTTTCTTAGTTCCGAGTAGCTCCAAAGCTGAACGAACCCAAATGTCAAGCATAGATTGATGTAATATGACACATTAAACCAATTGGAGAAGTTTGGGACCAAGGAAAAGAGATTTGGTCCAAGAATCATCCAACTTGACCAAGTTCGTCCATTTTGGTCTTTCTTAGTTCCGACTAGCTCCAAAGCTGAACGAACCCAAATGTCAAGCATAGATTGATGTAATATGACACATTAAACCAATTGGAGAAGTTTGGGACCAAGGAAAAGAGATTTGGTCCAAGAATCATCCAACTTGACCAAGTTCGTCCATTTTGGTCTTTCTTAGTTCCGACGAGCTCCAAAGCTGAACGAACCCAAATGTCAAGCATAGATTGATGTAATATGACACATTAAACCAATTGGAGAAGTTTGGGACCAAGGAAAAGAGATTTGGTCCAAGAATCATCCAACTTGACCAAGTTCGTCCATTTTGGTCTTTCTTAGTTCCGAGTAGCTCCAAAGCTGAACGAACCCAAATGTCAAGCATAGATTGATGTAATATGACACATTAAACCAATTGGAGAAGTTTGGGACCAAGGAAAAGAGATTTGGTCCAAGAATCATCCAACTTGACCAAGTTCGTCCATTTTGGTCTTTCTTAGTTCCGACGAGCTCCAAAGCTGAACGAACCCAAATGTCAAGCATAGATTGATGTAATATGACACATTAAACCAATTGGAGAAGTTTGGGACCAAGGAAAAGAGATTTGGTCCAAGAATCATCCAACTTGACCAAGTTCGTCCATTTTGGTCTTTCTTAGTTCCGACGAGCTCCAAAGCTGAACGAACCCAAATGTCAAGCATAGATTGATGTAATATGACACATTAAACCAATTGGAGAAGTTTGGGACCAAGGAAAAGAGATTTGGTCCAAGAATCATCCAACTTGACCAAGTTCGTCCATTTTGGTCTTTCTTAGTTCCGACTAGCTCCAAAGCTGAACGAACCCAAATGTCAAGCATAGATTGATGTAATATGACACATTAAACCAATTGGAGAAGTTTGGGACCAAGGAAAAGAGATTTGGTCCAAGAATCATCCAACTTGACCAAGTTCGTCCATTTTGGTCTTTCTTAGTTCCGACTAGCTCCAAAGCTGAACGAACCCAAATGTCAAGCATAGATTGATGTAATATGACACATTAAACCAATTGGAGAAGTTTGGGACCAAGGAAAAGAGATTTGGTCCAAGAATCATCCAACTTGACCAAGTTCGTCCATTTTGGTCTTTCTTAGTTCCGACGAGCTCCAAAGCTGAACGAACCCAAATGTCAAGCATAGATTGATGTAATATGACACATTAAACCAATTGGAGAAGTTTGGGACCAAGGAAAAGAGATTTGGTCCAAGAATCATCCAACTTGACCAAGTTCGTCCATTTTGGTCTTTCTTAGTTCCGACTAGCTCCAAAGCTGAACGAACCCAAATGTCAAGCATAGATTGATGTAATATGACACATTAAACCAATTGGAGAAGTTTGGGACCAAGGAAAAGAGATTTGGTCCAAGAATCATCCAACTTGACCAAGTTCGTCCATTTTGGTCTTTCTTAGTTCCGACGAGCTCCAAAGCTGAACGAACCCAAATGTCAAGCATAGATTGATGTAATATGACACATTAAACCAATTGGAGAAGTTTGGGACCAAGGAAAAGAGATTTGGTCCAAGAATCATCCAACTTGACCAAGTTCGTCCATTTTGGTCTTTCTTAGTTCCGAGAGCTCCAAAGCTGAACGAACCCAAATGTCAAGCATAGATTGATGTAATATGACACATTAAACCAATTGGAGAAGTTTGGGACCAAGGAAAAGAGATTTGGTCCAAGAATCATCCAACTTGACCAAGTTCGTCCATTTTGGTCTTTCTTAGTTCCGAGTAGCTCCAAAGCTGAACGAACCCAAATGTCAAGCATAGATTGATGTAATATGACACATTAAACCAATTGGAGAAGTTTGGGACCAAGGAAAAGAGATTTGGTCCAAGAATCATCCAACTTGACCAAGTTCGTCCATTTTGGTCTTTCTTAGTTCCGACGAGCTCCAAAGCTGAACGAACCCAAATGTCAAGCATAGATTGATGTAATATGACACATTAAACCAATTGGAGAAGTTTGGGACCAAGGAAAAGAGATTTGGTCCAAGAATCATCCAACTTGACCAAGTTCGTCCATTTTGGTCTTTCTTAGTTCCGACGAGCTCCAAAGCTGAACGAACCCAAATGTCAAGCATAGATTGATGTAATATGACACATTAAACCAATTGGAGAAGTTTGGGACCAAGGAAAAGAGATTTGGTCCAAGAATCATCCAACTTGACCAAGTTCGTCCATTTTGGTCTTTCTTAGTTCCGACGTAGCTCCAAAGCTGAACGAACCCAAATGTCAAGCATAGATTGATGTAATATGACACATTAAACCAATTGGAGAAGTTTGGGACCAAGGAAAAGAGATTTGGTCCAAGAATCATCCAACTTGACCAAGTTCGTCCATTTTGGTCTTTCTTAGTTCCGAATAGCTCCAAAGCTGAACGAACCCAAATGTCAAGCATAGATTGATGTAATATGACACATTAAACCAATTGGAGAAGTTTGGGACCAAGGAAAAGAGATTTGGTCCAAGAATCATCCAACTTGACCAAGTTCGTCCATTTTGGTCTTTCTTAGTTCCGACGAGCTCCAAAGCTGAACGAACCCAAATGTCAAGCATAGATTGATGTAATATGACACATTAAACCAATTGGAGAAGTTTGGGACCAAGGAAAAGAGATTTGGTCCAAGAATCATCCAACTTGACCAAGTTCGTCCATTTTGGTCTTTCTTAGTTCCGAGTAGATCCAAAGCTGAACGAACCCAAATGTCAAGCATAGATTGATGTAATATGACACATTAAACCAATTGGAGAAGTTTGGGACCAAGGAAAAGAGATTTGGTCCAAGAATCATCCAACTTGACCAAGTTCGTCCATTTTGGTCTTTCTTAGTTCCGACTAGCTCCAAAGCTGAACGAACCCAAATGTCAAGCATAGATTGATGTAATATGACACATTAAACCAATTGGAGAAGTTTGGGACCAAGGAAAAGAGATTTGGTCCAAGAATCATCCAACTTGACCAAGTTCGTCCATTTTGGTCTTTCTTAGTTCCGACGAGCTCCAAAGCTGAACGAACCCAAATGTCAAGCATAGATTGATGTAATATGACACATTAAACCAATTGGAGAAGTTTGGGACCAAGGAAAAGAGATTTGGTCCAAGAATCATCCAACTTGACCAAGTTCGTCCATTTTGGTCTTTCTTAGTTCCGAGTAGATCCAAAGCTGAACGAACCCAAATGTCAAGCATAGATTGATGTAATATGACACATTAAACCAATTGGAGAAGTTTGGGACCAAGGAAAAGAGATTTGGTCCAAGAATCATCCAACTTGACCAAGTTCGTCCATTTTGGTCTTTCTTAGTTCCGAGAGCTCCAAAGCTGAACGAACCCAAATGTCAAGCATAGATTGATGTAATATGACACATTAAACCAATTGGAGAAGTTTGGGACCAAGGAAAAGAGATTTGGTCCAAGAATCATCCAACTTGACCAAGTTCGTCCATTTTGGTCTTTCTTAGTTCCGAGTAGATCCAAAGCTGAACGAACCCAAATGTCAAGCATAGATTGATGTAATATGACACATTAAACCAATTGGAGAAGTTTGGGACCAAGGAAAAGAGATTTGGTCCAAGAATCATCCAACTTGACCAAGTTCGTCCATTTTGGTCTTTCTTAGTTCCGAATAGATCCAAAGCTGAACGAACCCAAATGTCAAGCATAGATTGATGTAATATGACACATTAAACCAATTGGAGAAGTTTGGGACCAAGGAAAAGAGATTTGGTCCAAGAATCATCCAACTTGACCAAGTTCGTCCATTTTGGTCTTTCTTAGTTCCGAGTAGATCCAAAGCTGAACGAACCCAAATGTCAAGCATAGATTGATGTAATATGACACATTAAACCAATTGGAGAAGTTTGGGACCAAGGAAAAGAGATTTGGTCCAAGAATCATCCAACTTGACCAAGTTCGTCCATTTTGGTCTTTCTTAGTTCCGAGTAGATCCAAAGCTGAACGAACCCAAATGTCAAGCATAGATTGATGTAATATGACACATTAAACCAATTGGAGAAGTTTGGGACCAAGGAAAAGAGATTTGGTCCAAGAATCATCCAACTTGACCAAGTTCGTCCATTTTGGTCTTTCTTAGTTCCGACGAGCTCCAAAGCTGAACGAACCCAAATGTCAAGCATAGATTGATGTAATATGACACATTAAACCAATTGGAGAAGTTTGGGACCAAGGAAAAGAGATTTGGTCCAAGAATCATCCAACTTGACCAAGTTCGTCCATTTTGGTCTTTCTTAGTTCCGAGTAGATCCAAAGCTGAACGAACCCAAATGTCAAGCATAGATTGATGTAATATGACACATTAAACCAATTGGAGAAGTTTTTGGACCAAGGAAAAGAGATTTGTCCATTTTGGTCTTTCTTAGTTCCGACGAGATCCAAAGCTGAACGAACCCAAATGTCAAGCATAGATTGATGTAATATGACACATTAAACCAATTGGAGAAGTTTGGGACCAAGGAAAAGAGATTTGGTCCAAGAATCATCCAACTTGACCAAGTTCGTCCATTTTGGTCTTTCTTAGTTCCGAGTAGCTCCAAAGCTGAACGAACCCAAATGTCAAGCATAGATTGATGTAATATGACACATTAAACCAATTGGAGAAGTTTGGGACCAAGGAAAAGAGATTTGGTCCAAGAATCATCCAACTTGACCAAGTTCGTCCATTTTGGTCTTTCTTAGTTCCGACTAGATCCAAAGCTGAACGAACCCAAATGTCAAGCATAGATTGATGTAATATGACACATTAAACCAATTGGAGAAGTTTGGGACCAAGGAAAAGAGATTTGGTCCAAGAATCATCCAACTTGACCAAGTTCGTCCATTTTGGTCTTTCTTAGTTCCGAATAGCTCCAAAGCTGAACGAACCCAAATGTCAAGCATAGATTGATGTAATATGACACATTAAACCAATTGGAGAAGTTTGGGACCAAGGAAAAGAGATTTGGTCCAAGAATCATCCAACTTGACCAAGTTCGTCCATTTTGGTCTTTCTTAGTTCCGAGTAGCTCCAAAGCTGAACGAACCCAAATGTCAAGCATAGATTGATGTAATATGACACATTAAACCAATTGGAGAAGTTTGGGACCAAGGAAAAGAGATTTGGTCCAAGAATCATCCAACTTGACCAAGTTCGTCCATTTTGGTCTTTCTTAGTTCCGAGTAGATCCAAAGCTGAACGAACCCAAATGTCAAGCATAGATTGATGTAATATGACACATTAAACCAATTGGAGAAGTTTGGGACCAAGGAAAAGAGATTTGGTCCAAGAATCATCCAACTTGACCAAGTTCGTTCGTCCATTTGGTCTTTCTTAGTTCCGAAAGCTCCAAAGCTGAACGAACCCAAATGTCAAGCATAGATTGATGTAATATGACACATTAAACCAATTGGAGAAGTTTGGGACCAAGGAAAAGAGATTTGGTCCAAGAATCATCCAACTTGACCAAGTTCGTCCATTTTGGTCTTTCTTAGTTCCGAGTAGATCCAAAGCTGAACGAACCCAAATGTCAAGCATAGATTGATGTAATATGACACATTAAACCAATTGGAGAAGTTTGGGACCAAGGAAAAGAGATTTGGTCCAAGAATCATCCAACTTGACCAAGTTCGTCCATTTTGGTCTTTCTTAGTTCCGACGAGCTCCAAAGCTGAACGAACCCAAATGTCAAGCATAGATTGATGTAATATGACACATTAAACCAATTGGAGAAGTTTGGGACCAAGGAAAGGAGATTTGGTCCAAGAATCATCCAACTTGACCAAGTTCGTCCATTTTGGTCTTTCTTAGTTCCGAGTAGATCCAAAGCTGAACGAACCCAAATGTCAAGCATAGATTGATGTAATATGACACATTAAACCAATTGGAGAAGTTTGGGACCAAGGAAAAGAGATTTGGTCCAAGAATCATCCAACTTGACCAAGTTCGTCCATTTTGGTCTTTCTTAGTTCCGACGAGATCCAAAGCTGAACGAACCCAAATGTCAAGCATAGATTGATGTAATATGACACATTAAACCAATTGGAGAAGTTTGGGACCAAGGAAAAGAGATTTGGTCCAAGAATCATCCAACTTGACCAAGTTCGTCCATTTTGGTCTTTCTTAGTTCCGAGAGCTCCAAAGCTGAACGAACCCAAATGTCAAGCATAGATTGATGTAATATGACACATTAAACCAATTGGAGAAGTTTGGGACCAAGGAAAAGAGATTTGGTCCAAGAATCATCCAACTTGACCAAGTTCGTCCATTTTGGTCTTTCTTAGTTCCGATAGATCCAAAGCTGAACGAACCCAAATGTCAAGCATAGATTGATGTAATATGACACATTAAACCAATTGGAGAAGTTTGGGACCAAGGAAAAGAGATTTGGTCCAAGAATCATCCAACTTGACCAAGTTCGTCCATTTTGGTCTTTCTTAGTTCCGAGTAGCTCCAAAGCTGAACGAACCCAAATGTCAAGCATAGATTGATGTAATATGACACATTAAACCAATTGGAGAAGTTTGGGACCAAGGAAAAGAGATTTGGTCCAAGAATCATCCAACTTGACCAAGTTCGTCCATTTTGGTCTTTCTTAGTTCCGACGAGCTCCAAAGCTGAACGAACCCAAATGTCAAGCATAGATTGATGTAATATGACACATTAAACCAATTGGAGAAGTTTGGGACCAAGGAAAAGAGATTTGGTCCAAGAATCATCCAACTTGACCAAGTTCGTCCATTTTGTCTTTCTTAGTTCCGAGTAGCTCCAAAGCTGAACGAACCCAAATGTCAAGCATAGATTGATGTAATATGACACATTAAACCAATTGGAGAAGTTTGGGACCAAGGAAAAGAGATTTGGTCCATTCATTTGGTCTTTCTTTCTTTCCGAGTAGATCCAAAGCTGAACGAACCCAAATGTCAAGCATAGATTGATGTAATATGACACATTAAACCAATTGGAGAAGTTGGGACCAAGGAAAAGAGATTTGGTCCAAGAATCATCCAACTTGACCAAGTTCGTCCATTTTGGTCTTTCTTAGTTCCGATAGCTCCAAAGCTGAACGAACCCAAATGTCAAGCATAGATTGATGTAATATGACACATTAAACCAATTGGAGAAGTTTGGGACCAAGGAAAAGAGATTTGGTCCAAGAATCATCCAACTTGACCAAGTTCGTCCATTTTGGTCTTTCTAGTTTTCCGAGTAGATCCAAAGCTGAACGAACCCAAATGTCAAGCATAGATTGATGTAATATGACACATTAAACCAATTGGAGAAGTTTGGGACCAAGGAAAAGAGATTTGGTCCAAGAATCATCCAACTTGACCAAGTTCGTCCATTTTGGTCTTTCTTAGTTCCGAGTAGCTCCAAAGCTGAACGAACCCAAATGTCAAGCATAGATTGATGTAATATGACACATTAAACCAATTGGAGAAGTTTGGGACCAAGGAAAGAGATTTGGTCCAAGAATCATCCAACTTGACCAAGTTCGTCCATTTTGGTCTTTCTTAGTTCCGAATAGATCCAAAGCTGAACGAACCCAAATGTCAAGCATAGATTGATGTAATATGACACATTAAACCAATTGGAGAAGTTTGGGACCAAGGAAAAGAGATTTGGTCCAAGAATCATCCAACTTGACCAAGTTCGTCCATTTTGGTCTTTCTTAGTTCCGAGTAGATCCAAAGCTGAACGAACCCAAATGTCAAGCATAGATTGATGTAATATGACACATTAAACCAATTGGAGAAGTTTGGGACCAAGGAAAAGAGATTTGGTCCAAGAATCATCCAACTTGACCAAGTTCGTCCATTTTGTCTTTCTTAGTTCCGACGAGTCCAAAGCTGAACGAACCCAAATGTCAAGCATAGATTGATGTAATATGACACATTAAACCAATTGGAGAAGTTTGGGACCAAGGAAAAGAGATTTGGTCCAAGAATCATCCAACTTGACCAAGTTCGTCCATTTTGGTCTTTCTTAGTTCCGAGTAGATCCAAAGCTGAACGAACCCAAATGTCAAGCATAGATTGATGTAATATGACACATTAAACCAATTGGAGAAGTTTGGGACCAAGGAAAAGAGATTTGGTCCAAGAATCATCCAACTTGACCAAGTTCGTCCATTTTGGTCTTTCTTAGTTCCGAATAGCTCCAAAGCTGAACGAACCCAAATGTCAAGCATAGATTGATGTAATATGACACATTAAACCAATTGGAGAAGTTTGGGACCAAGGAAAAGAGATTTGGTCCAAGAATCATCCAACTTGACCAAGTTCGTCCATTTTGGTCTTTCTTAGTTCCGAGTAGATCCAAAGCTGAACGAACCCAAATGTCAAGCATAGATTGATGTAATATGACACATTAAACCAATTGGAGAAGTTTGGGACCAAGGAAAAGAGATTTGTCCAAGAATCATCCAACTTGACCAAGTTCGTCCATTTTGGTCTTTCTTAGTTCCGAGTAGATCCAAAGCTGAACGAACCCAAATGTCAAGCATAGATTGATGTAATATGACACATTAAACCAATTGGAGAAGTTTGGGACCAAGGAAAAGAGATTTGGTCCAAGAATCATCCAACTTGACCAAGTTCGTCCATTTTGGTCTTTCTTAGTTCCGAGTAGATCCAAAGCTGAACGAACCCAAATGTCAAGCATAGATTGATGTAATATGACACATTAAACCAATTGGAGAAGTTTGGGACCAAGGAAAAGAGATTTGGTCCAAGAATCATCCAACTTGACCAAGTTCGTCCATTTTGGTCTTTCTTAGTTCCGAATAGATCCAAAGCTGAACGAACCCAAATGTCAAGCATAGATTGATGTAATATGACACATTAAACCAATTGGAGAAGTTTGGACCAAGGAAAAGAGATTTGGTCCAAGAATCATCCAACTTGACCAAGTTCGTCCATTTTGTCTTTCTTTAGTTCCGACGAGCTCCAAAGCTGAACGAACCCAAATGTCAAGCATAGATTGATGTAATATGACACATTAAAACCAATTGGAGAAGTTTGGGACCAAGGAAAAGAGATTTGGTCCAAGAATCATCCAACTTGACCAAGTTCGTCCATTTTGGTCTTTCTTAGTTCCGACTAGATCCAAAGCTGAACGAACCCAAATGTCAAGCATAGATTGATGTAATATGACACATTAAACCAATTGGAGAAGTTTGGGACCAAGGAAAAGAGATTTGGTCCAAGAATCATCCAACTTGACCAAGTTCGTCCATTTTGGTCTTTCTTAGTTCCGACGAGCTCCAAAGCTGAACGAACCCAAATGTCAAGCATAGATTGATGTAATATGACACATTAAACCAATTGGAGAAGTTTGGGACCAAGGAAAGGAGATTTGGTCCAAGAATCATCCAACTTGACCAAGTTCGTCCATTTTGGTCTTTCTTAGTTCCGACGAGCTCCAAAGCTGAACGAACCCAAATGTCAAGCATAGATTGATGTAATATGACACATTAAACCAATTGGAGAAGTTTGGGACCAAGGAAAAGAGATTTGGTCCAAGAATCATCCAACTTGACCAAGTTCGTCCATTTTGGTCTTTCTTAGTTCCGACGGCTCCAAAGCTGAACGAACCCAAATGTCAAGCATAGATTGATGTAATATGACACATTAAACCAATTGGAGAAGTTTGGGACCAAGGAAAGAGATTTGGTCCAAGAATCATCCAACTTGACCAAGTTCGTCCATTTTGGTCTTTCTTAGTTCCGAGTAGCTCCAAAGCTGAACGAACCCAAATGTCAAGCATAGATTGATGTAATATGACACATTAAACCAATTGGAGAAGTTTGGGACCAAGGAAAAGAGATTTGGTCCAAGAATCATCCAACTTGACCAAGTTCGTCCATTTTGGTCTTTCTTAGTTCCGAGTAGATCCAAAGCTGAACGAACCCAAATGTCAAGCATAGATTGATGTAATATGACACATTAAACCAATTGGAGAAGTTTGGGACCAAGGAAAAGAGATTTGGTCCAAGAATCATCCAACTTGACCAAGTTCGTCCATTTTGGTCTTTCTTAGTTCCGAATAGCTCCAAAGCTGAACGAACCCAAATGTCAAGCATAGATTGATGTAATATGACACATTAAACCAATTGGAGAAGTTTGGGACCAAGGAAAAGAGATTTGGTCCAAGAATCATCCAACTTGACCAAGTTCGTCCATTTTGTCTTTCTTAGTTCCGAGTAGATCCAAAGCTGAACGAACCCAAATGTCAAGCATAGATTGATGTAATATGACACATTAAACCAATTGGAGAAGTTTGGACCAAGGAAAAGAGATTTGGTCCAAGAATCATCCAACTTAACCAAGTTTCGTCCATTTTGGTCTTTCTTAGTTCCGAATAGCTCCAAAGCTGAACGAACCCAAATGTCAAGCATAGATTGATGTAATATGACACATTAAACCAATTGGAGAAGTTTGGGACCAAGGAAAAGAGATTTGGTCCAAGAATCATCCAACTTGACCAAGTTCGTCCATTTTGGTCTTTCTTAGTTCCGAGTAGCTCCAAAGCTGAACGAACCCAAATGTCAAGCATAGATTGATGTAATATGACACATTAAACCAATTGGAGAAGTTTGGGACCAAGGAAAGAGATTTGGTCCAAGAATCATCCAACTTGACCAAGTTCGTCCATTTTGGTCTTTCTTAGTTCCGACAGCTCCAAAGCTGAACGAACCCAAATGTCAAGCATAGATTGATGTAATATGACACATTAAACCAATTGGAGAAGTTTGGGACCAAGGAAAAGAGATTTGGTCCAAGAATCATCCAACTTGACCAAGTTCGTCCATTTTGGTCTTTCTTATTTCCGACGAGCTCCAAAGCTGAACGAACCCAAATGTCAAGCATAGATTGATGTAATATGACACATTAAACCAATTGGAGAAGTTTGGACCAAGGAAAAAGAGATTTGGTCCCAAGAATCATCCAACTTGACCAACCAAGGAAAAGTGATTTGGTCCTAGAATTATCCAACTTGACCAACTTCGTCCATTTTGGTCTTTCTTCATTCCGACTAGTTTTGAAGTTGATCGAACGCAAATGTGAAGCATAGATTGATGTAATATGTCACATTAAGCTAATTAGAGAAGTTTGGGACCAAGGAAAAGAGATTTGGTCCTAGAATCATCCAACTTGACCAACTTCGTCCATTTTGGTCTTTCTTCATTCCGACTAGTTGCAAAGTTGATCGAACCCAAATGTGAAGCAAAGATTGATGTCATATGTCACATTAAGCCAATTAGAGAAGTTTGGGACCAAGGAAAAGAGATTTGGTCCTAGAATCATCCAACTTGACGAACTTCGTCCATTTTTGTCTTTCTTCTTTTCAACTAGCTCCAAAGTTGACCGAACCCAAATGTGAAGCATAGATTAATGTAATATGTCACATTAAGCCAATTGTAGAAGTTTGGGACCAAGGAAAAGTGATTTGGTCCTAGAATTATCCAACTTGACCAACTTCGTCCATTTTGGTCTTTCTTCATTCCGACTAGTTCTGAAGTTGATCGAACGCAAATGTGAAGCATAGATTGATGTAATATGTCACATTAAGCTAATTAGAGAAGTTTGGGACCAAGGAAAAGAGATTTGGTCCTAGAATCATCAACTTGACCAACTTCGTCCATTTTGGTCCTTCTTCATTCCGACTAGTTGCAAAGTTGATCGAACCAAATGTGAAGCATAGATTGATGTAATATGTCAAATTAAGCCAATTGGAGAAGTTTGGGACCAAGGAAAAGTGATTTGGTCCTAGAATTATCCAACTTGACCAACTTCGTCCATTTTGGTCTTTCTTCATTCCGACTAGTTTTGAAGTTGATCGAACGCAAATGTGAAGCATAGATTGATGTAATATGTCACATTAAGCTAATTAGAGAAGTTTGGGACCAAGGAAAAGAGATTTGGTCCTAGAATCATCCAACTTGACCAACTTCGTCCATTTTGGTCTTTCTTCATTCCGACTAGTTGCAAAGTTGATCGAACCCAAATGTGAAGCATAGATTGATGTAATATGTGACATTAAGCCAATTGGAGAAGTTCTAGACCAAGGAAAAGAGATTTGGTCCAAGAATCATCCAACTTGACCAACTTCGTCCATTTTTGTCTTTCTTCTTTTTAACTAGCTCCAAAGTTGACCGAACCCAAATGTGAAGCATAGATTGATGTAATATGCCACATTAAGCCAGTTGGAGAATTTTGGGAACATGGAAAAGAGACTTGGTCCAGGAATCATCCAACTTGACCAACTTCATCCATTTTGGTCTTTCTTCATTCCGACTAGTTCCAAAGTTGATCGAACCCAAATGTGAAGCATAGATTGATGTCATATGTCACATTAAGCCAATTAGAGAATTTTGGGACCAAGGAAAAGAGATTTGGTCCTAGAATCATCCAACTTGACCAACTTCATCCATTTTCGTCTTTCTTCATTCCGACTAGTTGCAAAGTTGATCGAACCCAAATGTGAAGCATAGATTGATGTAATATGTCAAATTAAGCCAATTGGAGAAGTTGTGGACCAAGGAAAAGAGATTTGGTCCAAGAATCATCTAACTTGACCAACTTCGTCCATTTTGGTCTTTCTTCTTTTTAACTAGCTCCAAAGTAGACCGAACCCAAATGTGAAACATAGATTGATTTAATATGTCACATTAAGCCAATTGGAGAAGTTTGGGACCAAGGAAAAGAGATTTGGTCCAAGAATCATCCAACTTGACCAACTTCATCCATTTTGGTATTTCTTCATTCCGACTTGTTCCAAAGTTGATCGAACCCAAATGTGAAGCAAAGATTGATGTCATATGTCACATTAAGCCAATTAGAGAAGTTTGGGACCAAGGAAAAGAGATTTGGTCCTAGAATCATCCAACTTGACCAACTTCGTCCATTTTTGTCTTTCTTCTTTTCAACTAGCTCCAAAGTTGACCGAACCCAAATGTGAAGCATAGATTAATGTAATATGTCACATTAAGCAATTGTAGAAGTTTGGGACCAAGGAAAAGTGATTTGGTCCTAGAATTATCCAACTTGACCAACTTCGTCCATTTTGGTCTTTCTTCATTCCGACTAGTTCTGAAGTTGATCGAACGCAAATGTGAAGCATAGATTGATGTAATATGTCACATTAAGCTAATTAGAGAAGTTTGGGACCAAGGAAAAGAGATTTGGTCCTAGAATCATCTGTAACATCCCAAAATTTCTAAGGAAGAATATAAATCAACATTAGAGTAATTTAATTAGTGGTATGTTTGCTAAATGCAAATGAGAAGTGTGGGAATATTGAGAATATATGATGAGGATGACATTTATGTGTACATGCACATATAGCTAGAAAATGGATATTATGTATTTATATGATTGTATATTAGTGTAGCATCCTTCTATTCATTCATGATAGTCACATATAAAGTGTAATGTGATTTCATAACATGACCAAAGACCATGGGATTTAAATTCTATCTTAATTGATGAAACATGATTGAAAGTTAATGGTGTGAACTCTTGGTTGCTTTCTATTGAATATGCTTAGGTAATTGTGATTCTCATTATCATAAAAATGAAGTGAACTAAGAGGAATGAACCTTGAACAATTAATCAAGGAGTTAAAGAGTTAAAAATATGGTATAATTAGTGCAATTAGATTAAATAGCTGCCTAAGTGAACTACTAGTTAAGGAGATGGTTAGAATGTGACTAAATTGGTCCCAATTTGACCACATGGAGGCAGCAGCTAGCCTCCCACAAGGACCCACGCCTCTTGCATGCTTGAGACATCTAGAAACCTTGCATTAAATAAGGGGACACTCCCACCAATCATAGCTTGATAAAATACCATAGATGATAATTGCACTTGTTGGTGATATTTTTGTAAGACTTGTGCATGAAAGGGAGACTTGTAACATCCCCTAATTGAGTAGTATGTAAGGTTACATGTGCATCATCCATACTTATATGCATGTTAAGGTATTCCCTAATTGAACCTCTTGAATTGAATGCTTATATGCATGTGAAATATTAGTTGTGTTTACAACTTCATGTGAACAAGCATGTGTGCATGTTTATGGCAAGTAGGAATTGAATACCTTGCATGAACATGTGTAATTAGAATTATGTTTTTCATTCATAAGGATCAAATTGAATAAGATTTTTATAAGTGTGGCACATCCATAAATAACCAAAAGTGGGAAACAACTAGTTGGAATGGAATGAGGAAACTAGACTAAGCTAGTTGGATTGAAAGGATCTAGTCTCAATGGAGCCAAGAAGGCAGCAGCCTTTTGCCCTCTCATCCACGCCACTTGCCATGCATCAAGCCCCCAAACCTTTGTCTTGAACTTGGTCAAAGTGTCAACCAATGAAATAGTGACATTAGGCATGACTTGTGTGCATATTCCATGATATTTATGCATGTAACAAATGAAGGAAAATGGGAGAGAATTCTAGACCAATGAGAGAGGCGGCAAGCAGGGCTGCAAGGGGGAAGAAAAGAAATAAAAAGGGGGAGAAGAGAGCTAGGGCTGCAAGAGAAAAGAAGGAGAAGAAGAAGAAAAACAAGAGAGGAAAGCAAGCTTGTGTGAACCCTAGTGTTCTTGCCTTTTCAACCACTTGAAGTAACCATCTAACTAGCCTCAAAAGAGAAAGGAAAGCTGCCATAGAGACCCTAGAAGAGAAACCCTAGGCTGACAAGGAAGAAATTGAAGACAAAAGGTAGTTAGTTTAATTCAAGCATGGGTAGTTAGTTTAATTCAAGCACGTGTAGTTAGTATTTAATTCAAGCATGGGTAGTTAGTTTAATTCAAGCACGTGTAGTTAGTTTAATTCAAGCATGGGTAGTTAGTTTAATTCAAGCATAGGTTTTGGTGTCTTGTATGCTGAAAAATATGAGCCCCTTGCTATATTTATTTCTATTGTTTTGTATGATGAATTTCAATGTTATTTCGTGTCCTTGAATGGATGTTTATTGGCTGTTTATGGTGGTTTGATGCCACTTATTTCTGCTTGGATGAAAGTATGCAAATCCACAAGAGGTGATGAGAAGAGTATGAAGAAAGTTGTATAACCATGGGGTATGGGGTATGCCAAAATGGTACCTAAAGTGGCATCTATGGACAGGGAATGATGACTGCCTCATAGGGGTAGGGTGCCAAAAGGGAGCACTAAATATGTCTCACCCTATGAATAAGCAGTAGTGCCAAAAGGGTGCACCAAACCTATGTATACTGTCCATAAAGACCTCTATGCATGGTTATGCCTTTTCTTTATGTTCTTTCAAACTACTTCAAATTATGCCATCCTTTAACCTTGTTTGAATGGACTAACTACTGAGAAATCATTGGTTTCTCATATTATTGGTGTTAATGATTTCATACAGGTGACAAACAAAAGAGGTCATTCAAGACTGATTGTGGCTGCTGGCTGTATTTTTGTAGTTTGATTTATGATGACCTTTATGTGATGAACTGTTGAGAGCTATGTGATGTAATTTAATGTTATGTCTTGAACACTATGAAGTGGATATTTGTTACATGCATATTATGTATTAAGGTAACTCCTAAAGTTAATGAACATAGACTAGTGTTTTGTGCTAAATGGCTGTTTTCTGGCCAGCTTGAAATAAAGGAATTATTAGTACCTTCAAACCATGAGATAATTACATGAAATTATTTTCCCAAGCTCACGAAACACTATATTTTATGCATGCAAAATTGCAAGATTTTTGGCCTAGCCAATTAGTACAGAAAATTCTTCAAAGTTACACTTCAGGAGTTTTACGGTAAACAGGACAGTTCACGATCTTTGTTTAATTGACCCACCAAGCCATCGAAATTTTGTATGAAATTTTTACCACATATTCTAGATACATTGAACTTGTATTCTGGAGCTTTTCATAATTTTTAGACATTTATACACCACGTTTCCATATTTTACAAAAACAGGACAGCAAGCTGTCTACAAAAGTAAACTGTCCAATTGAGGTCTAAACCTTTAATTGGTAATTTCCTTATGAAATAGAGCTAAATGAAAGTGTTTTTCATAAGTATAAGGATTAAAGTAAGATGTTACAACTTGACTAACATCGTCCATTTTGGTCTTTCTTCTTTTCAACTAGCTCCAAAGTTGACCGAACCCAAATGTGAAGCATAGATTGATGTAATATGTGACATTAAGCCAATTGGAGAAGTTGTGGACCAAGGAAAAGAGATTTGGTCCAAGAATCATCCAACTTGACCAACTTCGTCCATTTTTGTCTTTCTTCTTTTCAACTAACTCCAAGTTGACCGAACCCAAATGTGAAGCATATATTGATGTAATATGTGACATTAAGCCAATTGGAGTGGTTTGGGACAAAGAAAAGAGATTTGGTCCTCGAATCATCCAACTTGACCAACTTCGTCCATATTGGTCTTTCTTCTTTTTAACTAGCTCCACAGTGCACCGAACTCAAATGTGAAGCATAGATTGATGTAATATGCCACATTAAGCCAGTTGGAGAATTTTGGGAACATGGAAAAGAGACTTGGTCTAGGAATCATCCAACTTGACCAACTTAGTCCATTTTGGTCTTTCTTCATTCCGACTAGTTCCAAAGTTGATCGAAGCCAAATGTGAAGCATAGATTGATGTCATATGTCACATTCAGCCAATTAGAGAATTTTGTGGCCAAGGAAAAGAGATTTGGTCCTAGAATCATCCAACTTGACCAACTTCGTCCATTTTTGTCATTCTTCATTCCGACTAGTTCCAAAGTTGATCGAACCCAAATGTGAAGCATAGACTGATGTAATATGTGACATTAAGCCAATTGGAGAAGTTGTGGACCAAGGAAAAGAGATTTGGTCCAAGAATCATCCAACTTGACCAACTTCGTCCATTTTTGTCTTTCTTCTTTTCAACTATCTCCAAATTTGACTGCACCCAAATGTGAAGCATAGATTGATGTAATATGTCACATTAAGCCAATTAGAGAAGTTTTGGACCAAGGAAAAGAGATTTGGTCCTAGAATCATCCAACTTGACTAACTTCGTCCATTTTTGTCTTTCTTCTTTTCAACTAGCTCCCAAGTTGACCGAACCCAAATGTGAAGCATAGATTGATGTAATATGTGACATTAAGCCAATTGGAGAAGTTCTAGACCAAGGAAAAGAGATTTGGTCCAAGAATCATCCAACTTGACCAACTTCGTCCATTTTGGTCTTTCTTCATCCGACTAGTTCCAAAGTTGATCGAACCCAAATGTGAAGCATAGACTGATGTAATATGTGACATTAAGCCAATTGGAGAAGTTGTGGACCAAGGAAAAGAGATTTGGTCCAAGAATCATCCAACTTGACCAACTTCGTCCATTTTTGTCTTTCTTCTTTTCAACTAGCTCCAAAGGTGACCGAACCCAAATGTGAAGCATATATTGATGTAATATGTGACATTAAGCCAATTGGAGAGGTTTGGGACCAAGAAAAGAGATTTGGTCCTCGAATCATCCAACTTGACCAACTTCGTCCATATTGTCTTTCTTCTTTTTAACTAGCTCCAAAGTTCACCGAATCCAAATGTGAAGCATAGATTGATGTAATATGCCACATTAAGCCAGTTGGAGAATTTTGGGAACATGGAAAAGAGACTTGGTCCAGGAATCATCCAACTTGACCAACTTCATCCATTTTGGTCTTTCTTCATTCCGACTAGTTCCAAAGTTGATCGAACCCAAATGTGAAACATAGATTGATGTCATATGTCACATTAAGCCAATTAGAGAAGTTTGGGACCAAGGAAAAGAGATTTGGTCCTAGAATCATCCAACTTGACCAACTTCGTCCATTTTTGTCTTTCTTCATTCCGACTAGTTCCAAAGTTGATCGAACCCAAATGTGAAGCATAGATTGATGTAATATGTGACATTAAGCCAATTGGAGAAGTTTGGGTCCAAAGAAAAGAGATTTGGTCCTCGAATCATCCAACTTGACCAACTTCGTCCATATTGGTCTTTCTTCTTTTTAACTAGCTCCAAAGTTGACCGAACCCAAATGTGAAGCATAGATTGATGTAATATGCCACATTAAGCCAGTTGGAGAATTTTGGGAACATGGAAAAGAGACTTGGTCCAGGAATCATCCAACTTGACCAACTTAGTCCATTTTGGTCTTTCTTCAAACCGACTAGTTCCAAAGTTGATCGAACCCAAATGTGAAGCATAGATTGATGTCATATGTCACATTCAGCCAATTAGAGAATTTTGGGACCAAGGAAAAGAGATTTGGTCCTAGAATCATCCAACTTGACCAACTTCGTCCATTTTGGTCTTTCTTCATTCCGACTAGTTCCAAAGTTGATCGAACCCAAATGTGAAGCATAGATTGATGTAATATGTGACATTAAGCCAATTGGAGAAGTTGTGGACCAAGGAAAAGAGATTTGGTCCAAGAATCATCCAACTTGACCAATATCGTCCATTTTGGTCTTTCTTCTTTTTAACTAGCTCCAAAGTTGACCGAACCCAAATGTGAAGCATAGATTGATGTAATATGCCACATTAAGCCAATTGGAGAAGTTTGGGAACATGGAAAAGAGACTTGGTCCAAGAATCATCCAACTTGACTAACTTCGTCCATTTTGGTCTTTCATCATTCCGACTAGTTCCAAAGATGATCGAACCCAAATGTGAAGCATAGATTGATGTAATATGTCACATTAAGCCAATTAGAGAAGTTTGGGACCAAGGAAAAGAGATTTGGTCTTAGAATCATCCAACTTCACTAACTTCGTCCATTTTGGTCTTTCTTCTTTTCAACTAGCTCCAAAGTTGACCGAACCCAAATGTGAAGCATAGATTGATGTAATATGTGACATTAAGCCAATTGGAGAAGTTGTGGACCAAGGAAAAGAGATTTGGTCGAAGAATCATCCAACTTGACCAACTTCGTCCATTTTGTCTTTCTTCTATTCAACTATCTCCAAAATTGACCGAACCCAAATGTGAATCATAGATTGATGTAATATGTCACATTAAGCCAATTAGAGAAGTTTGGGACCAAGGAAAAGAGATTTGGTCCTAGAATCATCCAACTTGACTAACTTCGTCCATTTTGGTCTTTCTTCTTTTCAACTAGCTCCAATGTTGACCGAACCCAAATGTGAAGCATAGATTGATGTAATATGTGACATTAAGCCAATTGGAGAAGTTTGGACCAAGGAAAAGAGATTTGGTCCAAGAATCATCCAACTTGACCAACTTCGTCCATTTTGGTCCTTCTTCTTTTCAACTAGCTCCAAAGTTGACCGAACCCAAATGTGAAGCATATATTGATGTAATATGTGACATCAAGCCAATTGGAGAAGTTGTGGACCAAGGAAAAGAGATTTGGTCCAAGAATCATCTAACTTGACCAACTTAGTCCATTTTGGTCTTTCTTCTTTCTAACTAGCTCCAAAGTTGACCGAACCCAAATGTGAAGCATAGATTGATGTAATATGTCACATTAAGCCAATTGGAGAATTTTGGGAACATGGAAAAGAGACTTGGTCCAAGAATCATCCATCTTGACTAACTTCGTCCATTTTGGTCTTCCATCATTCCGACTAGTTCCAAAGATGATCGAACCCAAATGTGAACCATAGATTGATGTCATATGTCACATTAAGCCAATTAGAGAAGTTTGGGACCAAGGAAAAGAGATTTGGTCCTAGAATCATCCAACTTGACCAACTTCGTCCATTTTTGTCTTTCTTCTGTTCAACTATCTCCAAAGTTGACCGAACCCAAATGTGAATCATAGATTGATGTAATATGTCACATTAAGCCAATTAGAGAAGTTTGGGACCAAGGAAAAGAGATTTGGTCCAAGAATCATCCAACTTGACCAACTTCGTCCATTTTGGTCTTTCTTCATTCCGACTAGTTCCAAAGATGATCGAACCCAAATGTGAAGCATAGATTGATGTCATATGTCACATTAAGCCAATTGGAGAAGTTTGGGACCAAGGAAAAGAGATTTGGTCCTAGAATCATCCAACTTGACTAACTTCGTCCATTTTGGTCTTTCTTCTTTTCAACTAGCTCCAAAGTTGACCGAACCCAAATGTGAAGCATAGATTGATGTAATATGTGACATTAAGCCAATTGGAGAAGTTGTGGACCAAGGAAAAGAGATTTGGTCGAAGAATCATCCAACTTGACCAACTTCGTCCATTTTTGTCTTTCTTCTATTCAACTATCTCCAAAATTGACCGAACCCAAATGTGAATCATAGATTGATGTAATATGTCACATTAAGCCAATTAGAGAAGTTTGGGACCAAGGAAAAGAGATTTGGTCCTAGAATCATCCAACTTGACTAACTTCGTCCATTTTGGTCTTTCTTCTTTTCAACTAGCTCCAATGTTGACCGAACCCAAATGTGAAGCATAGATTGATGTAATATGTGACATTAAGCCAATTGGAGAAGTTGTGGACCAAGGAAAAGAGATTTGGTCCAAGAATCATCCAACTTGACCAACTTCGGCCATTTTTGTCCTTCTTCTTTTCAACTAGCTCCAAAGTTGACCGAACCCAAATGTGAAGCATATATTGATGTAATATGTGACATTAAGCCAATTGGAGAAGTTTGGGACCAAAGAAAAGAGATTTGGTCCTCGAATCATCCAACTTGACCAACTTCGTCCTTATTGGTCTTTCTTCTTTTTAACTAGCTCCAAAGTTGACCGAACCCAAATGTGAAGCATATATTGATGTAATATGCCACATTAAGCCAGTTGGAGAATTTTGGGAACATGGAAAAGAGACTTGGTCCAGGTATCATCCAACTTGAACAACTTAGTCCATTTTGGTCTTTCTTCAAACCGACTAGTTCCAAAGTTGATCGAACCCAAATGTGAAGCATAGATTGGTGTCATATGTCACATTCAGCCAATTAGATAATTTTGGGACCAAGGAAAAGAGATTTGGTCCTAGAATCATCCAACTTGACCAACTTCGTCCATTTTGGTCTTTCTTCATTCCGACTAGTTCCAAAGTTTATCGAACCCAAATGTGAAGCATAGATTGATGTAATATGTGACATTAAGCCAATTAGAGAAGTTGTGGACCAAGGAAAACAGATTTGGTCCAAGAATCATCCAAGTTGACCAACTTCGTCCATTTTGGTCTTTCTTCTTTTTAACTAGCTCCAAAGTTGACCGAATCGAAATGTGAAGCATATATTGATGTCATATGTCACATTAAGCCAATTAGAGAATTTTGGGACAAAGGAAAAGAGATTTGGTCCTAGAATCATCTAACTTGACCAACCTCGTCCATTTTTGTCTTTCTTCTGTTCAACTATCTCCAAAGTTGACCGAACGCAAATGTGAATCATAGATTGATGTAATATATCACATTAAGCCAATTAGAGAAGTTTGGGACCAAGGAAAAGAGATTTGGTCCTAGAATCATCCAACTTGACCCACTTCGTCCATTTTGGTCTTTCTTCTTTTCAACTATCTCCAAAGTTGACCGAACCCAAATGTGAAGCATAGATTGATGTAATATGTGACATTAAGCCAATTGGAGAAGTTTGGGACCAAGGAAAAGAGATTTGGTCCTCGAATCATCCAACTTGACCAACTTCGTCCATTTTGGTCTTTCTTCTTTTTAAGTAGCTCCAAAGTTGACCGAACCCAAATGTGGAGCATAGATTCACGTAATATGTTACATTAAGCCAATTGGAGAAGTTTGGGGCCATGGAAAAGAGATTTGTACTTTGAATCATCCAATTTAACCAACTTCTTCCATTTTGGTCTTTCTTTTTTCAACTAGCTCCAAAGTTGACCGAACCCAAATGTGAAGCATAGATTGATGTATTATGTGACATTAAGCCAATTGGAGAAGTTTGGGACCAAGGAAAAGAGATTTGGTCCTCGAATCATCCAACTTGGCCAACTTCGTCCATTTTGGTCTTTATTCTTTTTAACTAGCTCCAATGTTGACCGAACCCAAATGTGAAGCATAGATTGATGTAATATGTCACATTAAGCCAATTAGAGAAGTTTGGGACCAAGGAAAGGAGATTTGGTCCTAGAATCATCCAACTTGACCAACTTCGTCCATTTTTGTCTTTCTTCTGTTCAACTATCTCCAAAATTGACCGAACCCAAATGTGAATCATAGATTGATGTAATATGTCACATTAAGCCAATTGGAGAAGTTTGGGACCAAGGAAAAGATATTTGGTCCAAGAATCATCCAACTTGACCAACTGTGTCCATTTTGGTCTTTCTTCATTCCGACTAGTTCCAAAGTTGATCGAACCCAAATGTGAAGCATAGATTGATGTCATATGTCACATTAAGCCAATTAGAGAAGTTTGGGACAAAGGAAAAGAGATTTAGTCCTAGAATCATCCAACTTGACCAACATCGTCCATTTTTGTCTTTGTTCTTCTCAACTAGCTCCAAAGTTGACCGAACCCAATTGTGAAGCATAGATTGATGTAATATGTGACATTAAGCCAATTGGAGAAATTTGGGACCAAGGAAAAGAGATTTGGTCCTAGAATCATCCAACTTGACCAACTTCGTCCATTTTTGTCTTTCTTCTTTTCAACTAGATCCAAAGTTGACCGAACCCAAATGTGAAGCATAGATTGATGTAATATGTGACATTAAGCCAATTGGAGAAGTTTGGGACCAAAGAAAAGAGATTTGGTCCTCGAATCATCCAACTTGACTAACTTTGTCCATTTTGGTCTTTCTTCTTTTTAACTAGCTCCAAAGTTGACCGAACCCAAATGTGAAGCATAGATTGATGTAATATGCCACATTAAACCAGTTGGAGAATTTTGGGAACATGGAAAAGAGACTTGGTCCAAGAATCATCCAACTTGACCAACTTCGTCCATTTTGGTCTTTCTTCTTTTTAACTAGCTCCAAAGTTGACCGAACCCAAATGTGAAGCATATATTGATGTCATATGTCACATTAAGCCAATTAGAGAATTTTGGGACCAAGGAAAAGAGATTTGGTCCTAGAATCATCTAACTTGACCAACTTCGTCCATTTTTGTCTTTCTTCTGTTCAACTATCTCCAAAGTTGACCGAACGCAAATGTGAATCATAGATTGATGTAATATATCACATTAAGCCAATTAGAGAAGTTTGGGACCAAGGAAAAGAGATTTGGTCCTAGAATCATCCAACTTGACCAACTTCATCCATTTTTGTCTTTCTTCTTTTCAACTAGCTCCAAAGTTGACCGAACCTAAATGTGAAGCATAGATTGATGTAATATGCCACATTAAGCCAGTTGGAGAATTTTGGGAACATGGAAAAGAGACTTGGTCCAAGAATCATCCAACTTCACCAACTTCGTCCATTTTGGTCTTTCTTCTTTTTAACTAGCTGCAAAGTTGACCGAACCCAAATGTGAAGCATATATTGATGTCAATGTGACATTAAGCCAATTGGGGAAGTTTGGGACCAAGGAAAGGAGATTTGGTCCTAGAATCATCCAACTTGACCAACTTCGTCCATTTTGGCCTTTCTTCTTTTGAACTAGCTCCAAAGTTGAACGAACCCAAATGTGAAGCATAGATTGATGTAATATGACACATTAAACCAATTGGAGAAGTTTGGGACCAAGGAAAAGAGATTTGGTCCAAGAATCATCCAACTTAACCAACTTCGTCCATTTTGGTCTTTCTTCGTACTAACTAGCTCCAAAGTTGACCGAACCCAAATGATAAGCATAGATTGATGTAATATGATACATTAAAATAATTGGAGAAGTTTCGGACCAAAGATGAGAGATTTGGTCTAAGAAACGTCCAACTTCACTAACCTCGTCTATTTTGGTCTTTCTTCATTCCGACTAGTTCCAAAGTTTATCGAACCCAAATGTGAAGCATAGATTGATGTAATATGTGACATTAAGCCAATTAGAGAAGTTGTGGACCAAGGAAAACAGATTTGGTCCAAGAATCATCCAAGTTGACCAACTTCGTCCATTTTGGTCTTTCTTCTTTTTAACTAGCTCCAAAGTTGACCGAATCGAAATGTGAAGCATATATTGATGTCATATGTCACATTAAGCCAATTAGAGAATTTTGGGACAAAGGAAAAGAGATTTTGTCCAAGAATCATCCAACTTGATCAACTTCGTCCATTTTGGCCTTTCTTCTTTTGAACTAGCTCCAAAGTTGAACGAACCCAAATGTGAAGCATAGATTGATGTAATATGACACATTAAACCAATTGGAGAAGTTTGGGACCAAGGAAAAGTGATTTGGTCCATGAATTATCCATCTTGACCAACTTCGTCCATTTTGGCCTTTCTTAGTTCCGAGTATCTCCGAAGTTGGCCGAACCCAAATGTCAAGCATAGATTGATGTAATATGTCACATTAAGCCAATTGGAGAAGTTTGGGACCAAGGAAAACAGATTTGGTCCAAGAATCATTTAACTTTCTAACTTCGTCAATTTGGTCTTTCTTTGTTCTGACTAGCTCCAAATTTGATCGAACCCAAATGTGAAGCATAGATTGATGTTATATGACACATTAAACCAATTGGAGAAGTTTGGGAGTAAGGAAAAGAGATTTAGTCCAAGAATCATCCAACTTGACCAACTTCGTCCATTTTGGTCTTTCTTCTTTTTAACTAGCTCCAAAGTTGACCGAACCCAAATGTGAAGCCTAGATTGATGTAATATGCCACATTAAGCCAGTTGGAGAATTTTGGGAACATGGAAAAGAGACTTGGTCAAAGAATCATCCAACTTGACCAACTTCGTCCATTTTCGTCTTTCTTCATTCCAACTAGTGCCAAAGTTGATCGAACCCAAATGTGAAGCATAGATTGATGTCATATGTCACATTAAGCCAATTAGAGAATTTTGGGACCAAGGAAAAGAGATTTGGTCCTAGAATCATCCAACTTGGCTAACTTCGTCCATTTTGGTCTTTCTTCATTCCGACTAGTTCCAAAGTTGATCGAACCCAAATGTGAAGCATAGATTGATGTCATATGTCACATTAAGCCAATTAGAGAAGTTTGGGACCAAGGAAAAGAGATTTGGTCCTAGAATCATCCAACTTGACCCACTTCGTCCATTTTGGTCTTTCTTCTTTTCAACTATCTCCAAAGTTGACCGAACCCAAATGTGAAGCATAGATTGATGTAATATGCCACATTAAGCCAGTTGGAGAATTTTGGGAACATGGAAAAGAGACTTGGTCCAAGAATCATCCAACTTGACCAACTTCGTCCATTTTGGTCTTTCTTCTTTTTAACTAGCTCCAAAGTTGACCGAACCGAAATGTGAAGCATATATTGATGTAATATGTCACATTAAGCCAATTAGAGAATTTTGGGACAAAGGAAAAGAGATTTGGTCCTAGAATCATCTAACTTGACCAACCTCGTCCATTTTTGTCTTTCTTCTGTTCAACTATCTCCAAAGTTGACCGAACGCAAATGTGAATCATAGATTGATGTAATATATCACATTAAGCCAATTAGAGAAGTTTGGGACCAAGGAAAAGAGATTTGGTCCTCGAATCATCCAACTTGAACAACTTCGTCCATTTTGGTCTTTCTTCTTTTTAAGTAGCTCCAAAGTAGACCGAACCCAAATGTGGAGCATAGATTCACGTAATATGTTACATTAAGCCAATTGGAGAAGTTTGGGCCATGGAAAAGAGATTTGTACTTTGAATCATCCAATTTAACCAACTTCATCCATTTTGGTCTTTCTTTTTTCAACTAGCTCCAAAGTTGACCGAACCCAAATGTGAAGCATAGATTGATGTATTATGTGACATTAAGCCAATTGGAGAAGTTTGGGACCAAGGAAAAGAGATTTGGTCCTCGAATCATCCAACTTGGCCAACTTCGACCATTTTGGTCTTTATTCTTTTTAACTAGCTCCAATGTTGACCGAACCCAAATGTGAAGCATAGATTGATGTAATATGTCACATTAAGCCAATTGGAGAAGTTTGGGTCCAAGGAAAAGAGATTTGGTCCTAGAATCATCCAACTTGACGAACTTCGTCCATTTTTGTCTTTCTTCTTTTTAACTAGCTCCAAAGTTGACTGAACCCAAATGTGAAGCATAGATTGATGTAATATGTCACATTAAGCCAATTGGAGAAGTTTGGGACCAAAGAAAAGAGATTTGGTCCTCGAATCATCCAACTTGACTAACTTCGTCCATTTTGGTCTTTCTTCTTTTTAACTAGCTCCAAAGTTGACCGAACCCTTATGTGAAGCATAGATTGATGTAATATGCCACATTAAGCCAATTGGAGAATTTTGGGAACATGGAAAAGAGACTTGGTCCAAGAATCATCCAACTTGACCAACTTCGTCCATTTTGGTCTTTCTTCATTCCAACTAGTCCAAAGTTGATCGAACCCAAATGTGAAGCATAGATTGATGTCATATGTCACATTAAGCCAATTGAGAATTTTGGGACCAAGGAAAAGAGATTTGGTCCAAGAATCATCTAACTTGACTAACTTCCTCCATTTTGGTCTTTCTTCTTTTCAACTAGCTCCAAAGTTAACCGAACCCAAATGTGAAGCAATAGATTGATGTAATATGTGACATTAAGCCAATTGGAGATGTTTGGGAGCAAGGAAAAGAGATATGGTCCAAGAATCATCTAACTTGACCAACTTCGTCCATTTTGGTCTTTCTTCTTTTCAACGAGCTCTAAAGTTAACCGAACCCAAATGTCAAGGATAGATTTATGTAATAAGTCACATTAAACCAATTGGAGAAGTTTGGGACCAAGGAATAGAGATTGGGTACATGAATTATCCAACTTGACCAACTTCGTACATTTTGGTCTTTCTTAGTTCCGAGTATTTCCGAAGTTGGCCGAACCCAAATTACAAGCATAGATTGATGTAATATGTCACATTAAGCCAATTGGAGAAGTTTGGGACCAAGGAAAAGATTTTTGGTCCAAGAATCATCTAACTTGACCAACTTCGTCCATTTTAGTCTTCCTTTTTTCAACTAGCTCTAAAGTTGACCGAACCTAAATGTGAAGCATAGATTCATGTAATATGTCACGTTAAGCCAATTCGAGAAATTTGGGACCAAGGAAAAGAGATTTGGTCCTAGAACCATCCAACATGACCAACTTGGTCCATTTTGGTCTTTCTTAGTTCCGAGTATCTCCGAAGTTGAACGAACCCAAATATCAAGCATAGATTGATGTAATATGACACATTAAACGAATTAGAGAAGTTTGGGACCAAGGAAAAGAGATTTGGTCCAAGAATCATCGAACTTGACCAACTTCGTCCATTTTAGTCTTCCTTCTTTTCAACTAGCTCCAAAGTTGACCGAACCCAAATGTGAAGAATAGATTCATGTAATATGTCACATTAAGCCAATAAGAGAAGTTTGGGACAAGGAAAAGAGATTTGGTCCTAGAATCATCCAACTTGACCAAATTCGTACATTTTGGTCTTTCTTAGTTCCAAGTATCTCCGAAGTTGAACGAACCCAAAGTCAAGCATAGACTGATGTAATATGACACATCAAACCTATTGGTGAAGTTTGGGACCAAGGAAAACAGATTTGGTCCAAGAATCATCTAACTTGACTAACTTCCTCCATTTTGGTCTTTCTTCTTTTCAACTAGCTCCAAAGTTGACCGAACCCAAATGTGAAGCAATAGATTGATGTAATATGTGACATTAAGCCAATTGGAGATGTTTTGGACAAGGGAAAAGAGATTTGGTCAAAGAATCATCCAACTTGACCAAGTTCGTCTATTTTTCTCTTTCTTCTTTTCAACTAGCTCCAAAGTTTACCGAACCCAAATGTCAAGCATCGATTGATGTAATATGTCACATTAAGCTAATTGGAGAAGTTTGGGACCAAGGAAAAGGGATTTGGTCCTAGAATCATCCAACTTGACCAAATTCGTACATTTTGGTCTTTCTTAGTTCCAAGTATCTCCGAAGTTGAACGAACCCAAAGTCAAGCATAGATTGATGTAATATGACACATCAAACCTATTGGTGAAGTTTGGGACCAAGGAAAATAGATTATGTCCATGAATCATTTAACTTGACCAACTTCGTCATTTTGGTTTTTCTTCGTTCTGACTAGCTCCAAATTTGATCGAACCCAAATGCCAAGTATAGATTGATGTAATATGACACATTAAACCAATTGGAGATGTTTTGGACAAGGAAAAGAGATTTGGTCAAAGAATCATCCAACTTGACCAAGTTCGTCTATTTTTCTCTTTCTTCTTTTCAACTAGCTCCAAAGTTTACCGAACCCAAATGTCAAGCATCGATTGATGTAATATGTCACATTAAGCTAATTGGAGAAGTTTGGGACCAAGGAAAAGGGATTTGGTCCTAAAATCATCCAACTTGACCAACTTCGTCCATTTTGGTCGTTCTTCTTTTCAACTTGCTCCAAAGTTGACCGAACCCAAATGTGAAACATAGATTGATGTAATATGACACATTAAACCAATTAGAGATGTTTGGGACTAAGGAAAAGAGATTTGGTCCAAGAATCATCCTACTTGACCAACTTCGTCCATTTTGGTCTTTCTTCTTTTCAACTAGCTCCAAAGTTGACGGAACCTAAATGTGAAGCATAGATTGATGTAATATGACACATTAAACCAATTGGAGAAGTTTTGGACCAATGAAAAGAGATTTGGTCCTAGAATCATCCAACTTCACCAACTTCGTCCATTTTGGTCTTTCTTAGTTCCGAGTATCTCCGAAGTTGAACGAACCCAAATATCAAGCATAAATTGATGTAATATGACACATTAAACCAATTGGAGAAGTTTGGGTCCAAGGATGAGAGATTTGGTCCATGAAAAATCTAACTTGACTAACTTCTTCCATTTTGGTGTTTCTTAGTTCCGAGTATCTCCGAAGTTGAACAAACCCAAATATCAAGCATAGATTGATGTAATATGACACATTAAACCAATTGGAGAAGTTTGGGTCCAAGGATGAGAGATTTGGTCCATGAAAAATCTAACTTGACTAACTTCTTCCATTTTGGTGTTTCTTAGTTCCGAGTATCTCCGAAGTTGAACGAACCCAAACGTCAAGCATAGATGGATGTAATATGTCACATCAAACCTATTGGAGAAGTTTGGGACCAAGGAAAACAGATTTGGTCCAAGAATCATCTAACTTGACTAACTTCTCCATTTTGGTCTTTCTTCTTTTCAACTAGCTCCAAAGTTGACCGAACCCAAATGTGAAGCAATAGATTGATGTAATATGTGACATTAAGCCAATTGGAGATGTTTGGGAGCAAGGAAAAGAGATATGGTCCAAGAATCATCTAACTTGACCAACTTCGTCCATTTTGGTCTTTCTTCTTTTCAACTAGCTCTAAAGTTGACCGAACCCAAATGTCAATGATAGATTTATGTAATAAGTCACATTAAACCAATTGGAGAAGTTTGGGACCAAGGAAAACAGATTTGGTCCAAGAATCATTTAACTTGACTAACTTCGTCAATTTGGTCTTTCTTTGTTCTGACTAGCTCCAAATTTGATCGAACCCAAATGTGAAGCATAGATTGATGTAATATGACACATTAAACCAATTGGAGAAGTTTGGGACCATGGAAAAGAGATTTAGTCCAAGAATCATCCAACTTGACCAACTTCGTCCATTTTTGTCTTTCTTAGTTTTCACTAGCTCCAAAGTTGACCGAACCCAAATGTGAAGCATAGATTGATGTAATATGTCACATTAAGCCAATCGGAGAAGTTTGGGACCAAGGAAAAGAAATTTGTTCCAAGAATCATCTAACTTGACCAACTTCGTCCATTTTGATCTTTCTTCATTCCGACAAATTCCAAAGTTGACCGAACCCAAATGTCAAGCATAGATTGATGTAATATGACACATTAATCCAAATGGACAAGTTTGGGACCAAGGAAAACAGATATGGTCCAAGAATCATCTAACTTGACCAACTTCGTCCATTTTTGTCTTTCTTAGTTCCGAGTATTTCCGAAGTTGGCCGAACCCAAATTACAAGCATAGATTGATGTAATATGTCACATTAAGCCTATTGGAGAAGTTTGGCACCAAAGAAAAGATTTTTGGTCCAAGAATCATCTAACTTGACTAACATCGTCCATTTTTGTCTTTCTTAGTTTTCACTATCTCCGAAGTTGAACGAACCCAAATGTGAAGCATAGATTGATGTAATATGTCACATTAAGCCAATTGGAGAAGTTTGGGAGCAAGGAAAAGAGAATTGGTCCTAGGATCATCCAACTTGACCAATTTCGTCTATTTTGGTCTTTCTTCATTTCAACTAGCTCCCAAATTGACCGAACCCAAATGTGAAGCATAGATTGATGTAATATGTCACATTAAGCCAATTGGGGAACTTTGGGACCAAGGAAAAGAGATTTGGTCAAGAATCATCCAACTTGACCAACTTTGTCCATTTTGGTCTTCCTTCTTTCAACTAACTCCAAAGTTGACCGAACCCAAATGTGAAGCAATAGATTGATGTAATATGTCACATTAAGCCAATTGGAGAAGTTTGGGAGCAAGGAAAAGAGATTTGGTCCTAGGAACATCCAACTTGACTAACTTCGTCCATTTTAGTCTTACTTCTTTTCAACTAGCTCCAAAGTTGACCGAACCCAAATGTCAAGCATAGATTGATGTAATATGACACACTAACCAATTGGAGAAGTTTGGGACCAAGGATGAGAGATTTGGTCCTAGGATCATCCAGCTTGACGAATTTCGTCTATTTTGGTCTTTCTTCATTTCAACTAGCTCCCAAGTTGAGCGAACCCAAATGTGAAGCATAGATTCATGTACTATGTCACATTAAGCCAATCGGAGAAGTTTGCGACCAAGGAAAAGAAATTTGTTCCAAGAATCATCCAACTTGACCAACTTCGTCCATTTTGATCTTTCTTCATTCTGAATAATTCCAAAGTTGACCGAACCCAAATGTCAAGCATAGATTGATGTAATATGACACATTAATCCAAATGGAGAAGTTTGGGACCAAGGAAAACAGATTTGGTCCAAGAATCATCTAACTTGACCAACTTCGTCCATTTTTGTCTTTTTAGTTCCGAGTATTTCTGAAGTTGGCCGAACCCAAATTACAAGCAAAGATTGATGTAATATGTCACATTAAGCCTATTGGAGAAGTTTGGGACCAAGGAAAAGATATTTGGTCCAAGAATCATCTAACTTGACCAACTTCGTCCATTTTTGTCTTTCTTAGTTTTCACTATCTCCGAAGTTGAACGAACCCAAATGTGAAGCATAGATTGATGTAATATGACACATTAAACCAATTGGAGAAGTTTGGGACCAAGGAAAAGAGATTTGGTCCAAGAATCATCCAACATGACTAACTTCCTCCATTTTGGTCTTTCTTCTTTTCAACTAGCTCCAAAGTTGACCGAACCCAAATGTGAAGCAATAGATTGATGTAATATGTGACATTAAGCCAATTGGAGAAGTTTGGGAGCAAGGAAAAGAGATTTGGTCCTAGGATCATCCAACTTGACTAACTTCGTCCATTTTGGTCTTTCTTCTTTTCAACTAGCTCCAAAGTTGAACGAATCTAAAAGCGAAGCATAGATTGATGTAATATGTCACATTAAGCTAATTGGAGAAGTTTGGGAGCAAGGAAAAGAGATTTGGTCCTAGGATCATCCAACTTGACGAATTTCATCTATTTTGGTCTTTCTTCATTTTAACTAGCTCCCAAGTTAACCGAACCCAAATGTGAAGCATAGATTGATGTACTATGTAACATTAAGCCAATTCGAGAAGTTTGGGACCAAGGAAAAGAGATTTGGTCCTAGAATCATCGAACTTGACCAACTTCGTCCATTTTGGTCTTTCTTAGGTCCGAGTATCTCCGAAGTTGAACGAACCCAAATATCAAGCATAGATTGATGTAATATGACACATTAAACCAATTGGAGAAGTTTGGGACCAAGGAAAAGAGATTTGGTCCAAGAATCATCCAACTTGACCAACTTCGTCCATTTTGGTCTTTCTTCTTTTCAACTAGCTCCAAAGTTGAACGAATCTAAAAGCGAAGCATAGATTGATGTAATATGTCACATTAAGCCAATTGGAGAAGTTTGGGAGCAAGGAAAAGAGATTTGGTCCTAGGATCATCCAACTTGACGAATTTCGTCTATTTTGGTCTTTCTTCATTTCAACTAGCTCCAAAGTTGACCGAACCCAAATGTGAAGCATAGATTCAGGTAATATGTAACATTAAGCCAATTGGGGAAGTTTGGGACCAAGGAAAAGAGATTTGGTCCTAGAATCATCGAACTTGACCAACTTCGTCCATTTTGGTATTTCTTAGGTCCGAGTATCTCCGAAGTTGAACGAACCCAAATGTCAAGCATAGATTGATGTAATATGACACATTAAACCAATTGGAGAAGTTTGGGACCAAGGAAAAGAGATTTGGTCAAAGGATCATCCAACTTGACCAACTTCGTCCATTTTGGTCTTTCTTCTTTTCAACTAGCTCCAAAGTTGACCGAACCGAAATGTAAAGCATAGATTGATGTAATATGTCACATTAAGCCAATTGGGAAGTTTGGGACCAAGGAAAAGAGATTTGGTCCTAGAATCATCCAACTTGACCAACTTCGTCCATTTTGGTCTTTCTTAGTTCCGAGTATCTCCGAAGTTGAACGAACCCAAATATCAAGCATAGATTGATGTAATATGACCCATTAAACCAATTGGAGAAGTTTGGGACCAAGGAAAAGAGATTTGGTCCAAGAATCATCCAACTTCACCAACTTCGTCCATTTTGGTCTTTCTTCATTTCAACTAGCTCCAAAGTTGACCGAACCCAAATGTGAAGCATAGATTGATGTAATATGTCACATTAAGCCAATTGGGGAAGTTGGGGACCAAGGAAAGAGATTTGGTCCTAAAATCATCCAACTTGACCAACTTCGTCCATTTTGGTCTTTCTTCTTTTCAACTAGCTCTAAAGTTGACCGAACCCAAATGTGAAGGATAGATTGATGTAATATGGCACATTAAACCAATTGGAGAAGTTTGGACCAAGGAAAAGAAATTTGGTCCAAGAATCATCCAACTTGACCAACTTCGTCCATTTTGGTCTTTCTTGTTTTCAACTAGCTCCAAAGTTGACCGAAACTAAATGTGAAGCATAGATTGATGTAATATGTTACATAAAGCCAATTAGAGAAGTTTGGGACCAGGAAAAGAGATTTGGTCCTAAAATCATCCAACTTGACCAACTTCGTCCATTTTGGTTTTTCTTCTTTTCAACTAGCTCGAAAGTTGACCGAACCCAAATGTGAAGCATAGATTGATGTAATATGACACATTAAACCAATTGGAAAAGTTTGGGACCATGGAAAAGAGATTTGGTCCAAGAATCATCCAACTTGACCAACTTCGTCCATTTTGGTCTTTCTTATTTTCGAGTATCTCCTAAGTTGAACGAACCCAAATATCAAGCATAGATTGATGTAATATGACACATTCAACCAATTGGAGAAGTTTGGGACCAAGGAAAAGAGATTTGGTCCAAGAATCATCCAACTTGACCAACTTTGTCCATTTTGGTCTTTCTTCATTCCGACTAGCTCCAAAGTTGATCGAACCAAATTGTGAGCATAAATTGATGTAATATGTCACATTAAGCCAATTGGAGAAGTTTGGGACCAAGGTAAAGAGATTTGGTCTTAGAATCATCCAACTTGACCAAATTCGTCCATTTTGGACTTTCTTAGTTCCGAGTATCTCCGAAGTTGAACGAACCCAAATGTCAAGCATAGATTGATGTAATATGAGACATCAAACCAATTGGAGAATTTTGGGACCAAGGAAAAGAGATTTGGTCCAAGAATCATCCAACTTGACCAACTTCGTCCATTTTGGTCTTTCTTAATTCCGAGTACCTCCGAAGTTGAACGAACCCAAATATCAAGCATAGATTGATGTAATATGACACATTAAACCAATTGGAGAAGTTTGGGACCAAGGAAAAGAGATTTTATCCAAGAATCATCCAACTTGACCAACTTCGTCCATTTTGGTCTTTCTTCTTTTCAACTAGCTCCAAAGTTGACCGAACCCAAATGTGAAGCATAGATTGATGTAATATGACACATTAAACCAATTGGAGAAGTTTGGGACCAAGGAAAAGAGATTTGGTCCAAGAATCATCCAACTTGACCAACTTCGTCCATTTTGGTCTTTCTTATTTCCGAGTATCTCCGAAGTTGAACGAACCCAAATATCAAGCATAGATTGATGTAATATGACACATTAAACCAATTGGAGAAGTTTGGGACCAGGGAAAATAGATTTGGTCCAAGAATCATCCAACTTGACCAACTTCATCCATTTTGGTCTTTCATCATTCCGACTAGCTCCAAAGTTGATCGAACCGAATTGTGAAGCATAGATTGATGTAATATGTCACATTAAGCCAATTCGAGAAGTTTGGGACCAAGGGAAATAGATTTGGTCTTAGAATCATCCAACTTGACCAACTTCGTCCATTTTGGTCTTTCTTAGTTCCGAGTATCTCCAAAGTTGAACGAACCCAAATGTTTAGCATAGATTGATGTAATATGACACATTAAACCAATTGGAGAAGTTTTGGACAAGGAAAAGAGATTTGGTCCAAGAATCATTGACCAACTTCGTCATTTTGGTCTTTCTTCGTTTGACTAGCTCGAAGTTGATCGAACCCAAATGTTCAGCATAGATTGATGTAATATGTCACATTAAGCCAATTGGAGAAGATTGGGACCAAGGAAAAGAGATTTGGTCCTAGAATCATCTAACTTGACCAACTTCGTCCATTTTGGTCTTTCTTCATTCCGACTAGTTCCAAAGTTGATCCAACCCAAATGTGAAGCATAGATTGATGTAATATGTCACATTAAGCCAATTGGAGAAGTTTGGGACCAAGAAAAAGATATTTGGTCCTAGAATCATCCAACTTGACCAACTTCGTCCATTTTGGTCTTTCTTAATTTCGAGTACCTCTGAAGTTGAACGAACCCAAATATCAAGCATAGATTGATGTAATATGAAACATTAAACCAATTGGAGAAGTTTGGGACCAAGGAAAAGAGATTTGATCCAAGAATCATCCAACTTGACCAACTTCGTCCATTTTGGTCTTTCTTCTTTTCAACTAGCTCCAAAGTTTACCGAACCCAAATGTGAAGCATAGATTGATGTAATATGACACATTAAACCAATTGGAGAAGTTTGGGACCAGGAAAAGAGATTTGGTCCAAGAATCATCCAACTTGACCAAGTTCGTCCATTTTTCTCTTTCTTCTTTTCAACTAGCTCCAAAGTTTACCGAACCCAAATGTTCAGCATAGATTGATGTAATATGTCACATTAAGCCAATTGGAGAAGTTTGGGACCAAAGAAAAGAGATTGGCCCTAGAATCATCCAACTTGACCAACTTCGTCCATTTTGGTCTTTCTTCATTCCGACTAGCTCCAAAGTTGATCCAACCCAAATGTGAAGCATAGATTGATGTAATATGTCACATTAAGCCAATTTGAGAAGTTTGGGACCAAGGAAAAGAGATTTGGTCCTAGAATCATCCAACTTGACCAACTTCGTCCATTTTGGTCTTTCTTCTTTTCAACTAGCTCCAAAGTTGACCGAACCCAAATGTCAAGCATAGATTGATGTAATATGACACATTAAACCAATTGGAGAAGTTTGGGACCAAGGAAAAGAGATTTGGTCAAAGAATCATCCAACTTGACCAACTTCGTCCATTTTGGTCTTTCTTCATTCCGACTAGCTCCAAAGTTGATCGAACCCAAATGTGAAGCATAGATTGATGTAATGTCACATTAAGGCAATTGGAGAAGTTTGGGACCAAGGAAAAGAGATTTGGTCCTAGAATCATACAACTTGACCAACTTCGTCCATTTTGGTCTTTCTTAATTCTGAGTAGCTCCAAAGTTGATCGAACCCAAATGTCAAGCATAGATTGATGTAATATGACACATTAAACCAATTGGAGAAGTTTGGGACCAAGGAAAAGAGATTTGGTCCTAGAATCATCCAACTTGACCAACTTCGTCCATTTTGGTCTTTCTTCTTTTCAACTAGCTCCAAAGTTGACCGAACCCAAATGTGAAGCATAGATTGATGTAATATGTCACATTAAGCCAATTGGAGAAGTTTGGGACCAAGGAAAAGAGATTTGGTCCAAGAATCATCCAACTTGACCAACTTCGTCCATTTTGGTCTTTCTTCAATTCAACTAGCTCCAAAGTTGACCGAACCCAAATGTGAAGCATAGATTGATGTAATATGTCACATTAAGCCAATTGGAGAAGTTTGGGACCAAGGAAAAGAGATTTGGTCCTAGAATCATCCAACTTGACCAACTTTGTCCATTTTGGTCTTTTTTCTTTTCAACTAGCTCCAAAGTTAACCGAACCCAAATGTCAAGCATAGATTGATGTAATATGACACATTAACCCAATTGGAGAAGTTTGGGACCAAGGAAAAGAGATTTGGTCCAAGAATCATCCAACTTGCCAACTTCGTCCATTTTGGTCTTTCTTAGTTCCGAGTATCTCCAAAGTTGAACGAACCCAAATGTCAAGCATAGATTGATGTAATATGACACATTAAACCAATTGGAGAAGTTTGGGACCAAGGAAAAGAGATTTGGTCCAAGAATCATCCAACTTGAACAACTTCGTCCATTTTGGTCTTTCTTCTTTTCAACTAGCTCCAAAGTTGACCGAACCCAAATGTGAAGCATAGATTGATGTAATATGACACATTAAAACAATTGGAGAAGTTTGGGACCAAGGAAAAGAGATTTGGTCCAAGAATCATCCAACTTGACCAACTTCGTCCATTTTGGTCTTTCTTCTATTCAACTAGCTCCAAAGTTGACCGAACCCAAATGTGAAGCATAGATTGATGTAATATGTCACATTAAGCCAATTGGAGAAGTTTGGGACCAAGGAAAAGAGATTTGGTCCTAGAATCATCCAACTTGACCAACTTCGTCCATTTTGGTCTTTCTTCTTTTCAACTAGCTCCAAAGTTGACCGAACCCAAATGTTAAGCATAGATTGATGTAATATGACACATTAAACCAATTGGAGAAGTTTGGGACCAAGGAAAAGAGATTTGGTCCAAGAATCATCCAACTTGACCAACTTCGTCCATTTTGGTCTTTCTTCATTCCGACTAGTTCCAAAGTTGATCGAACCCAAATGTGAAGCATAGATTGATGTAATGTCACATTAAGGCAATTGGAGAAGTTTGGGACCAAGGAAAAGAGATTTGGTCCTAGATCATCCAACTTGACCAATTTCGTCCATTTTGGTCTTTCTTCTTTTCAACTAGCTCCAAAGTTGACCGAACCCAAATGTGAAGCATAGATTGATGTAATATGTCACATTAAGCCAATTGGAGAAGTTTGGGACCAAGGAAAAGAGATTTGGTCCAAGAATCATCCAACTTGACCAACTTCGTCCATTTTGGTCTTTCTTCTTTTCAACTAGCTCCAAAGTTGACCGAACCCAAATGTGAAGCATAGATTGATGTAATATGACACATTAAAGCAATTGGAGAAGTTTGGGACCAAGGAAAAGAGATTTGGTCCAAGAATCATCCAACTTGACCAACTTCGTCCATTTTGTCTTTCTTCTTTTCAACTAGCTCCAAAGTTGACCGAACCCAAATGTCAAGCATAGATTGATGTAATATGTCACATTAAGCCAATTGGAGAAGTTTGGGACCAAGGAAAAGAGATTTGGTCCAAGAATCATCCAACTTGACCAACTTCGTCCATTTTGGTCTTTCTTCTTTTCAACTAGCTCCAAAGTTGACCGAACCCAAATGTGAAGCATAGATTGATGTAATATGACACATTAAACCAATTGGAGAAGTTTGGGACCAAGGAAAAGAGATTTGGTCCAAGAATCATCCAACTTGACCAACTTCGTCCATTTTGGTCTTTCTTCTTTCAACTAGCTCCAAAGTTAACCGAACCCAAATGTCAAGCATAGATTGATGTAATATGTCACATTAAGCCAATTGGAGAAGTTTGGGACCAAGGAAAAGAGATTTGGTCCAAGAATCATCCAACTTGACCAACTTCGTCCATTTTGGTCTTTCTTCTTTTCAACTAGCTCCAAAGTTGACCGAACCCAAATGTCAAGCATAGATTGATGTAATATGACACATTAAACCAATTGGAGAAGTTTGGGACCAAGGAAAAGAGATTTGGTCCAAGAATCATCCAACTTGACCAACTTCGTCCATTTTGGTCTTTCTTGGTTCCGAGTAGCTCCAAAGTTGAACGAACCCAAATGTCAAGCATAGATTGATGTAATATGACACATTAAACCAATTGGAGAAGTTTGGGACCAAGGAAAAGAGATTTGGTCCAAGAATCATCCAACTTGACCAACTTCGTCCATTTTGGTCTTTCTTCTTTTCAACTAGCTCCAAAGTTACCGAACCCAAATGTCAAGCATAGATTGATGTAATATGACACATTAAACCAATTGGAGAAGTTTGGGACCAAGGAAAAGAGATTTGGTCCAAGAATCATCCAACTTGACCAACTTCGTCCATTTTGGTCTTTCTTCTTTTCAACTAGTTCCAAAGTTGACCGAACCCAAATGTGAAGCATAGATTGATGTAATATGACACATTAAACCAATTGGAGAAGTTTGGGACCAAGAAAAAGAGATTTGGTCCAAGAATCATCCAACTTGACCAACTTCGTCCATTTTGGTCTTTCTTCTTTCAACTAGCTCCAAAGTTGACCGAACCCAAATGTCAAGCATAGATTGATGTAATATGTCACATTAAGCCAATTGGAGAAGTTTGGGACCAAGGAAAAGAGATTTGGTCCAAGAATCATCCAACTTGACCAACTTCGTCCATTTGGTCTTTCTTCTATTCAACTAGCTCCAAAGTTGACCGAACCCAAATGTGAAGCATAGATTGATGTAATATGTCACATTAAGCCAATTGGAGAAGTTTGGGACCAAGGAAAAGAGATTTGGTCCAAGAATCATCCAACTTGACCAACTTCGTCCATTTTGGTCTTTCTTCTTTTCAACTAGCTCCAAAGTTGACCGAACCCAAATGTGAAGCATAGATTGATGTAATATGTCACATTAAGCCAATTGGAGAAGTTTGGGACCAAGGAAAAGAGATTTGGTCCAAGAATCATCCAACTTGACCAACTTCGTCCATTTTGGTCTTTCTTCTTCTCAACTAGCTCCAAAGTTAACCGAACCCAAATGTGAAGCATAGATTGATGTAATATGACACATTAAACCAATTGGAGAAGTTTGGGACCAAGGAAAAGAGATTTGGTCCTAGAATCATCCAACTTGACCAACTTCGTCCATTTTGGTCTTTCTTGTTTTCAACTAGCTCCAAAGTTAACCGAAACCAAATGTGAAGCATAGATTGATGTAATATGTCACATTAAGCCAATTGGAGAAGTTTGGGACCAAGGAAAAGAGATTTGGTCCAAGAATCATCCAACTTGACCAACTTCGTCCATTTTGGTCTTTCTTCCTTTCAACTAGCTCCAAAGTTGACCGAACCCAAATGTGAAGCATAGATTGATGTAATATGTCACATTAAGCCAATTGGAGAAGTTTGGGACCAAGGAAAAGAGATTTGGTCCTAGAATCATCCAACTTGACCAACTTCGTCCATTTTGGTTTTTCTTATTTCCAAGTATCTCCAAAGTTGAACGAACCCAAATGTGAAGCATAGATTGATGTAATATGACACATTAAACCAATTGGAGAAGTTTGGGACCAAGGAAAAGAGATTTGGTCCAAGAATCATCCAACTTGACCAACTTCGTCCATTTTGGTCTTTCTTCTTTTCAACTAGCTCCAAATTGACCGAACCCAAATGTGAAGCATAGATTGATGTAATATGACACATTAAACCAATTGGAGAAGTTTGGGACCAAGGAAAAGAGATTTGGTCCAAGAATCATCCAACTTGACCAACTTCGTCCATTTTGGTCTTTCTTCTTTCCGACTAGCTCCAAAGTTGAACGAACCCAAATGTCAAGCATAGATTGATGTAATATGTCACATTAAACCAATTGGAGAAGTTTGGGACCAAGGAAAAGAGATTTGGTCCAAGAATCATCCAACTTGACCAACTTCGTCCATTTTGGTCTTTCTTAGTTTCGAGCATCTCCAAAGTTGACCGAACCCAAATGTGAAGCATAGATTGATGTAATATGACACATTAAACCAATTGGAGAAGTTTGGGACCAAGGAAAAGAGATTTGGTCCAAGAATCATCCAACTTGACCAACTTCGTCCATTTTGGTCTTTCTTCTTTTCAACTAGCTCCAAAGTTAACCGAACCCAAATGTCAAGCATAGATTGATGTAATATGTCACATTAAGCCAATTGGAGAAGTTTGGGACCAAGGAAAAGAGATTTGGTCCTAGAATCATCCAACTTGACCAACTTCGTCCATTTTGGTCTTTCTTATTTTCAACTAGCTCCAAAGTTGAACGAACCCAAATGTCAAGCATAGATTGATGTAATATGACACATTAAACCAATTGGAGAAGTTTGGGACCAAGGAAAAGAGATTTGGTCCAAGAATCATCCAACTTGACCAACTTCGTCCATTTTGGTCTTTCTTCTTTTCAACTAGCTCCAAAGTTGACCGAAACCAAATGTGAAGCATAGATTGATGTAATATGACACATTAAACCAATTGGAGAAGTTTGGGACCAAGGAAAAGAGATTTGGTCCAAGAATCATCCAACTTGACCAACTTCGTCCATTTTGGTCTTTCTTAGTTCCGAGTATCTCCAAAGTTGAACGAACCCAAATGTCAAGCATAGATTGATGTAATATGTCACATTAAACCAATTGGAGAAGTTTGGGACCAAGGAAAAGAGATTTGGTCCAAGAATCATCCAACTTGACCAACTTCGTCCATTTTGGTCTTTCTTAGTTCCGAGTAGCTCCAAAGTTGAACGAACCCAAATGTCAAGCATAGATTGATGTAATATGACACATTAAACCAATTGGAGAAGTTTGGGACCAAGGAAAAGAGATTTGGTCCAAGAATCATCCAACTTGACCAACTTCGTCCATTTTGGTCTTTCTTCTTTTCAACTAGCTCCAAAGTTGACCGAACCAAAATGTGAAGCATAGATTGATGTAATATGTCACATTAAGCCAATTGGAGAAGTTTGGGACCAAGGAAAAGAGATTTGGTCCTAGAATCATCCAACTTGACCAACTTCGTCCATTTTGGTCTTTCTTATTTCCGAGTAGCTCCAAAGTTGAACGAACCCAAATGTCAAGCATAGATTGATGTAATATGTCACATTAAGCCAATTGGAGAAGTTTGGGACCAAGAAAAGAGATTTGGTCCAAGAATCATCCAACTTGACCAACTTCGTCCATTTTGGTCTTTCTTCTTTTCAACTAGCTCCAAAGTTGACCGAACCCAAATGTGAAGCATAGATTGATGTAATATGTCACATTAAGCCAATTGGAGAAGTTTTGGGACCAAGGAAAAGAGATTTGGTCCAAGAATCATCCAACTTGACCAACTTCGTCCATTTTGGTTTTTCTATTTCCGAGTATCTCCAAAGTTGAACGAACCCAAATGTCAAGCATAGATTGATGTAATATGTCACATTAAACCAATTGGAGAAGTTTGGGACCAAGGAAAAGAGATTTGGTCCAAGAATCATCCAACTTGACCAACTTCGTCCATTTTGGTCTTTCTTAGTTCCGAGTATCTCCAAAGTTGACCGAACCCAAATGTCAAGCATAGATTGATGTAATATGACACATTAACCAATTGGAGAAGTTTGGGACCAAGGAAAAGAGATTTGGTCCAAGAATCATCCAACTTGACCAACTTCGTCCATTTTGGTCTTTCTTCTTTTCAACTAGCTCCAAAGTTGACCGAACCCAAATGTGAAGCATAGATTGATGTAATATGACACATTAAACCAATTGGAGAAGTTTGGGACCAAGGAAAAGAGATTTGGTCCAAGAATCATCCAACTTGACCAACTTCGTCCATTTTGGTCTTTCTTCTTTTCAACTAGCTCCAAAGTTGACCGAACCCAAATGTGAAGCATAGATTGATGTAATATGTCACATTAAGCCAATTGGAGAAGTTTGGGACCAAGGAAAAGAGATTTGGTCCAAGAATCATCCAACTTGACCAACTTCGTCCATTTTGGTCTTTCTTATTTCCGACTAGCTCCAAAGTTGAACGAACCCAAATGTCAAGCATAGATTGATGTAATATGACACATTAAACCAATTGGAGAAGTTTGGGACCAAGGAAAAGAGATTTGGTCCAAGAATCATCCAACTTGACCAACTTCGTCCATTTTGGTCTTTCTTATTTTGACTAGCTCAAAGTTTAACGAACCCAAATGTCAAGCATAGATTGATGTAATATGACACATTAAACCAATTGGAGAAGTTTGGGACCAAGGAAAAGAGATTTGGTCCAAGAATCATCCAACTTGACCAACTTCGTCCATTTTGGTCTTTCTTCTTTTCAACTAGCTCCAAAGTTGACCGAACCAAATGTGAAGCATAGATTGATGTAATATGACACATTAAACCAATTGGAGAAGTTTGGGACCAAGGAAAAGAGATTTGGTCCAAGAATCATCCAACTTGACCAACTTCGTCCATTTTGGTCTTTCTTATTTCCGACTAGCTCCAAAGTTGAACGAACCCAAATGTCAAGCATAGATTGATGTAATATGACACATTAAACCAATTGGAGAAGTTTGGGACCAAGGAAAAGAGATTTGGTCCAAGAATCATCCAACTTGACCAACTTCGTCCATTTTGGTCTTTCTTATTTCGAGTAGCTCCAAAGTTGAACGAACCCAAATGTAAGCATAGATTGATGTAATATGTCACATTAAACAATTGGAGAAGTTTGGGACCAAGGAAAAGAGATTTGGTCCAAGAATCATCCAACTTGACCAACTTCGTCCATTTTGGTCTTTCTTATTTCCGACTAGCTCCAAAGTTGAACGAACCCAAATGTCAAGCATAGATTGATGTAATATGACACATTAAACCAATTGGAGAAGTTTGGGACCAAGAAAAAGAGATTTGGTCCAAGAATCATCCAACTTGACCAACTTCGTCCATTTTGGTCTTTCTTCTTTTCAACTAGCTCCAAAGTTGACCGAACCCAAATGTGAAGCATAGATTGATGTAATATGTCACATTAAACCAATTGGAGAAGTTTGGGACCAAGGAAAAGAGATTTGTCCAAGAATCATCCAACTTGACCAACTTCGTCCATTTTGGTCTTTCTTATTTCCGAGTATCTCCAAAGTTGAACGAACCCAAATGTCAAGCATAGATTGATGTAATATGACACATTAAACCAATTGGAGAAGTTTGGGACCAAGGAAAAGAGATTTGGTCAAGAATCATCCAACTTGACCAACTTCGTCCATTTTGGTCTTTCTTCTTTTCAACTAGCTCCAAAGTTGACCGAACCCAAATGTGAAGCATAGATTGATGTAATATGACACATTAAACCAATTGGAGAAGTTTGGGACCAAGGAAAAGAGATTTGGTCCAAGAATCATCCAACTTGACCAACTTCGTCCATTTTGGTCTTTCTTTTTTCAACTAGCTCCAAAGTTGACCGAAACCAAATGTGAAGCATAGATTGATGTAATATGACACATTAAACCAATTGGAGAAGTTTGGGACCAAGGAAAAGAGATTTGGTCCAAGAATCATCCAACTTGACCAACTTCGTCCATTTTGGTCTTTCTTCTTTTCAACTAGCTCCAAAGTTGACCGAAACCAAATGTGAAGCATAGATTGATGTAATATGACACATTAACCAATTGGAGAAGTTTGGGACCAAGGAAAAGAGATTTGGTCCAAGAATCATCCAACTTGACCAACTTCGTCCATTTTGGTCTTTCTTATTTCCGACTAGCTCCAAAGTTGAACGAACCCAAATGTCAAGCATAGATTGATGTAATATGACACATTAAACCAATTGGAGAAGTTTGGGACCAAGGAAAAGAGATTTGGTCCAAGAATCATCCAACTTGACCAACTTCGTCCATTTTGGTCTTTCTTCTTTTCACTAGCTCCAAAGTTGACCGAACCCAAATGTGAAGCATAGATTGATGTAATATGACACATTAAACCAATTGGAGAAGTTTGGGACCAAGGAAAAGAGATTTGGTCCAAGAATCATCCAACTTGACCAACTTCGTCCATTTTGGTCTTTCTTAGTTCCGACTAGCTCCAAAGTTGAACGAACCCAAATGTCAAGCATAGATTGATGTAATATGACACATTAAACCAATTGGAGAAGTTTGGGACCAAGGAAAAGAGATTTGGTCCAAGAATCATCCAACTTGACCAACTTCGTCCATTTTGGTCTTTCTTCTTTTCAACTAGCTCCAAAGTTGACCGAAACCAAATGTGAAGCATAGATTGATGTAATATGTCACATTAAGCCAATTGGAGAAGTTTGGGACCAAGGAAAAGAGATTTGGTCCAAAATCATCCAACTTGACCAACTTCGTCCATTTTGGTCTTTCTTCTTTTCAACTAGCTCCAAAGTTGACCGAACCCAAATGTCAAGCATAGATTGATGTAATATGACACATTAAACCAATTGGAGAAGTTTGGGACCAAGGAAAAGAGATTTGGTCCAAGAATCATCCAACTTGACCAACTTCGTCCATTTTGGTCTTTCTTATTTCCGACTAGCTCCAAAGTTGAACGAACCCAAATGTCAAGCATAGATTGATGTAATATGACACATTAAACCAATTGGAGAAGTTTGGGACCAAGGAAAAGAGATTTGGTCCAAGAATCATCCAACTTGACCAACTTCGTCCATTTTGGTCTTTCTTGTTTTCAACTAGCTCCAAAGTTGACCGAAACCAAATGTGAAGCATAGATTGATGTAATATGACACATTAAACCAATTGGAGAAGTTTGGGACCAAGGAAAAGAGATTTGGTCCAAAATCATCCAACTTGACCAACTTCGTCCATTTTGGTCTTTCTTCTTTTCAACTAGCTCCAAAGTTGACCGAACCCAAATGTCAAGCATAGATTGATGTAATATGACACATTAAACCAATTGGAGAAGTTTGGGACCAAGGAAAAGAGATTTGGTCCAAGAATCATCCAACTTGACCAACTTCGTCCATTTTGGTCTTTCTTTTTTCCGAGTAGCTCCAAAGTTGAACGAACCCAAATGTCAAGCATAGATTGATGTAATATGACACATTAAACCAATTGGAGAAGTTTGGGACCAAGGAAAAGAGATTTGGTCCAAGAATCATCCAACTTGACCAACTTCGTCCATTTTGGTCTTTCTTCTTTTCAACTAGCTCCAAAGTTGACCGAACCCAAATGTGAAGCATAGATTGATGTAATATGACACATTAAACCAATTGGAGAAGTTTGGGACCAAGGAAAAGAGATTTGGTCCAAAATCATCCAACTTGACCAACTTCGTCCATTTTGGTCTTTCTTCTTTTCAACTAGCTCCAAAGTTGACCGAACCCAAATGTCAAGCATAGATTGATGTAATATGACACATTAAACCAATTGGAGAAGTTTGGGACCAAGGAAAAGAGATTTGGTCCAAGAATCATCCAACTTGACCAACTTCGTCCATTTTGGTCTTTCTTAGTTCCGACTAGCTCCAAAGTTGAACGAACCCAAATGTCAAGCATAGATTGATGTAATATGACACATTAAACCAATTGGAGAAGTTTGGGACCAAGGAAAAGAGATTTGGTCCAAGAATCATCCAACTTGACCAACTTCGTCCATTTTGGTCTTTCTTATTTCCGACTAGCTCCAAAGTTGAACGAACCCAAATGTCAAGCATAGATTGATGTAATATGACACATTAAACCAATTGGAGAAGTTTGGGACCAAGGAAAAGAGATTTGGTCCAAAATCATCCAACTTGACCAACTTCGTCCATTTTGGTCTTTCTTCTTTTGAACTAGCTCCAAAGTTGACCGAACCCAAATGTGAAGCATAGATTGATGTAATATGACACATTAAACCAATTGGAGAAGTTTGGGACCAAGGAAAAGAGATTTGGTCCAAGAATCATCCAACTTGACCAACTTCGTCCATTTTGGTCTTTCTTATTTCCGACTAGCTCCAAAGTTGAACGAACCCAAATGTCAAGCATAGATTGATGTAATATGACACATTAAACCAATTGGAGAAGTTTGGGACCAAGGAAAAGAGATTTGGTCCAAGAATCATCCAACTTGACCAACTTCGTCCATTTTGGTCTTTCTTCTTTTCAACTAGCTCCAAAGTTGACCGAACCCAAATGTGAAGCATAGATTGATGTAATATGACACATTAAACCAATTGGAGAAGTTTGGGACCAAGGAAAAGAGATTTGGTCCAAGAATCATCCAACTTGACCAACTTCGTCCATTTTGGTCTTTCTTATTTCCGACTAGCTCCAAAGTTGAACGAACCCAAATGTCAAGCATAGATTGATGTAATATGACACATTAAACCAATTGGAGAAGTTTGGGACCAAGGAAAAGAGATTTGGTCCAAGAATCATCCAACTTGACCAACTTCGTCCATTTTGGTCTTTCTTCTTTTGAACTAGCTCCAAAGTTGACCGAACCCAAATGTGAAGCATAGATTGATGTAATATGACACATTAAACCAATTGGAGAAGTTTGGGACCAAGGAAAAGAGATTTGGTCCAAGAATCATCCAACTTGACCAACTTCGTCCATTTTGGTCTTTCTTATTTTCCGAGTAGCTCCAAAGTTGAACGAACCCAAATGTCAAGCATAGATTGATGTAATATGACACATAAACCAATTGGAGAAGTTTGGGACCAAGGAAAAGAGATTTGGTCCAAGAATCATCCAACTTGACCAACTTCGTCCATTTTGGTCTTTCTTCTTTTCAACTAGCTCCAAAGTTGACCGAACCCAAATGTGAAGCATAGATTGATGTAATATGACACATTAAACCAATTGGAGAAGTTTGGGACCAAGGAAAAGAGATTTGGTCCAAGAATCATCCAACTTGACCAACTTCGTCCATTTTGGTCTTTCTTATTTCTGAGTATCTCCAAAGTTGAACGAACCCAAATGTCAAGCATAGATTGATGTAATATGACACATTAAACCAATTGGAGAAGTTTGGGACCAAGGAAAAGAGATTTGGTCCAAGAATCATCCAACTTGACCAACTTCGTCCATTTTGGTCTTTCTTTTTTTCAACTAGCTCCAAAGTTGACCGAACCCAAATGTGAAGCATAGATTGATGTAATATGACACATTAAACCAATTGGAGAAGTTTGGGACCAAGGAAAAGAGATTTGGTCCAAGAATCATCCAACTTGACCAACTTCGTCCATTTTGGTCTTTCTTATTTCCGAGTAGCTCCAAAGTTGAACGAACCCAAATGTCAAGCATAGATTGATGTAATATGACACATTAAACCAATTGGAGAAGTTTGGGACCAAGGAAAAGAGATTTGGTCCAAGAATCATCCAACTTGACCAACTTCGTCCATTTTGGTCTTTCTTCTTTTGAACTAGCTCCAAAGTTGACCGAACCCAAATGTGAAGCATAGATTGATGTAATATGACACATTAAACCAATTGGAGAAGTTTGGGACCAAGGAAAAGAGATTTGGTCCAAGAATCATCCAACTTGACCAACTTCGTCCATTTTGGTCTTTCTTATTTCCGAGTAGCTCCAAAGTTGAACGAACCCAAATGTCAAGCATAGATTGATGTAATATGACACATTAAACCAATTGGAGAAGTTTGGGACCAAGGAAAAGAGATTTGGTCCAAGAATCATCCAACTTGACCAACTTCGTCCATTTTGGTCTTTCTTCTTTTCAACTAGCTCCAAAGTTGACCGAACCCAAATGTGAAGCATAGATTGATGTAATATGACACATTAAACCAATTGGAGAAGTTTGGGACCAAGGAAAAGAGATTTGGTCCAAGAATCATCCAACTTGACCAACTTCGTCCATTTTGGTCTTTCTTATTTCCGAGTATCTCCAAAGTTGAACGAACCCAAATGTCAAGCATAGATTGATGTAATATGACACATTAAACCAATTGGAGAAGTTTGGGACCAAGGAAAAGAGATTTGGTCCAAGAATCATCCAACTTGACCAACTTCGTCCATTTTGGTCTTTCTTCTTTTCAACTAGCTCCAAAGTTGACCGAACCCAAATGTGAAGCATAGATTGATGTAATATGACACATTAAACCAATTGGAGAAGTTTGGGACCAAGGAAAAGAGATTTGGTCCAAGAATCATCCAACTTGACCAACTTCGTCCATTTTGGTCTTTCTTATTTCCGAGTATCTCCAAAGTTGAACGAACCCAAATGTCAAGCATAGATTGATGTAATATGACACATTAAACCAATTGGAGAAGTTTGGGACCAAGGAAAAGAGATTTGGTCCAAGAATCATCCAACTTGACCAACTTCGTCCATTTTGGTCTTTCTTCTTTTCAACTAGCTCCAAAGTTGACCGAAACCAAATGTGAAGCATAGATTGATGTAATATGACACATTAAACCAATTGGAGAAGTTTGGGACCAAGGAAAAGAGATTTGGTCCAAGAATCATCCAACTTGACCAACTTCGTCCATTTTGGTCTTTCTTATTTCCGAATAGCTCCAAAGTTGAACGAACCCAAATGTCAAGCATAGATTGATGTAATATGACACATTAAACCAATTGGAGAAGTTTGGGACCAAGGAAAAGAGATTTGGTCCAAGAATCATCCAACTTGACCAACTTCGTCCATTTTGGTCTTTCTTCTTTACAACTAGCTCCAAAGTTGACCGAACCCAAATGTGAAGCATAGATTGATGTAATATGACACATTAAACCAATTGGAGAAGTTTGGGACCAAGGAAAAGAGATTTGGTCCAAGAATCATCCAACTTGACCAACTTCGTCCATTTTGGTCTTTCTTATTTCGACTAGCTCCAAAGTTGAACAAACCCAAATGTCAAGCATAGATTGATGTAATATGACACATTAAACCAATTGGAGAAGTTTGGGACCAAGGAAAAGAGATTTGGTCCAAGAATCATCCAACTTGACCAACTTCGTCCATTTTGGTCTTTCTTCTTTTGAACTAGCTCCAAAGTTGACCGAACCCAAATGTGAAGCATAGATTGATGTAATATGACACATTAAACCAATTGGAGAAGTTTGGGACCAAGGAAAAGAGATTTGGTCCAAGAATCATCCAACTTGACCAACTTCGTCCATTTTGGTCTTTCTTATTTCCGAGTAGCTCCAAAGTTGAACGAACCCAAATGTCAAGCATAGATTGATGTAATATGACACATTAAACCAATTGGAGAAGTTTGGGACCAAGGAAAAGAGATTTGGTCCAAGAATCATCCAACTTGACCAACTTCGTCCATTTTGGTCTTTCTTCTTTTCAACTAGCTCCAAAGTTGACCGAAACCAAATGTGAAGCATAGATTGATGTAATATGACACATTAAACCAATTGGAGAAGTTTGGGACCAAGGAAAAGAGATTTGGTCCAAGAATCATCCAACTTGACCAACTTCGTCCATTTTGGTCTTTCTTATTTCCGAATAGCTCCAAAGTTGAACGAACCCAAATGTCAAGCATAGATTGATGTAATATGACACATTAAACCAATTGGAGAAGTTTGGGACCAAGGAAAAGAGATTTGGTCCTAAGAATCATCCAACTTGACCAACTTCGTCCATTTTGGTCTTTCTTCTTTTCAACTAGCTCCAAAGTTGACCGAACCCAAATGTGAAGCATAGATTGATGTAATATGACACATTAAACCAATTGGAGAAGTTTGGGACCAAGGAAAAGAGATTTGGTCCAAGAATCATCCAACTTGACCAACTTCGTCCATTTTGGTCTTTCTTATTTCCGAGTAGCTCCAAATTGAACGAACCCAAATGTCAAGCATAGATTGATGTAATATGACACATTAAACCAATTGGAGAAGTTTGGGACCAAGGAAAAGAGATTTGGTCCAAGAATCATCCAACTTGACCAACTTCGTCCATTTTGGTCTTTCTTCTTTTCAACTAGCTCCAAAGTTGACCGAACCCAAATGTGAAGCATAGATTGATGTAATATGACACATTAAACCAATTGGAGAAGTTTGGGACCAAGGAAAAGAGATTTGGTCCAAGAATCATCCAACTTGACCAACTTCGTCCATTTTGGTCTTTCTTATTTCCGAGTAGCTCCAAAGTTGAACGAACCCAAATGTCAAGCATAGATTGATGTAATATGACACATTAAACCAATTGGAGAAGTTTGGGACCAAGGAAAAGAGATTTGGTCCAAGAATCATCCAACTTGACCAACTTCGTCCATTTTGGTCTTTCTTCTTTTCAACTAGCTCCAAAGTTGACCGAACCCAAATGTGAAGCATAGATTGATGTAATATGACACATTAAACCAATTGGAGAAGTTTGGGACCAAGGAAAAGAGATTTGGTCCAAGAATCATCCAACTTGACCAACTTCGTCCATTTTGGTCTTTCTTATTTCTGACTAGCTCCAAAGTTGACAAACCCAAATGTCAAGCATAGATTGATGTAATATGACACATTAAACCAATTGGAGAAGTTTGGGACCAAGGAAAAGAGATTTGGTCCTAAAATCATCCAACTTGACCAACTTCGTCCATTTTGGTCTTTCTTCTTTTGAACTAGCTCCAAAGTTGACCGAACCCAAATGTGAAGCATAGATTGATGTAATATGACACATTAAACCAATTGGAGAAGTTTGGGACCAAGGAAAAGAGATTTGGTCCAAGAATCATCCAACTTGACCAACTTCGTCCATTTTGGTCTTTCTTATTTCCGAGTAGCTCCAAAGTTGAACGAACCCAAATGTCAAGCATAGATTGATGTAATATGACACATTAAACCAATTGGAGAAGTTTGGGACCAAGGAAAAGAGATTTGGTCCAAGAATCATCCAACTTGACCAACTTCGTCCATTTTGGTCTTTCTTCTTTTCAACTAGCTCCAAAGTTGACCGAAACCAAATGTGAAGCATAGATTGATGTAATATGACACATTAAACCAATTGGAGAAGTTTGGGACCAAGGAAAAGAGATTTGGTCCAAGAATCATCCAACTTGACCAACTTCGTCCATTTTGGTCTTTCTTCTTTCGACTAGCTCCAAAGTTGAACGAACCCAAATGTCAAGCATAGATTGATGTAATATGACACATTAAACCAATTGGAGAAGTTTGGGACAAGGAAAAGAGATTTGGTCCAAGAATCATCCAACTTGACCAACTTCGTCCATTTTGGTCTTTCTTCTTTTCAACTAGCTCCAAAGTTGACCGAACCCAAATGTGAAGCATAGATTGATGTAATATGACACATTAAACCAATTGGAGAAGTTTGGGACCAAGGAAAAGAGATTTGGTCCAAGAATCATCCAACTTGACCAACTTCGTCCATTTTGGTCTTTCTTCTTTTCAACTAGCTCCAAAGTTGACCGAACCCAAATGTGAAGCATAGATTGATGTAATATGACACATTAAACCAATTGGAGAAGTTTGGGACCAAGGAAAAGAGATTTGGTCCAAGAATCATCCAACTTGACCAACTTCGTCCATTTTGGTCTTTCTTATTTCCGAATAGCTCCAAAGTTGAACGAACCCAAATGTCAAGCATAGATTGATGTAATATGACACATTAAACCAATTGGAGAAGTTTGGGACCAAGGAAAAGAGATTTGGTCCAAGAATCATCCAACTTGACCAACTTCGTCCATTTTGGTCTTTCTTCTTTTCAACTAGCTCCAAAGTTGACCGAAACCAAATGTGAAGCATAGATTGATGTAATATGACACATTAAACCAATTGGAGAAGTTTGGGACCAAGGAAAAGAGATTTGGTCCAAGAATCATCCAACTTGACCAACTTCGTCCATTTTGGTCTTTCTTCTTTCCGAGTCTCCAAAGTTGAACGAACCCAAATGTCAAGCATAGATTGATGTAATATGACACATTAAACCAATTGGAGAAGTTTGGGACCAAGGAAAAGAGATTTGGTCCAAGAATCATCCAACTTGACCAACTTCGTCCATTTTGGTCTTTCTTCTTTTCAACTAGCTCCAAAGTTGACCGAACCCAAATGTGAAGCATAGATTGATGTAATATGACACATTAAACCAATTGGAGAAGTTTGGGACCAAGGAAAAGAGATTTGGTCCAAGAATCATCCAACTTGACCAACTTCGTCCATTTTGGTCTTTCTTCTTCCGAGTATCTCCAAAGTTGAACGAACCCAAATGTCAAGCATAGATTGATGTAATATGACACATTAAACCAATTGGAGAAGTTTGGGACAAGGAAAAGAGATTTGGTCCAAGAATCATCCAACTTGACCAACTTCGTCCATTTTGGTCTTTCTTCTTTTCAACTAGCTCCAAAGTTGACCGAACCCAAATGTGAAGCATAGATTGATGTAATATGACACATTAAACCAATTGGAGAAGTTTGGGACCAAGGAAAAGAGATTTGGTCCAAGAATCATCCAACTTGACCAACTTCGTCCATTTTGGTCTTTCTTCTTTTCAACTAGCTCCAAAGTTGACCGAACCCAAATGTGAAGCATAGATTGATGTAATATGACACATTAAACCAATTGGAGAAGTTTGGGACCAAGGAAAAGAGATTTGGTCCAAGAATCATCCAACTTGACCAACTTCGTCCATTTTGGTCTTTCTTATTTCCGAATAGCTCCAAAGTTGAACGAACCCAAATGTCAAGCATAGATTGATGTAATATGACACATTAAACCAATTGGAGAAGTTTGGGACCAAGGAAAAGAGATTTGGTCCAAGAATCATCCAACTTGACCAACTTCGTCCATTTTGGTCTTTCTTCTTTTCAACTAGCTCCAAAGTTGACCGAAACCAAATGTGAAGCATAGATTGATGTAATATGACACATTAAACCAATTGGAGAAGTTTGGGACCAGGAAAAGAGATTTGGTCCAAGAATCATCCAACTTGACCAACTTCGTCCATTTTGGTCTTTCTTCTTTCCGAGTAGCTCCAAAGTTGAACGAACCCAAATGTCAAGCATAGATTGATGTAATATGACACATTAAACCAATTGGAGAAGTTTGGGACAAGGAAAAGAGATTTGGTCCAAGAATCATCCAACTTGACCAACTTCGTCCATTTTGGTCTTTCTTCTTTTCAACTAGCTCCAAAGTTGACCGAACCCAAATGTGAAGCATAGATTGATGTAATATGACACATTAAACCAATTGGAGAAGTTTGGGACCAAGGAAAAGAGATTTGGTCCAAGAATCATCCAACTTGACCAACTTCGTCCATTTTGGTCTTTCTTCTTTTCAACTAGCTCCAAAGTTGACCGAACCCAAATGTGAAGCATAGATTGATGTAATATGACACATTAAACCAATTGGAGAAGTTTGGGACCAAGGAAAAGAGATTTGGTCCAAGAATCATCCAACTTGACCAACTTCGTCCATTTTGGTCTTTCTTATTTCCGAATAGCTCCAAAGTTGAACGAACCCAAATATCAAGCATAGATTGATGTAATATGACACATTAAACCAATTGGAGAAGTTTGGGACCAAGGAAAAGAGATTTGGTCCAAGAATCATCCAACTTGACCAACTTCGTCCATTTTGGTCTTTCTTCTTTTCAACTAGCTCCAAAGTTGACCGAAACCAAATGTGAAGCATAGATTGATGTAATATGACACATTAAACCAATTGGAGAAGTTTGGGACCAAGGAAAAGAGATTTGGTCCAAGAATCATCCAACTTGACCAACTTCGTCCATTTTGGTCTTTCTTCTTTTCGACTATCTCCAAAGTTGAACGAACCCAAATGTCAAGCATAGATTGATGTAATATGACACATTAAACCAATTGGAGAAGTTTGGGACAAGGAAAAGAGATTTGGTCCAAGAATCATCCAACTTGACCAACTTCGTCCATTTTGGTCTTTCTTCTTTTCAACTAGCTCCAAAGTTGACCGAACCCAAATGTGAAGCATAGATTGATGTAATATGACACATTAAACCAATTGGAGAAGTTTGGGACCAAGGAAAAGAGATTTGGTCCAAGAATCATCCAACTTGACCAACTTCGTCCATTTTGGTCTTTCTTCTTTCCGAGTAGCTCCAAAGTTGAACGAACCCAAATGTCAAGCATAGATTGATGTAATATGACACATTAAACCAATTGGAGAAGTTTGGGACCAAGGAAAAGAGATTTGGTCCAAGAATCATCCAACTTGACCAACTTCGTCCATTTTGGTCTTTCTTCTTTTCAACTAGCTCCAAAGTTGACCGAACCCAAATGTGAAGCATAGATTGATGTAATATGACACATTAAACCAATTGGAGAAGTTTGGGACCAAGGAAAAGAGATTTGGTCCAAGAATCATCCAACTTGACCAACTTCGTCCATTTTGGTCTTTCTTATTTCCGAATATCTCCAAAGTTGAACGAACCCAAATGTCAAGCATAGATTGATGTAATATGACACATTAAACCAATTGGAGAAGTTTGGGACCAAGGAAAAGAGATTTGGTCCAAGAATCATCCAACTTGACCAACTTCGTCCATTTTGGTCTTTCTTCTTTTCAACTAGCTCCAAAGTTGACCGAAACCAAATGTGAAGCATAGATTGATGTAATATGTCACATTAAACCAATTGGAGAAGTTTGGGACCAAGGAAAAGAGATTTGGTCCAAGAATCATCCAACTTGACCAACTTCGTCCATTTTGGTCTTTCTTCTTTCCGAATAGCTCCAAAGTTGAACGAACCCAAATGTCAAGCATAGATTGATGTAATATGACACATTAAACCAATTGGAGAAGTTTGGGACCAAGGAAAAGAGATTTGGTCCAAGAATCATCCAACTTGACCAACTTCGTCCATTTTGGTCTTTCTTCTTTTCAACTAGCTCCAAAGTTGACCGAACCCAAATGTGAAGCATAGATTGATGTAATATGACACATTAAACCAATTGGAGAAGTTTGGGACCAAGGAAAAGAGATTTGGTCCAAGAATCATCCAACTTGACCAACTTCGTCCATTTTGGTCTTTCTTATTTCCGAATAGCTCCAAAGTTGAACGAACCCAAATGTCAAGCATAGATTGATGTAATATGACACATTAAACCAATTGGAGAAGTTTGGGACCAAGGAAAAGAGATTTGGTCCAAGAATCATCCAACTTGACCAACTTCGTCCATTTTGGTCTTTCTTCTTTTCAACTAGCTCCAAAGTTGACCGAAACCAAATGTGAAGCATAGATTGATGTAATATGACACATTAAACCAATTGGAGAAGTTTGGGACCAGGAAAAGAGATTTGGTCCAAGAATCATCCAACTTGACCAACTTCGTCCATTTTGGTCTTTCTTATTTCCGAATATCCAAAGTTGAACGAACCCAAATGTCAAGCATAGATTGATGTAATATGACACATTAAACCAATTGGAGAAGTTTGGGACCAGGAAAAGAGATTTGGCCTAGAATCATCCAACTTGACCAACTTCGTCCATTTTGGTCTTTCTTCTTTTCAACTAGCTCCAAAGTTGACCGAACCCAAATGTGAAGCATAGATTGATGTAATATGACACATTAAACCAATTGGAGAAGTTTGGGACCAAAGAAAAGAGATTTGGTCCAAGAATCATCCAACTTGACCAACTTCGTCCATTTTGGTCTTTCTTATTTCCGACTAGCTCCAAATTGAACAAACCCAAATGTCAAGCATAGATTGATGTAATATGACACATTAAACCAATTGGAGAAGTTTGGGACCAAGGAAAAGAGATTTGGTCCAAGAATCATCCAACTTGACCAACTTCGTCCATTTTGGTCTTTCTTCTTTTCAACTAGCTCCAAAGTTGACCGAACCCAAATGTGAAGCATAGATTGATGTAATATGACACATTAAACCAATTGGAGAAGTTTGGGACCAAGGAAAAGAGATTTGGTCCAAGAATCATCCAACTTGACCAACTTCGTCCATTTTGGTCTTTCTTATTTCCGAGTAGCTCCAAAGTTGAACGAACCCAAATGTCAAGCATAGATTGATGTAATATGACACATTAAACCAATTGGAGAAGTTTGGGACCAAGGAAAAGAGATTTGGTCCAAGAATCATCCAACTTGACCAACTTCGTCCATTTTGGTCTTTCTTCTTTTCAACTAGCTCCAAAGTTGACCGAACCCAAATGTGAAGCATAGATTGATGTAATATGACACATTAAACCAATTGGAGAAGTTTGGGACCAAGGAAAAGAGATTTGGTCCAAGAATCATCCAACTTGACCAACTTCGTCCATTTTGGTCTTTCTTATTTCTGACTAGCTCCAAAGTTGACAAACCCAAATGTCAAGCATAGATTGATGTAATATGACACATTAAACCAATTGGAGAAGTTTGGGACCAAGGAAAAGAGATTTGGTCCAAGAATCATCCAACTTGACCAACTTCGTCCATTTTGGTCTTTCTTCTTTTGAACTAGCTCCAAAGTTGACCGAACCCAAATGTGAAGCATAGATTGATGTAATATGACACATTAAACCAATTGGAGAAGTTTGGGACCAAGGAAAAGAGATTTGGTCCAAGAATCATCCAACTTGACCAACTTCGTCCATTTTGGTCTTTCTTATTTCCGACTAGCTCCAAAGTTGAACGAACCCAAATGTCAAGCATAGATTGATGTAATATGACACATTAAACCAATTGGAGAAGTTTGGGACCAAGGAAAAGAGATTTGGTCCAAGAATCATCCAACTTGACCAACTTCGTCCATTTTGGTCTTTCTTCTTTTCAACTAGCTCCAAAGTTGACCGAAACCAAATGTGAAGCATAGATTGATGTAATATGACACATTAAACCAATTGGAGAAGTTTGGGACCAAGGAAAAGAGATTTGGTCCAAGAATCATCCAACTTGACCAACTTCGTCCATTTTGGTCTTTCTTCTTTTCGAGTAGCTCCAAAGTTGAACGAACCCAAATGTCAAGCATAGATTGATGTAATATGACACATTAAACCAATTGGAGAAGTTTGGGACCAAGGAAAAGAGATTTGGTCCAAGAATCATCCAACTTGACCAACTTCGTCCATTTTGGTCTTTCTTCTTTTCAACTAGCTCCAAAGTTGACCGAACCCAAATGTGAAGCATAGATTGATGTAATATGACACATTAAACCAATTGGAGAAGTTTGGGACCAAGGAAAAGAGATTTGGTCCAAGAATCATCCAACTTGACCAACTTCGTCCATTTTGGTCTTTCTTCTTTTCGACTAGCTCCAAGTTGACCGAACCCAAATGTGAAGCATAGATTGATGTAATATGACACATTAAACCAATTGGAGAAGTTTGGGACCAAGGAAAAGAGATTTGGTCCAAGAATCATCCAACTTGACCAACTTCGTCCATTTTGGTCTTTCTTATTTCCGACTAGCTCCAAAGTTGAACGAACCCAAATGTCAAGCATAGATTGATGTAATATGACACATTAAACCAATTGGAGAAGTTTGGGACCAAGGAAAAGAGATTTGGTCCAAGAATCATCCAACTTGACCAACTTCGTCCATTTTGGTCTTTCTTCTTTTCAAGAGCTCCAAAGTTGACCGAAACCAAATGTGAAGCATAGATTGATGTAATATGACACATTAAACCAATTGGAGAAGTTTGGGACCAAGGAAAAGAGATTTGGTCCAAGAATCATCCAACTTGACCAACTTCGTCCATTTTGGTCTTTCTTCTTTTCAACTAGCTCCAAGTTGACCGAACCCAAATGTGAAGCATAGATTGATGTAATATGACACATTAAACCAATTGGAGAAGTTTGGGACCAAGGAAAAGAGATTTGGTCCAAGAATCATCCAACTTGACCAACTTCGTCCATTTTGGTCTTTCTTATTTCCGAATAGCTCCAAAGTTGAACGAACCCAAATGTCAAGCATAGATTGATGTAATATGACACATTAAACCAATTGGAGAAGTTTGGGACCAAGGAAAAGAGATTTGGTCCAAGAATCATCCAACTTGACCAACTTCGTCCATTTTGGTCTTTCTTCTTTTCAACTAGCTCCAAAGTTGACCGAAACCAAATGTGAAGCATAGATTGATGTAATATGACACATTAAACCAATTGGAGAAGTTTGGGACCAAGGAAAAGAGATTTGGTCCAAGAATCATCCAACTTGACCAACTTCGTCCATTTTGGTCTTTCTTCTTTCCGAGTAGCTCCAAGTTGAACGAACCCAAATGTCAAGCATAGATTGATGTAATATGACACATTAAACCAATTGGAGAAGTTTGGGACCAAGGAAAAGAGATTTGGTCCAAGAATCATCCAACTTGACCAACTTCGTCCATTTTGGTCTTTCTTCTTTTCAACTAGCTCCAAAGTTGACCGAACCCAAATGTGAAGCATAGATTGATGTAATATGACACATTAAACCAATTGGAGAAGTTTGGGACCAAGGAAAAGAGATTTGGTCCAAGAATCATCCAACTTGACCAACTTCGTCCATTTTGGTCTTTCTTCTTTTCAACTAGCTCCAAAGTTGACCGAACCCAAATGTGAAGCATAGATTGATGTAATATGACACATTAAACCAATTGGAGAAGTTTGGGACCAAGGAAAAGAGATTTGGTCCAAGAATCATCCAACTTGACCAACTTCGTCCATTTTGGTCTTTCTTATTTCCGAATAGCTCCAAAGTTGAACGAACCCAAATGTCAAGCATAGATTGATGTAATATGACACATTAAACCAATTGGAGAAGTTTGGGACCAAGGAAAAGAGATTTGGTCCAAGAATCATCCAACTTGACCAACTTCGTCCATTTTGGTCTTTCTTCTTTTCAAGAGCTCCAAAGTTGACGAAACCAAATGTGAAGCATAGATTGATGTAATATGACACATTAAACCAATTGGAGAAGTTTGGGACCAAGGAAAAGAGATTTGGTCCAAGAATCATCCAACTTGACCAACTTCGTCCATTTTGGTCTTTCTTCTTTTCGACTAGCTCCAAAGTTGAACGAACCCAAATGTCAAGCATAGATTGATGTAATATGACACATTAAACCATTGGAGAAGTTTGGGACAAGGAAAAGAGATTTGGTCCAAGAATCATCCAACTTGACCAACTTCGTCCATTTTGGTCTTTCTTCTTTTCAACTAGCTCCAAAGTTGACCGAACCCAAATGTGAAGCATAGATTGATGTAATATGACACATTAAACCAATTGGAGAAGTTTGGGACCAAGGAAAAGAGATTTGGTCCAAGAATCATCCAACTTGACCAACTTCGTCCATTTTGGTCTTTCTTCTTTTCAACTAGCTCCAAAGTTGACCGAACCCAAATGTGAAGCATAGATTGATGTAATATGACACATTAAACCAATTGGAGAAGTTTGGGACCAAGGAAAAGAGATTTGGTCCAAGAATCATCCAACTTGACCAACTTCGTCCATTTTGGTCTTTCTTATTTCCGAATAGCTCCAAAGTTGAACGAACCCAAATGTCAAGCATAGATTGATGTAATATGACACATTAAACCAATTGGAGAAGTTTGGGACCAAGGAAAAGAGATTTGGTCCAAGAATCATCCAACTTGACCAACTTCGTCCATTTTGGTCTTTCTTCTTTTCAAGAGCTCCAAAGTTGACCGAAACCAAATGTGAAGCATAGATTGATGTAATATGACACATTAAACCAATTGGAGAAGTTTGGGACCAAGGAAAAGAGATTTGGTCCAAGAATCATCCAACTTGACCAACTTCGTCCATTTTGGTCTTTCTTCTTTCCGAGTAGCTCCAAAGTTGAACGAACCCAAATGTCAAGCATAGATTGATGTAATATGACACATTAAACCATTTGGAGAAGTTTGGGACAAGGAAAAGAGATTTGGTCCAAGAATCATCCAACTTGACCAACTTCGTCCATTTTGGTCTTTCTTCTTTTCAACTAGCTCCAAAGTTGACCGAACCCAAATGTGAAGCATAGATTGATGTAATATGACACATTAAACCAATTGGAGAAGTTTGGGACCAAGGAAAAGAGATTTGGTCCAAGAATCATCCAACTTGACCAACTTCGTCCATTTTGGTCTTTCTTCTTTTCAACTAGCTCCAAAGTTGACCGAACCCAAATGTGAAGCATAGATTGATGTAATATGACACATTAAACCAATTGGAGAAGTTTGGGACCAAGGAAAAGAGATTTGGTCCAAGAATCATCCAACTTGACCAACTTCGTCCATTTTGGTCTTTCTTCTTTTCAACTAGCTCCAAAGTTGACCGAACCCAAATGTGAAGCATAGATTGATGTAATATGACACATTAAACCAATTGGAGAAGTTTGGGACCAAGGAAAAGAGATTTGGTCCAAGAATCATCCAACTTGACCAACTTCGTCCATTTTGGTCTTTCTTATTTCCGAATAGCTCCAAAGTTGAACGAACCCAAATGTCAAGCATAGATTGATGTAATATGACACATTAAACCAATTGGAGAAGTTTGGGACCAAGGAAAAGAGATTTGGTCCAAGAATCATCCAACTTGACCAACTTCGTCCATTTTGGTCTTTCTTCTTTTCAAGAGCTCCAAAGTTGACCGAAACCAAATGTGAAGCATAGATTGATGTAATATGACACATTAAACCAATTGGAGAAGTTTGGGACCAAGGAAAAGAGATTTGGTCCAAGAATCATCCAACTTGACCAACTTCGTCCATTTTGGTCTTTCTTCTTTTCAACTAGCTCCAAAGTTGACCAAACAAATGTGAAGCATAGATTGATGTAATATGACACATTAAACCAATTGGAGAAGTTTGGGACCAAGGAAAAGAGATTTGGTCCAAGAATCATCCAACTTGACCAACTTCGTCCATTTTGGTCTTTCTTCTTTTCAACTAGCTCCAAAGTTGACCAAACAAATGTGAAGCATAGATTGATGTAATATGACACATTAAACCAATTGGAGAAGTTTGGGACCAAGGAAAAGAGATTTGGTCCAAGAATCATCCAACTTGACCAACTTCGTCCATTTTGGTCTTTCTTCTTTTCAAGAGCTCCAAAGTTGACCGAAACCAAATGTGAAGCATAGATTGATGTAATATGACACATTAAACCAATTGGAGAAGTTTGGGACCAAGGAAAAGAGATTTGGTCCAAGAATCATCCAACTTGACCAACTTCGTCCATTTTGGTCTTTCTTCTTTTCAACTAGCTCCAAAGTTAACCAAAACAAATGTGAAGCATAGATTGATGTAATATGACACATTAAACCAATTGGAGAAGTTTGGGACCAAGGAAAAGAGATTTGGTCCTAGAATCATCCAACTTGACCAACTTCGTCCATTTTGGTCTTTCTTTCTTTTCAACTAGCTCCAAAGTTTACCAAAACAAATGTGAAGCATAGATTGATGTAATATGACACATTAAACCAATTGGAGAAGTTTGGGACCCAGGAAAAGAGATTTGGTCCAAGAATCATCCAACTTGACCAACTTCGTCCATTTTGGTCTTTCTTCTTTTCAACTATCTCCAAAGTTGACCGAACCCAAATGTGAAGCATAGATTGATGTAATATGACACATTAAACCAATTGGAGAAGTTTGGGACCAAGGAAAAGAGATTTGGTCCAAGAATCATCCAACTTGACCAACTTCGTCCATTTTGGTCTTTCTTATTTCCGAATAGCTCCAAAGTTGAACGAACCCAAATGTCAAGCATAGATTGATGTAATATGACACATTAAACCAATTGGAGAAGTTTGGGACCAAGGAAAAGAGATTTGGTCCAAGAATCATCCAACTTGACCAACTTCGTCCATTTTGGTCTTTCTTCTTTTCAAGATGCTCCAAAGTTGAACGAACCCAAATGTCAAGCATAGATTGATGTAATATGACACATTAAACCAATTGGAGAAGTTTGGGACCAAGGAAAAGAGATTTGGTCCAAGAATCATCCAACTTGACCAACTTCGTCCATTTTGGTCTTTCTTCTTTTCAAGTAGCTCCAAAGTTGACCGAAACAAATGTGAAGCATAGATTGATGTAATATGACACATTAAACCAATTGGAGAAGTTTGGGACCAAGGAAAAGAGATTTGGTCCAAGAATCATCCAACTTGACCAACTTCGTCCATTTTGGTCTTTCTTCTTTTCAACTAGCTCCAAAGTTAACCGAAACAAATGTGAAGCATAGATTGATGTAATATGACACATTAAACCAATTGGAGAAGTTTGGGACCAAGGAAAAGAGATTTGGTCCAAGAATCATCCAACTTGACCAACTTCGTCCATTTTGGTCTTTTTTCTTTTCAACTAGCTCCAAAGTTGACCGAAACCAAATGTGAAGCATAGATTGATGTAATATGACACATTAAGCCAATTGGAGAAGTTTGGGACCAAGGAAAAGAGATTTGGTCCAAGAATCATCCAACTTGACCAACTTCGTCCATTTTGGTCTTTCTTCTTTTAACTAGCTCCAAAGTTGACCGAACCCAAATGTGAAGCATAGATTGATGTAATATGTCACATTAAGCCAATTGGAGAAGTTTGGGACCAAGGAAAAGAGATTTGGTCCAAGAATCATCCAACTTGACCAACTTCGTCCATTTTGGTCTTTCTTCTTTTCAACTAGCTCCAAAGTTGACCAAACAAATGTGAAGCATAGATTGATGTAATATGACACATTAAACCAATTGGAGAAGTTTGGGACCAAGGAAAAGAGATTTGGTCCTAGAATCATCCAACTTGACCAACTTCGTCCATTTTGGTCTTTCTTCTTTTCAACTAGCTCCAAAGTTGACCGAACCCAAATGTCAAGCATAGATTGATGTAATATGTCACATTAAGCCAATTGGAGAAGTTTGGGACCAAGGAAAAGAGATTTGGTCCTAGAATCATCCAACTTGACCAACTTCGTCCATTTTGGTCTTTCTTTTTTTCAACTAGCTCCAAAGTTGACCGAACCCAAATGTCAAGCATAGATTGATGTAATATGTCACATTAAGCCAATTGGAGAAGTTTGGGACCAAGGAAAAGAGATTTGGTCCTAGAATCATCCAACTTGACCAACTTCGTCCATTTTGGTCTTTCTTATTTCCAAGTATCTCCAAAGTTGAACGAACCCAAATGTCAAGCATAGATTGATGTAATATGACACATTAAACCAATTGGAGAAGTTTGGGACCAAGGAAAAGAGATTTGGTCCAAGAATCATCCAACTTGACCAACTTCGTCCATTTTGGTCTTTCTTCTTTTCAACTAGCTCCAAAGTTTACCAAAACGAAATGTGAAGCATAGATTGATGTAAATGACACATAAAGCCAATTGGAGAAGTTTGGGACCAAGGAAAAGAGATTTGGTCCAAGAATCATCCAACTTGACCAACTTCGTCCATTTTGGTCTTTCTTCTTTTCATCTAGCTCCAAAGTTGACCGAACCCAAATGTGAAGCATAGATTGATGTAATATGTCACATTAAGCCAATTGGAGAAGTTTGGGACCAAGGAAAAGAGATTTGGTCCAAGAATCATCCAACTTGACCAACTTCGTCCATTTTGGTCTTTCTTTTTTTCAACTAGCTCCAAAGTTTACCGAACCCAAATGTGAAGCATAGATTGATGTAATATGTCACATTAAACCAATTGGAGAAGTTTGGGACCAAGGAAAAGAGATTTGGTCCAAGAATCATCCAACTTGACCAACTTCGTCCATTTTGGTCTTTCTTCTTTGTAACTAGCTCCAAAGTTGACCGAACCCAAATGTGAAGCATAGATTGATGTAATATGTCACATTAAGCCAATTGGAGAAGTTTGGGACCAAGGAAAAGAGATTTGGTCCAAGAATCATCCAACTTGACCAACTTCGTCCATTTTGGTCTTTCTTTTTTTCAACTAGCTCCAAAGTTGACCGAACCCAAATGTGAAGCATAGATTGATGTAATATGTCACATTAAACCAATTGGAGAAGTTTGGGACCAAGGAAAAGAGATTTGGTCCAAGAATCATCCAACTTGACCAACTTCGTCCATTTTGGTCTTTCTTCTTTTAACTAGCTCCAAAGTTGACCGAACCCAAATGTGAAGCATAGATTGATGTAATATGTCACATTAAGCCAATTGGAGAAGTTTGGGACCAAGGAAAAGAGATTTGGTCCTAGAATCATCCAACTTGACCAACTTCGTCCATTTTGGTCTTTCTTTTTTTCAACTAGCTCCAAAGTTGACCGAACCCAAATGTGAAGCATAGATTGATGTAATATGTCACATTAAGCCAATTGGAGAAGTTTGGGACCAAGGAAAAGAGATTTGGTCCAAGAATCATCCAACTTGACCAACTTCGTCCATTTTGGTCTTTCTTTTTTTCAACTAGCTCCAAAGTTGACCGAACCCAAATGTGAAGCATAGATTGATGTAATATGTCACATTAAACCAATTGGAGAAGTTTGGGACCAAGGAAAAGAGATTTGGTCCAAGAATCATCCAACTTGACCAACTTCGTCCATTTTGGTCTTTCTTCTTTGTAACTAGCTCCAAAGTTGACCGAACATAAATGTGAAGCATAGATTGATGTAATATGTCACATTAAGCCAATTGGAGAAGTTTGGGACCAAGGAAAAGAGATTTGGTCCAAGAATCATCCAACTTGACCAACTTCGTCCATTTTGGTCTTTCTTTTTTCAACTAGCTCCAAAGTTGACCGAACCCAAATGTGAAGCATAGATTGATGTAATATGACACATTAAGCCAATTGGAGAAGTTTGGGACCAAGGAAAAGAGATTTGGTCCTAGAATCATCCAACTTGACCAACTTCGTCCATTTTGGTCTTTCTTTTTTTCAACTAGCTCCAAAGTTGACCGAACCCAAATGTGAAGCATAGATTGATGTAATATGTCACATTAAACCAATTGGAGAAGTTTGGGACCAAGGAAAAGAGATTTGGTCCAAGAATCATCCAACTTGACCAACTTCGTCCATTTTGGTCTTTCTTCTTTTAACTAGCTCCAAAGTTGACCGAACCCAAATGTGAAGCATAGATTGATGTAATATGTCACATTAAGCCAATTGGAGAAGTTTGGGACCAAGGAAAAGAGATTTGGTCCTAGAATCATCCAACTTGACCAACTTCGTCCATTTTGGTCTTTCTTTTTTTCAACTAGCTCCAAAGTTGACCGAACCCAAATGTGAAGCATAGATTGATGTAATATGTCACATTAAGCCAATTGGAGAAGTTTGGGACCAAGGAAAAGAGATTTGGTCCTAGAATCATCCAACTTGACCAACTTCGTCCATTTTGGTCTTTCTTTTTTTCAACTAGCTCCAAAGTTGACCGAACCCAAATGTGAAGCATAGATTGATGTAATATGTCACATTAAACCAATTGGAGAAGTTTGGGACCAAGGAAAAGATATTTGGTCCAAGAATCATCCAACTTGACCAACTTCGTCCATTTTGGTCTTTCTTCTTTTAACTAGCTCCAAAGTTGACCGAACCCAAATGTGAAGCATAGATTGATGTAATATGACACATTAAGCCAATTGGAGAAGTTTGGGACCAAGGAAAAGAGATTTGGTCCAAGAATCATCCAACTTGACCAACTTCGTCCATTTTGGTCTTTCTTCTTTTCAACTAGCTCCAAAGTTGACCGAACCCAAATGTCAAGCATAGATTGATGTAATATGTCACATTAAGCCAATTGGAGAAGTTTGGGACCAAGGAAAAGAGATTTGGTCCTAGAATCATCCAACTTGACCAACTTCGTCCATTTTGGTCTTTCTTCTTTTCAACTAGCTCCAAAGTTTACCGAAACCAAATGTGAAGCATAGATTGATGTAATATGACACATAAACCAATTGGAGAAGTTTGGGACCAAGGAAAAGAGATTTGGTCCAAGAATCATCCAACTTGACCAACTTCGTCCATTTTGGTCTTTCTTCTTTTCAACTAGCTCCAAAGTTGACCGAACCCAAATGTGAAGCATAGATTGATGTAATATGTCACATTAAGCCAATTGGAGAAGTTTGGGACCAAGGAAAAGAGATTTGGTCCTAGAATCATCCAACTTGACCAACTTCGTCCATTTTGGTCTTTCTTCTTTTCAACTAGCTCCAAAGTTGACCAAAACCAAATGTGAAGCATAGATTGATGTAAATGACACATAAAGCCAATTGGAGAAGTTTGGGACCAAGGAAAAGAGATTTGGTCCAAGAATCATCCAACTTGACCAACTTCGTCCATTTTGGTCTTTCTTTTTTTCAACTAGCTCCAAAGTTGACCGAACCCAAATGTCAAGCATAGATTGATGTAATATGTCACATTAAGCCAATTGGAGAAGTTTGGGACCAAGGAAAAGAGATTTGGTCCTAGAATCATCCAACTTGACCAACTTCGTCCATTTTGGTCTTTCTTCTTTTCAACTAGCTCCAAAGTTTACCAAAACCAAATGTGAAGCATAGATTGATGTAAATGACACATAAAGCCAATTGGAGAAGTTTGGGACCAAGGAAAAGAGATTTGGTCCAAGAATCATCCAACTTGACCAACTTCGTCCATTTTGGTCTTTCTTCTTTTCAACTAGCTCCAAAGTTTACCAAAACCAAATGTGAAGCATAGATTGATGTAAATGACACATAAAGCCAATTGGAGAAGTTTGGGACCAAGGAAAAGAGATTTGGTCCAAGAATCATCCAACTTGACCAACTTCGTCCATTTTGGTCTTTCTTTTTTTCAACTAGCTCCAAAGTTGACCGAACCCAAATGTGAAGCATAGATTGATGTAATATGTCACATTAAGCCAATTGGAGAAGTTTGGGACCAAGGAAAAGAGATTTGGTCCTAAAATCATCCAACTTGACCAACTTCGTCCATTTTGGTCTTTCTTCTTTTCAACTAGCTCCAAAGTTGACCGAAACCAAATGTGAAGCATAGATTGATGTAAATGACACATAAAGCCAATTGGAGAAGTTTGGGACCAAGGAAAAGAGATTTGGTCCAAGAATCATCCAACTTGACCAACTTCGTCCATTTTGGTCTTTCTTCTTTTCAACTAGCTCCAAAGTTGACCGAAACCAAATGTGAAGCATAGATTGATGTAATATGACACATAAAGCCAATTGGAGAAGTTTGGGACCAAGGAAAAGAGATTTGGTCCAAGAATCATCCAACTTGACCAACTTCGTCCATTTTGGTCTTTCTTCTTTTCAACTAGCTCCAAAGTTTACCGAAACCAAATGTGAAGCATAGATTGATGTAATATGACACATAAAGCCAATTGGAGAAGTTTGGGACCAAGGAAAAGAGATTTGGTCCAAGAATCATCCAACTTGACCAACTTCGTCCATTTTGGTCTTTCTTTTTTTCAACTAGCTCCAAAGTTGACCGAACCCAAATGTGAAGCATAGATTGATGTAATATGTCACATTAAGCCAATTGGAGAAGTTTGGGACCAAGGAAAAGAGATTTGGTCCTAAGAATCATCCAACTTGACCAACTTCGTCCATTTTGGTCTTTCTTCTTTTCAACTAGCTCCAAAGTTTACCGAAACGAAATGTGAAGCATAGATTGATGTAATATGACACATAAAGCCAATTGGAGAAGTTTGGGACCAAGGAAAAGAGATTTGGTCCAAGAATCATCCAACTTGACCAACTTCGTCCATTTTGGTCTTTCTTCTTTTCAACTAGCTCCAAAGTTTACCAAAACCAAATGTGAAGCATAGATTGATGTAAATGACACATAAACCAATTGGAGAAGTTTGGGACCAAGGAAAAGAGATTTGGTCCAAGAATCATCCAACTTGACCAACTTCGTCCATTTTGGTCTTTCTTTTTTTTAACTAGCTCCAAAGTTGACCGAACCCAAATGTGAAGCATAGATTGATGTAATATGTCACATTAAACCAATTGGAGAAGTTTGGGACCAAGGAAAAGAGATTTGGTCCAAGAATCATCCAACTTGACCAACTTCGTCCATTTTGGTCTTTCTTCTTTTAACTAGCTCCAAAGTTGACCGAACCCAAATGTGAAGCATAGATTGATGTAATATGTCACATTAAGCCAATTGGAGAAGTTTGGGACCAAGGAAAAGAGATTTGGTCCAAGAATCATCCAACTTGACCAACTTCGTCCATTTTGGTCTTTCTTCTTTTCAACTAGCTCCAAAGTTGACCGAACCCAAATGTCAAGCATAGATTGATGTAATATGTCACATTAAGCCAATTGGAGAAGTTTGGGACCAAGGAAAAGAGATTTGGTCCAAGAATCATCCAACTTGACCAACTTCGTCCATTTTGGTCTTTCTTCTTTTAACTAGCTCCAAAGTTGCCGAACCCAAATGTGAAGCATAGATTGATGTAATATGACACATTAAACCAATTGGAGAAGTTTGGGACCAAGGAAAAGAGATTTGGTCCAAGAATCATCCAACTTGACCAACTTCGTCCATTTTGGTCTTTCTTCTTTTCAACTAGCTCCAAAGTTGACCGAACCCAAATGTGAAGCATAGATTGATGTAATATGTCACATTAAGCCAATTGGAGAAGTTTGGGACCAAGGAAAAGAGATTTGGTCCTAGAATCATCCAACTTGACCAACTTCGTCCATTTTGGTCTTTCTTTTTTTCAACTAGCTCCAAAGTTGACCGAACCCAAATGTGAAGCATAGATTGATGTAATATGTCACATTAAACCAATTGGAGAAGTTTGGGACCAAGGAAAAGAGATTTGGTCCAAGAATCATCCAACTTGACCAACTTCGTCCATTTTGGTCTTTCTTCTTTTAACTAGCTCCAAAGTTGACCGAACCCAAATGTGAAGCATAGATTGATGTAATATAACACATTAAACCAATTGGAGAAGTTTGGGACCAAGGAAAAGAGATTTGGTCCAAGAATCATCCAACTTGACCAACTTCGTCCATTTTGGTCTTTCTTCTTTTCAACTAGCTCCAAAGTTTACCAAAACGAAATGTGAAGCATAGATTGATGTAATATGACACATAAAGCCAATTGGAGAAGTTTGGGACCAAGGAAAAGAGATTTGGTCCAAGAATCATCCAACTTGACCAACTTCGTCCATTTTGGTCTTTCTTCTTTTCAACTAGCTCCAAAGTTGACCGAACCCAAATGTGAAGCATAGATTGATGTAATATGTCACATTAAGCCAATTGGAGAAGTTTGGGACCAAGGAAAAGAGATTTGGTCCTAGAATCATCCAACTTGACCAACTTCGTCCATTTTGGTCTTTCTTCTTTTAACTAGCTCCAAAGTTGACCGAACCCAAATGTGAAGCATAGATTGATGTAATATGTCACATTAACCAATTGGAGAAGTTTGGGACCAAGGAAAAGAGATTTGGTCCAAGAATCATCCAACTTGACCAACTTCGTCCATTTTGGTCTTTCTTCTTTGTAACTAGCTCCAAAGTTGACCGAACCCAAATGTGAAGCATAGATTGATGTAATATGACACATTAAACCAATTGGAGAAGTTTGGGACCAAGGAAAAGAGATTTGGTCCAAGAATCATCCAACTTGACCAACTTCGTCCATTTTGGTCTTTCTTCTTTTCAACTAGCTCCAAAGTTGACCAAAACCAAATGTGAAGCATAGATTGATGTAATATGACACATAAAGCCAATTGGAGAAGTTTGGGACCAAGGAAAAGAGATTTGGTCCAAGAATCATCCAACTTGACCAACTTCGTCCATTTTGGTCTTTCTTCTTTTCAACTAGCTCCAAAGTTGACCGAACCCAAATGTGAAGCATAGATTGATGTAATATGTCACATTAAGCCAATTGGAGAAGTTTGGGACCAAGGAAAAGAGATTTGGTCCTAGAATCATCCAACTTGACCAACTTCGTCCATTTTGGTCTTTCTTCTTTTCAACTAGCTCCAAAGTTGACCGAAACGAAATGTGAAGCATAGATTGATGTAAATGACACATTAAGCCAATTGGAGAAGTTTGGGACCAAGGAAAAGAGATTTGGTCCAAGAATCATCCAACTTGACCAACTTCGTCCATTTTGGTCTTTCTTCTTTTCAACTAGCTCCAAAGTTGACCGAACCCAAATGTGAAGCATAGATTGATGTAATATGTCACATTAAGCCAATTGGAGAAGTTTGGGACCAAGGAAAAGAGATTTGGTCCAAGAATCATCCAACTTGACCAACTTCGTCCATTTTGGTCTTTCTTCTTTTAACTAGCTCCAAAGTTGACCGAACCCAAATGTGAAGCATAGATTGATGTAATATGACACATTAAACCAATTGGAGAAGTTTGGGACCAAGGAAAAGAGATTTGGTCCAAGAATCATCCAACTTGACCAACTTCGTCCATTTTGGTCTTTCTTCTTTTCAACTAGCTCCAAAGTTGACCGAACCCAAATGTGAAGCATAGATTGATGTAATATGTCACATTAAGCCAATTGGAGAAGTTTGGGACCAAGGAAAAGAGATTTGGTCCTAGAATCATCCAACTTGACCAACTTCGTCCATTTTGGTCTTTCTTTTTTTCAACTAGCTCCAAAGTTGACCGAACCCAAATGTGAAGCATAGATTGATGTAATATGTCACATTAAACCAATTGGAGAAGTTTGGGACCAAGGAAAAGAGATTTGGTCCAAGAATCATCCAACTTGACCAACTTCGTCCATTTTGGTCTTTCTTCTTTTAACTAGCTCCAAAGTTGACCGAACCCAAATGTGAAGCATAGATTGATGTAATATGACACATTAAACCAATTGGAGAAGTTTGGGACCAAGGAAAAGAGATTTGGTCCAAGAATCATCCAACTTGACCAACTTCGTCCATTTTGGTCTTTCTTCTTTTCAACTAGCTCCAAAGTTGACCAAAACCAAATGTGAAGCATAGATTGATGTAAATGACACATAAAGCCAATTGGAGAAGTTTGGGACCAAGGAAAAGAGATTTGGTCCAAGAATCATCCAACTTGACCAACTTCGTCCATTTTGGTCTTTCTTCTTTTCAACTAGCTCCAAAGTTGACCGAACCCAAATGTGAAGCATAGATTGATGTAATATGTCACATTAAGCCAATTGGAGAAGTTTGGGACCAAGGAAAAGAGATTTGGTCCAAGAATCATCCAACTTGACCAACTTCGTCCATTTTGGTCTTTCTTCTTTGTAACTAGCTCCAAAGTTGACCGAACCCAAATGTGAAGCATAGATTGATGTAATATGTCACATTAACCCAATTGGAGAAGTTTGGGACCAAGGAAAAGAGATTTGGTCCAAGAATCATCCAACTTGACCAACTTCGTCCATTTTGGTCTTTCTTCTTTTAACTAGCTCCAAAGTTGACCGAACCCAAATGTGAAGCATAGATTGATGTAATATGACACATTAAACCAATTGGAGAAGTTTGGGACCAAGGAAAAGAGATTTGGTCCAAGAATCATCCAACTTGACCAACTTCGTCCATTTTGGTCTTTCTTCTTTTCAACTAGCTCCAAAGTTTACCAAAACCAAATGTGAAGCATAGATTGATGTAATATGACACATAAAGCCAATTGGAGAAGTTTGGGACCAAGGAAAAGAGATTTGGTCCAAGAATCATCCAACTTGACCAACTTCGTCCATTTTGGTCTTTCTTCTTTTCAACTAGCTCCAAAGTTGACCGAACCCAAATGTGAAGCATAGATTGATGTAATATGTCACATTAAGCCAATTGGAGAAGTTTGGGACCAAGGAAAAGAGATTTGGTCCTAGAATCATCCAACTTGACCAACTTCGTCCATTTTGGTCTTTCTTCTTTTCAACTAGCTCCAAAGTTTACCGAAACCAAATGTGAAGCATAGATTGATGTAAATGACACATTAAGCCAATTGGAGAAGTTTGGGACCAAGGAAAAGAGATTTGGTCCAAGAATCATCCAACTTGACCAACTTCGTCCATTTTGGTCTTTCTTTTTTTCAACTAGCTCCAAAGTTGACCGAACCCAAATGTGAAGCATAGATTGATGTAATATGTCACATTAAGCCAATTGGAGAAGTTTGGGACCAAGGAAAAGAGATTTGGTCCAAGAATCATCCAACTTGACCAACTTCGTCCATTTTGGTCTTTCTTCTTTTCAACTAGCTCCAAAGTTGACCGAACCCAAATGTGAAGCATAGATTGATGTAATATGTCACATTAAGCCAATTGGAGAAGTTTGGGACCAAGGAAAAGAGATTTGGTCCTAGAATCATCCAACTTGACCAACTTCGTCCATTTTGGTCTTTCTTCTTTTCAACTAGCTCCAAAGTTTACCAAAACGAAATGTGAAGCATAGATTGATGTAAATGACACATTAAAGCCAATTGGAGAAGTTTGGGACCAAGGAAAAGAGATTTGGTCCAAGAATCATCCAACTTGACCAACTTCGTCCATTTTGGTCTTTCTTCTTTTCAACTAGCTCCAAAGTTGACCGAACCCAAATGTGAAGCATAGATTGATGTAATATGTCACATTAAGCCAATTGGAGAAGTTTGGGACCAAGGAAAAGAGATTTGGTCCTAGAATCATCCAACTTGACCAACTTCGTCCATTTTGGTCTTTCTTATTTCAACTATCTCCAAAGTTGAACGAACCCAAATGTGAAGCATAGATTGATGTAATATACACATTAAACCAATTGGAGAAGTTTGGGACCAAGGAAAAGAGATTTGGTCCAAGAATCATCCAACTTGACCAACTTCGTCCATTTTGGTCTTTCTTTTTTTCAACTAGCTCCAAAGTTGACCGAACCCAAATGTGAAGCATAGATTGATGTAATATGTCACATTAAGCCAATTGGAGAAGTTTGGGACCAAGGAAAAGAGATTTGGTCCAAGAATCATCCAACTTGACCAACTTCGTCCATTTTGGTCTTTCTTTTTTTCAACTAGCTCCAAAGTTGACCGAAACCAAATGTGAAGCATAGATTGATGTAATATGACACATTAAGCCAATTGGAGAAGTTTGGGACCAAGGAAAAGAGATTTGGTCCTAGAATCATCCAACTTGACCAACTTCGTCCATTTTGGTCTTTCTTCTTTTCAACTAGCTCCAAAGTTTACCAAACCAAATGTGAAGCATAGATTGATGTAAATAACACATAAAGCCAATTGGAGAAGTTTGGGACCAAGGAAAAGAGATTTGGTCCAAGAATCATCCAACTTGACCAACTTCGTCCATTTTGGTCTTTCTTTTTTTCAACTAGCTCCAAAGTTGACCGAACCCAAATGTGAAGCATAGATTGATGTAATATGTCACATTAAGCCAATTGGAGAAGTTTGGGACCAAGGAAAAGAGATTTGGTCCTAGAATCATCCAACTTGACCAACTTCGTCCATTTTGGTCTTTCTTCTTTTTAACTAGCTCCAAAGTTGACCGAACCCAAATGTGAAGCATAGATTGATGTAATATGTCACATTAAGCCAATTGGAGAAGTTTGGGACCAAGGAAAAGAGATTTGGTCCTAGAATCATCCAACTTGACCAACTTCGTCCATTTTGGTCTTTCTTTTTTTCAACTAGCTCCAAAGTTGACCGAACCCAAATGTGAAGCATAGATTGATGTAATATGTCACATTAAACCAATTGGAGAAGTTTTGGACCAAGGAAAAGAGATTTGGTCCAAGAATCATCCAACTTGACCAACTTCGTCCATTTTGGTCTTTCTTCTTTGTAACTAGCTCCAAAGTTGACCGAAACAAATGTGAAGCATAGATTGATGTAATATGTCACATTAAGCCAATTGGAGAAGTTTGGGACCAAGGAAAAGAGATTTGGTCCAAGAATCATCCAACTTGACCAACTTCGTCCATTTTGGTCTTTCTTCTTTTCAACTAGCTCCAAAGTTGACCGAACCCAAATGTGAAGCATAGATTGATGTAATATGTCACATTAAGCCAATTGGAGAAGTTTGGGACCAAGGAAAAGAGATTTGGTCCTAGAATCATCCAACTTGACCAACTTCGTCCATTTTGGTCTTTCTTCTTTTAACTAGCTCCAAAGTTGACCGAACCCAAATGTGAAGCATAGATTGATGTAATATGACACATTAAACCAATTGGAGAAGTTTGGGACCAAGGAAAAGAGATTTGGTCCAAGAATCATCCAACTTGACCAACTTCGTCCATTTTGGTCTTTCTTCTTTTCAACTAGCTCCAAAGTTGACCGAACCCAAATGTGAAGCATAGATTGATGTAATATGACACATTAAACCAATTGGAGAAGTTTGGGACCAAGGAAAAGAGATTTGGTCCAAGAATCATCCAACTTGACCAACTTCGTCCATTTTGGTCTTTCTTCTTTTCAACTAGCTCCAAAGTTTACCAAAACGAAATGTGAAGCATAGATTGATGTAAATGACACATTAAGCCAATTGGAGAAGTTTGGGACCAAGGAAAAGAGATTTGGTCCAAGAATCATCCAACTTGACCAACTTCGTCCATTTTGGTCTTTCTTCTTTTCAACTAGCTCCAAAGTTGACCGAACCCAAATGTGAAGCATAGATTGATGTAATATGTCACATTAAGCCAATTGGAGAAGTTTGGGACCAAGGAAAAGAGATTTGGTCCTAGAATCATCCAACTTGACCAACTTCGTCCATTTTGGTCTTTCTTCTTTTAACTAGCTCCAAAGTTGACCGAACCCAAATGTGAAGCATAGATTGATGTAATATGTCACATTAAACCAATTGGAGAAGTTTGGGACCAAGGAAAAGAGATTTGGTCCAAGAATCATCCAACTTGACCAACTTCGTCCATTTTGGTCTTTCTTCTTTTAACTAGCTCCAAAGTTGACCGAACCCAAATGTGAAGCATAGATTGATGTAATATGACACATTAAACCAATTGGAGAAGTTTGGGACCAAGGAAAAGAGATTTGGTCCAAGAATCATCCAACTTGACCAACTTCGTCCATTTTGGTCATTCTTCTTTTCAACTAGCTCCAAAGTTTACCAAAACGAAATGTGAAGCATAGATTGATGTAAATGACACATAAAGCCAATTGGAGAAGTTTGGGACCAAGGAAAAGAGATTTGGTCCAAGAATCATCCAACTTGACCAACTTCGTCCATTTTGGTCTTTCTTCTTTTCAACTAGCTCCAAAGTTGACCGAACCCAAATGTGAAGCATAGATTGATGTAATATGTCACATTAAGCCAATTGGAGAAGTTTGGGACCAAGGAAAAGAGATTTGGTCCTAGAATCATCCAACTTGACCAACTTCGTCCATTTTGGTCTTTCTTCTTTTCAACTAGCTCCAAAGTTTACCGAAACGAAATGTGAAGCATAGATTGATGTAAATGACACATTAAGCCAATTGGAGAAGTTTGGGACCAAGGAAAAGAGATTTGGTCCAAGAATCATCCAACTTGACCAACTTCGTCCATTTTGGTCTTTCTTTTTTTCAACTAGCTCCAAAGTTGACCGAACCCAAATGTGAAGCATAGATTGATGTAATATGTCACATTAAGCCAATTGGAGAAGTTTGGGACCAAGGAAAAGAGATTTGGTCCTAGAATCATCCAACTTGACCAACTTCGTCCATTTTGGTCTTTCTTCTTTTCAACTAGCTCCAAAGTTGACCGAACCCAAATGTGAAGCATAGATTGATGTAATATGTCACATTAACCAATTGGAGAAGTTTGGGACCAAGGAAAAGAGATTTGGTCCTAGAATCATCCAACTTGACCAACTTCGTCCATTTTGGTCTTTCTTCTTTTCAACTAGCTCCAAAGTTTACCAAAACGAAATGTGAAGCATAGATTGATGTAAATGACACATTAAGCCAATTGGAGAAGTTTGGGACCAAGGAAAAGAGATTTGGTCCTAGAATCATCCAACTTGACCAACTTCGTCCATTTTGGTCTTTCTTCTTTTCAACTAGCTCCAAAGTTGACCGAACCCAAATGTGAAGCATAGATTGATGTAATATGTCACATTAAGCCAATTGGAGAAGTTTGGGACCAAGGAAAAGAGATTTGGTCCTAGAATCATCCAACTTGACCAACTTCGTCCATTTTGGTCTTTCTTATTTCAACTAGCTCCAAAGTTGAACGAACTGAAATGTCAAGCATAGATTGATGTAATATACACATTAAACCAATTGGAGAAGTTTGGGACCAAGGAAAAGAGATTTGGTCCAAGAATCATCCAACTTGACCAACTTCGTCCATTTTGGTCTTTCTTTTTTTCAACTAGCTCCAAAGTTGACCGAACCCAAATGTGAAGCATAGATTGATGTAATATGTCACATTAAGCCAATTGGAGAAGTTTGGGACCAAGGAAAAGAGATTTGGTCCAAGAATCATCCAACTTGACCAACTTCGTCCATTTTGGTCTTTCTTTTTTTCAACTAGCTCCAAAGTTGACCGAAACGAAATGTGAAGCATAGATTGATGTAATATGACACATTAAGCCAATTGGAGAAGTTTGGACCAAGGAAAAGAGATTTGGTCCTAGAATCATCCAACTTGACCAACTTCGTCCATTTTGGTCTTTCTTCTTTTCAACTAGCTCCAAAGTTGACCAAAACCAAATGTGAAGCATAGATTGATGTAATATGACACATAAAGCCAATTGGAGAAGTTTGGGACCAAGGAAAAGAGATTTGGTCCAAGAATCATCCAACTTGACCAACTTCGTCCATTTTGGTCTTTCTTTTTTCAACTAGCTCCAAAGTTGACCGAACCCAAATGTGAAGCATAGATTGATGTAATATGTCACATTAAGCCAATTGGAGAAGTTTGGGACCAAGGAAAAGAGATTTGGTCCAAGAATCATCCAACTTGACCAACTTCGTCCATTTTGGTCTTTCTTTTTTTCAACTAGCTCCAAAGTTGACCGAACCCAAATGTGAAGCATAGATTGATGTAATATGTCACATTAAGCCATTGGAGAAGTTTGGGACCAAGGAAAAGAGATTTGGTCCTAGAATCATCCAACTTGACCAACTTCGTCCATTTTGGTCTTTCTTTTTTTCAACTAGCTCCAAAGTTGACCGAACCCAAATGTGAAGCATAGATTGATGTAATATGTCACATTAAACCAATTGGAGAAGTTTGGGACCAAGGAAAAGAGATTTGGCCAAGAATCATCCAACTTGACCAACTTCGTCCATTTTGGTCTTTCTTCTTTGTAACTAGCTCCAAAGTTGACCGAACGTAAATGTGAAGCATAGATTGATGTAATATGTCACATTAAGCCAATTGGAGAAGTTTGGGACCAAGGAAAAGAGATTTGGTCCAAGAATCATCCAACTTGACCAACTTCGTCCATTTTGGTCTTTCTTCTTTTCAACTAGCTCCAAAGTTGACCGAACCCAAATGTGAAGCATAGATTGATGTAATATGTCACATTAAGCCAATTGGAGAAGTTTGGGACCAAGGAAAAGAGATTTGGTCCAAGAATCATCCAACTTGACCAACTTCGTCCATTTTGGTCTTTCTTCTTTTAACTAGCTCCAAAGTTGACCGAACCCAAATGTGAAGCATAGATTGATGTAATATACACATTAAACCAATTGGAGAAGTTTGGGACCAAGGAAAAGAGATTTGGTCCAAGAATCATCCAACTTGACCAACTTCGTCCATTTTGGTCTTTCTTCTTTTCAACTAGCTCCAAAGTTGACCGAACCCAAATGTGAAGCATAGATTGATGTAATATGTCACATTAAGCCAATTGGAGAAGTTTGGGACCAAGGAAAAGAGATTTGGTCCAAGAATCATCCAACTTGACCAACTTCGTCCATTTTGGTCTTTCTTTTTTTCAACTAGCTCCAAAGTTGACCGAACCCAAATGTGAAGCATAGATTGATGTAATATGTCACATTAAACCAATTGGAGAAGTTTGGGACCAAGGAAAAGAGATTTGGTCCAAGAATCATCCAACTTGACCAACTTCGTCCATTTTGGTCTTTCTTCTTTTAACTAGCTCCAAAGTTGACCGAACCCAAATGTGAAGCATAGATTGATGTAATATGACACATTAAACCAATTGGAGAAGTTTGGGACCAAGGAAAAGAGATTTGGTCCAAGAATCATCCAACTTGACCAACTTCGTCCATTTTGGTCTTTCTTCTTTTCAACTAGCTCCAAAGTTTACCGAAACCAAATGTGAAGCATAGATTGATGTAAATGACACATAAAGCCAATTGGAGAAGTTTGGGACCAAGGAAAAGAGATTTGGTCCAAGAATCATCCAACTTGACCAACTTCGTCCATTTTGGTCTTTCTTCTTTTCAACTAGCTCCAAAGTTGACCGAACCCAAATGTGAAGCATAGATTGATGTAATATGTCACATTAAGCCAATTGGAGAAGTTTGGGACCAAGGAAAAGAGATTTGGTCCTAGAATCATCCAACTTGACCAACTTCGTCCATTTTGGTCTTTCTTCTTTTAACTAGCTCCAAAGTTGACCGAACCCAAATGTGAAGCATAGATTGATGTAATATGACACATTAAACCAATTGGAGAAGTTTGGGACCAAGGAAAAGAGATTTGGTCCAAGAATCATCCAACTTGACCAACTTCGTCCATTTTGGTCTTTCTTCTTTTCAACTAGCTCCAAAGTTGACCGAAACCAAATGTGAAGCATAGATTGATGTAAATGACACATAAAGCCAATTGGAGAAGTTTGGGACCAAGGAAAAGAGATTTGGTCCAAGAATCATCCAACTTGACCAACTTCGTCCATTTTGGTCTTTCTTCTTTTCAACTAGCTCCAAAGTTGACCGAACCCAAATGTGAAGCATAGATTGATGTAATATGTCACATTAAGCCAATTGGAGAAGTTTGGGACCAAGGAAAAGAGATTTGGTCCTAGAATCATCCAACTTGACCAACTTCGTCCATTTTGGTCTTTCTTCTTTTCAACTAGCTCCAAAGTTGACCGAAACAAATGTGAAGCATAGATTGATGTAATATGACACATTAAGCCAATTGGAGAAGTTTGGGACCAAGGAAAAGAGATTTGGTCCAAGAATCATCCAACTTGACCAACTTCGTCCATTTTGGTCTTTCTTATTTTCAACTAGCTCCAAAGTTGAACGAACCCAAATGTCAAGCATAGATTGATGTAATATGACACATTAAACCAATTGGAGAAGTTTGGGACCAAGGAAAAGAGATTTGGTCCAAGAATCATCCAACTTGACCAACTTCGTCCATTTTGGTCTTTCTTCTTTTCAACTAGCTCCAAAGTTTACCGAAACCAAATGTGAAGCATAGATTGATGTAAATGACACATTAAGCCAATTGGAGAAGTTTGGGACCAAGGAAAAGAGATTTGGTCCAAGAATCATCCAACTTGACCAACTTCGTCCATTTTGGTCTTTCTTCTTTTCAACTAGCTCCAAAGTTGACCGAACCCAAATGTGAAGCATAGATTGATGTAATATGTCACATTAAGCCAATTGGAGAAGTTTGGGACCAAGGAAAAGAGATTTGGTCCTAGAATCATCCAACTTGACCAACTTCGTCCATTTTGGTCTTTCTTTTTTTCAACTAGCTCCAAAGTTGACCGAACCCAAATGTGAAGCATAGATTGATGTAATATGTCACATTAAACCAATTGGAGAAGTTTGGGACCAAGGAAAAGAGATTTGGTCCAAGAATCATCCAACTTGACCAACTTCGTCCATTTTGGTCTTTCTTCTTTGTAACTAGCTCCAAAGTTGACCGAACCCAAATGTGAAGCATAGATTGATGTAATATACACATTAAACCAATTGGAGAAGTTTGGGACCAAGGAAAAGAGATTTGGTCCAAGAATCATCCAACTTGACCAACTTCGTCCATTTTGGTCTTTCTTCTTTTCAACTAGCTCCAAAGTTTACCAAAACCAAATGTGAAGCATAGATTGATGTAAATGACACATAAAGCCAATTGGAGAAGTTTGGGACCAAGGAAAAGAGATTTGGTCCAAGAATCATCCAACTTGACCAACTTCGTCCATTTTGGTCTTTCTTCTTTTCAACTAGCTCCAAAGTTGACCGAACCCAAATGTGAAGCATAGATTGATGTAATATGTCACATTAAGCCAATTGGAGAAGTTTGGGACCAAGGAAAAGAGATTTGGTCCTAGAATCATCCAACTTGACCAACTTCGTCCATTTTGGTCTTTCTTCTTTTAACTAGCTCCAAAGTTGACCGAACCCAAATGTGAAGCATAGATTGATGTAATATGTCACATTAAGCCAATTGGAGAAGTTTGGGACCAAGGAAAAGAGATTTGGTCCTAGAATCATCCAACTTGACCAACTTCGTCCATTTTGGTCTTTCTTTTTTTCAACTAGCTCCAAAGTTGACCGAACCCAAATGTGAAGCATAGATTGATGTAATATGTCACATTAACCCAATTGGAGAAGTTTGGGACCAAGGAAAAGAGATTTGGTCCAAGAATCATCCAACTTGACCAACTTCGTCCATTTTGGTCTTTCTTCTTTTAACTAGCTCCAAAGTTGACCGAACCCAAATGTGAAGCATAGATTGATGTAATATGACACATTAAACCAATTGGAGAAGTTTGGGACCAAGGAAAAGAGATTTGGTCCAAGAATCATCCAACTTGACCAACTTCGTCCATTTTGGTCTTTCTTCTTTTCAACTAGCTCCAAAGTTTACCGAAACGAAATGTGAAGCATAGATTGATGTAATATGTCACATTAAGCCAATTGGAGAAGTTTGGGACCAAGGAAAAGAGATTTGGTCCAAGAATCATCCAACTTGACCAACTTCGTCCATTTTGGTCTTTCTTCTTTTCAACTAGCTCCAAAGTTGACCGAAACAAATGTGAAGCATAGATTGATGTAAATGACACATTAAGCCAATTGGAGAAGTTTGGGACCAAGGAAAAGAGATTTGGTCCAAGAATCATCCAACTTGACCAACTTCGTCCATTTTGGTCTTTCTTCTTTTCAACTAGCTCCAAAGTTGACCGAACCCAAATGTGAAGCATAGATTGATGTAATATGTCACATTAAGCCAATTGGAGAAGTTTGGGACCAAGGAAAAGAGATTTGGTCCTAGAATCATCCAACTTGACCAACTTCGTCCATTTTGGTCTTTCTTTTTTTCAACTAGCTCCAAAGTTGACCGAACCCAAATGTGAAGCATAGATTGATGTAATATGTCACATTAAGCCAATTGGAGAAGTTTGGGACCAAGGAAAAGAGATTTGGTCCAAGAATCATCCAACTTGACCAACTTCGTCCATTTTGGTCTTTCTTCTTTTAACTAGCTCCAAAGTTGACCGAACCCAAATGTGAAGCATAGATTGATGTAATATGACACATTAAACCAATTGGAGAAGTTTGGGACCAAGGAAAAGAGATTTGGTCCAAGAATCATCCAACTTGACCAACTTCGTCCATTTTGGTCTTTCTTCTTTTCAACTAGCTCCAAAGTTTACCGAAACGAAATGTGAAGCATAGATTGATGTAAATAGCACATTAAGCCAATTGGAGAAGTTTGGGACCAAGGAAAAGAGATTTGGTCCAAGAATCATCCAACTTGACCAACTTCGTCCATTTTGGTCTTTCTTCTTTTCAACTAGCTCCAAAGTTGACCGAACCCAAATGTGAAGCATAGATTGATGTAATATGTCACATTAAGCCAATTGGAGAAGTTTGGGACCAAGGAAAAGAGATTTGGTCCTAGAATCATCCAACTTGACCAACTTCGTCCATTTTGGTCTTTCTTTTTTTCAACTAGCTCCAAAGTTGACCGAACCCAAATGTGAAGCATAGATTGATGTAATATGTCACATTAAACCAATTGGAGAAGTTTGGGACCAAGGAAAAGAGATTTGGTCCAAGAATCATCCAACTTGACCAACTTCGTCCATTTTGGTCTTTCTTCTTTTCAACTAGCTCCAAAGTTGACCGAACCCAAATGTGAAGCATAGATTGATGTAATATGTCACATTAAGCCAATTGGAGAAGTTTGGGACCAAGGAAAAGAGATTTGGTCCTAGAATCATCCAACTTGACCAACTTCGTCCATTTTGGTCTTTCTTTTTTTCAACTAGCTCCAAAGTTGACCGAACCCAAATGTGAAGCATAGATTGATGTAATATGTCACATTAAGCCAATTGGAGAAGTTTGGGACCAAGGAAAAGAGATTTGGTCCTAGAATCATCCAACTTGACCAACTTCGTCCATTTTGGTCTTTCTTCTTTTCAACTAGCTCCAAAGTTTACCGAAACCAAATGTGAAGCATAGATTGATGTAATATGACACATTAAGCCAATTGGAGAAGTTTGGGACCAAGGAAAAGAGATTTGGTCCAAGAATCATCCAACTTGACCAACTTCGTCCATTTTGGTCTTTCTTTTTTTCAACTAGCTCCAAAGTTGACCGAACCCAAATGTGAAGCATAGATTGATGTAATATGTCACATTAACCAATTGGAGAAGTTTGGGACCAAGGAAAAGAGATTTGGTCCTAGAATCATCCAACTTGACCAACTTCGTCCATTTTGGTCTTTCTTTTTTCAACTAGCTCCAAAGTTGACCGAACCCAAATGTGAAGCATAGATTGATGTAATATGTCACATTAAACCAATTGGAGAAGTTTGGGACCAAGGAAAAGAGATTTGGTCCAAGAATCATCCAACTTGACCAACTTCGTCCATTTTGGTCTTTCTTCTTTTAACTAGCTCCAAAGTTGACCGAACCAAATGTGAAGCATAGATTGATGTAATATGTCACATTAAGCCAATTGGAGAAGTTTGGGACCAAGGAAAAGAGATTTGGTCCAAGAATCATCCAACTTGACCAACTTCGTCCATTTTGGTCTTTCTTATTTCAACTAGCTCCAAAGTTGACGAACCCAAATGTGAAGCATAGATTGATGTAATATGACACATTAAACCAATTGGAGAAGTTTGGGACCAAGGAAAAGAGATTTGGTCCAAGAATCATCCAACTTGACCAACTTCGTCCATTTTGGTCTTTCTTCTTTTCAACTAGCTCCAAAGTTGACCGAACCCAAATGTGAAGCATAGATTGATGTAATATGTCACATTAAGCCAATTGGAGAAGTTTGGGACCAAGGAAAAGAGATTTGGTCCAAGAATCATCCAACTTGACCAACTTCGTCCATTTTGGTCTTTCTTCTTTTCAACTAGCTCCAAAGTTTACCGAAACCAAATGTGAAGCATAGATTGATGTAATATGACACATTAAGCCAATTGGAGAAGTTTGGGACCAAGGAAAAGAGATTTGGTCCAAGAATCATCCAACTTGACCAACTTCGTCCATTTTGGTCTTTCTTCTTTTCAACTAGCTCCAAAGTTGACCGAACCCAAATGTGAAGCATAGATTGATGTAATATGTCACATTAAGCCAATTGGAGAAGTTTGGGACCAAGGAAAAGAGATTTGGTCCTAGAATCATCCAACTTGACCAACTTCGTCCATTTTGGTCTTTCTTTTTTTCAACTAGCTCCAAAGTTGACCGAACCCAAATGTGAAGCATAGATTGATGTAATATGTCACATTAAACCAATTGGAGAAGTTTGGGACCAAGGAAAAGAGATTTGGTCCAAGAATCATCCAACTTGACCAACTTCGTCCATTTTGGTCTTTCTTCTTTTAACTAGCTCCAAAGTTGACCGAACCCAAATGTGAAGCATAGATTGATGTAATATGACACATTAAACCAATTGGAGAAGTTTGGGACCAAGGAAAAGAGATTTGGTCCAAGAATCATCCAACTTGACCAACTTCGTCCATTTTGGTCTTTCTTCTTTTCAACTAGCTCCAAAGTTGACCGAAACGAAATGTGAAGCATAGATTGATGTAATATGACACATAAAGCCAATTGGAGAAGTTTGGACCAAGGAAAAGAGATTTGGTCCAAGAATCATCCAACTTGACCAACTTCGTCCATTTTGGTCTTTCTTCTTTTCAACTAGCTCCAAAGTTGACCGAACCCAAATGTGAAGCATAGATTGATGTAATATGTCACATTAAGCCAATTGGAGAAGTTTGGGACCAAGGAAAAGAGATTTGGTCCTAGAATCATCCAACTTGACCAACTTCGTCCATTTTGGTCTTTCTTCTTTTAACTAGCTCCAAAGTTGACCGAACCCAAATGTGAAGCATAGATTGATGTAATATGTCACATTAACCAATTGGAGAAGTTTGGGACCAAGGAAAAGAGATTTGGTCCAAGAATCATCCAACTTGACCAACTTCGTCCATTTTGGTCTTTCTTCTTTTAACTAGCTCCAAAGTTGACCGAACCCAAATGTGAAGCATAGATTGATGTAATATAACACATTAAACCAATTGGAGAAGTTTGGGACCAAGGAAAAGAGATTTGGTCCAAGAATCATCCAACTTGACCAACTTCGTCCATTTTGGTCTTTCTTCTTTTCAACTAGCTCCAAAGTTTACCGAAACGAAATGTGAAGCATAGATTGATGTAAATGACACATTAAGCCAATTGGAGAAGCTTGGGACCAAGGAAAAGAGATTTGGTCCAAGAATCATCCAACTTGACCAACTTCGTCCATTTTGGTCTTTCTTCTTTTCAACTAGCTCCAAAGTTGACCGAACCCAAATGTGAAGCATAGATTGATGTAATATGTCACATTAAACCAATTGGAGAAGTTTGGGACCAAGGAAAAGAGATTTGGTCCTAGAATCATCCAACTTGACCAACTTCGTCCATTTTGGTCTTTCTTTTTTTCAACTAGCTCCAAAGTTGACCGAACCCAAATGTGAAGCATAGATTGATGTAATATGTCACATTAAACCAATTGGAGAAGTTTGGGACCAAGGAAAAGAGATTTGGTCCAAGAATCATCCAACTTGACCAACTTCGTCCATTTTGGTCTTTCTTCTTTTAACTAGCTCCAAAGTTGACCGAACCCAAATGTGAAGCATAGATTGATGTAATATGTCACATTAAGCCAATTGGAGAAGTTTGGGACCAAGGAAAAGAGATTTGGTCCAAGAATCATCCAACTTGACCAACTTCGTCCATTTTGGTCTTTCTTCTTTTCAACTAGCTCCAAAGTTGACCGAACCCAAATGTGAAGCATAGATTGATGTAATATGTCACATTAAGCCAATTGGAGAAGTTTGGGACCAAGGAAAAGAGATTTGGTCCAAGAATCATCCAACTTGACCAACTTCGTCCATTTTGGTCTTTCTTCTTTTCAACTAGCTCCAAAGTTGACCGAAACCAAATGTGAAGCATAGATTGATGTAATATGACACATTAAACCAATTGGAGAAGTTTGGGACCAAGGAAAAGAGATTTGGTCCAAGAATCATCCAACTTGACCAACTTCGTCCATTTTGGTCTTTCTTCTTTTAACTAGCTCCAAAGTTGACCGAACCCAAATGTGAAGCATAGATTGATGTAATATGTCACATTAAGCCAATTGGAGAAGTTTGGGACCAAGGAAAAGAGATTTGGTCCAAGAATCATCCAACTTGACCAACTTCGTCCATTTTGGTCTTTCTTCTTTTCAACTAGCTCCAAAGTTGACCGAACCAAATGTGAAGCATAGATTGATGTAAATGACACATTAAACCAATTGGAGAAGTTTGGGACCAAGGAAAAGAGATTTGGTCCAAGAATCATCCAACTTGACCAACTTCGTCCATTTTGGTCTTTCTTCTTTTCAACTAGCTCCAAAGTTGACCGAACCCAAATGTGAAGCATAGATTGATGTAATATGTCACATTAAGCCAATTGGAGAAGTTTGGGACCAAGGAAAAGAGATTTGGTCCTAGAATCATCCAACTTGACCAACTTCGTCCATTTTGGTCTTTCTTCTTTTCAACTAGCTCCAAAGTTGACCGAACCCAAATGTGAAGCATAGATTGATGTAATATGTCACATTAAGCCAATTGGAGAAGTTTGGGACCAAGGAAAAGAGATTTGGTCCTAGAATCATCCAACTTGACCAACTTCGTCCATTTTGGTCTTTCTTTTTTTCAACTAGCTCCAAAGTTGACCGAACCCAAATGTGAAGCATAGATTGATGTAATATGTCACATTAAGCCAATTGGAGAAGTTTGGGACCAAGGAAAAGAGATTTGGTCCTAGAATCATCCAACTTGACCAACTTCGTCCATTTTGGTCTTTCTTTTTTTCAACTAGCTCCAAAGTTGACCGAACCCAAATGTGAAGCATAGATTGATGTAATATGTCACATTAAACCAATTGGAGAAGTTTGGGACCAAGGAAAAGAGATTTGGTCCAAGAATCATCCAACTTGACCAACTTCGTCCATTTTGGTCTTTCTTCTTTTAACTAGCTCCAAAGTTGACCGAACCCAAATGTGAAGCATAGATTGATGTAATATGTCACATTAAGCCAATTGGAGAAGTTTGGGACCAAGGAAAAGAGATTTGGTCCAAGAATCATCCAACTTGACCAACTTCGTCCATTTTGGTCTTTCTTCTTTTCAACTAGCTCCAAAGTTGACCGAACCCAAATGTGAAGCATAGATTGATGTAATATGTCACATTAAGCCAATTGGAGAAGTTTGGGACCAAGGAAAAGAGATTTGGTCCAAGAATCATCCAACTTGACCAACTTCGTCCATTTTGGTCTTTCTTTTTTTCAACTAGCTCCAAAGTTGACCGAAACCAAATGTGAAGCATAGATTGATGTAATATGACACATTAAGCCAATTGGAGAAGTTTGGGACCAAGGAAAAGAGATTTGGTCCAAGAATCATCCAACTTGACCAACTTCGTCCATTTTGGTCTTTCTTCTTTTCAACTAGCTCCAAAGTTGACCGAACCCAAATGTGAAGCATAGATTGATGTAATATACACATTAAACCAATTGGAGAAGTTTGGGACCAAGGAAAAGAGATTTGGTCCAAGAATCATCCAACTTGACCAACTTCGTCCATTTTGGTCTTTCTTCTTTTCAACTAGCTCCAAAGTTGACCGAACCCAAATGTGAAGCATAGATTGATGTAATATGTCACATTAAGCCAATTGGAGAAGTTTGGGACCAAGGAAAAGAGATTTGGTCCTAGAATCATCCAACTTGACCAACTTCGTCCATTTTGGTCTTTCTTTTTTTCAACTAGCTCCAAAGTTGACCGAACCCAAATGTGAAGCATAGATTGATGTAATATGTCACATTAAGCCAATTGGAGAAGTTTGGGACCAAGGAAAAGAGATTTGGTCCTAGAATCATCCAACTTGACCAACTTCGTCCATTTTGGTCTTTCTTATTTTCAACTAGCTCCAAAGTTGAACGAACCCAAATGTGAAGCATAGATTGATGTAATATAACACATTAAACCAATTGGAGAAGTTTGGGACCAAGGAAAAGAGATTTGGTCCAAGAATCATCCAACTTGACCAACTTCGTCCATTTTGGTCTTTCTTCTTTTCAACTAGCTCCAAAGTTTACCGAAACGAAATGTGAAGCATAGATTGATGTAAATGACACATTAAACCAATTGGAGAAGTTTGGGACCAAGGAAAAGAGATTTGGTCCAAGAATCATCCAACTTGACCAACTTCGTCCATTTTGGTCTTTCTTCTTTTCAACTAGCTCCAAAGTTGACCGAACCCAAATGTGAAGCATAGATTGATGTAATATGTCACATTAAGCCAATTGGAGAAGTTTGGGACCAAGGAAAAGAGATTTGGTCCTAGAATCATCCAACTTGACCAACTTCGTCCATTTTGGTCTTTCTTTTTTTCAACTAGCTCCAAAGTTGACCGAACCCAAATGTGAAGCATAGATTGATGTAATATGTCACATTAAACCAATTGGAGAAGTTTGGGACCAAGGAAAAGAGATTTGGTCCTAGAATCATCCAACTTGACCAACTTCGTCCATTTTGGTCTTTCTTCTTTTCAACTAGCTCCAAAGTTGACCGAAACGAAATGTGAAGCATAGATTGATGTAAATGACACATTAAGCCAATTGGAGAAGTTTGGGACCAAGGAAAAGAGATTTGGTCCAAGAATCATCCAACTTGACCAACTTCGTCCATTTTGGTCTTTCTTCTTTTCAACTAGCTCCAAAGTTGACCGAACCCAAATGTGAAGCATAGATTGATGTAAATGACACATTAAGCCAATTGGAGAAGTTTGGGACCAAGGAAAAGAGATTTGGTCCAAGAATCATCCAACTTGACCAACTTCGTCCATTTTGGTCTTTCTTCTTTTCACTAGCTCCAAAGTTGACAAAACCCAAATGTGAAGCATAGATTGATGTAATATGTCACATTAAACCAATTGGAGAAGTTTGGGACCAAGGAAAAGAGATTTGGTCCAAGAATCATCCAACTTGACCAACTCGTCCATTTTGGTCTTTCTTTTTGCAACTAGCTCCAAAGTTGACCGAACCCAAATGTGAAGCATAGATTGATGTAATATGACACATTAAACCAATTGGAGAAGTTTGGGACCAAGGAAAAGAGATTTGGTCCAAGAATCATCCAACTTGACCAACTTCGTCCATTTTGGTCTTTCTTCTTTTCAACTAGCTCCAAAGTTGACCGAAACCAAATGTGAAGCATAGATTGATGTAATATGACACATTAAGCCAATTGGAGAAGTTTGGGACCAAGGAAAAGAGATTTGGTCCAAGAATCATCCAACTTGACCAACTTCGTCCATTTTGGTCTTTCTTCTTTTCAACTAGCTCCAAAGTTGACCGAACCCAAATGTGAAGCATAGATTGATGTAATATGTCACATTAAGCCAATTGGAGAAGTTTGGGACCAAGGAAAAGAGATTTGGTCCAAGAATCATCCAACTTGACCAACTTCGTCCATTTTGGTCTTTCTTCTTTTCAACTAGCTCCAAAGTTGACCGAACCCAAATGTGAAGCATAGATTGATGTAATATGTCACATTAAGCCAATTGGAGAAGTTTGGGACCAAGGAAAAGAGATTTGGTCCTAGAATCATCCAACTTGACCAACTTCGTCCATTTTGGTCTTTCTTATTTCCGAGTATCTCCAAAGTTGAACGAACCCAAATGTCAAGCATAGATTGATGTAATATAACACATTAAACCAATTGGAGAAGTTTGGGACCAAGGAAAAGAGATTTGGTCCAAGAATCATCCAACTTGACCAACTTCGTCCATTTTGGTCTTTCTTCTTTTCAACTAGCTCCAAAGTTTACCGAAACGAAATGTGAAGCATAGATTGATGTAAATGACACATTAAGCCAATTGGAGAAGTTTGGGACCAAGGAAAAGAGATTTGGTCCAAGAATCATCCAACTTGACCAACTTCGTCCATTTTGGTCTTTCTTCTTTTCAACTAGCTCCAAAGTTGACCGAACCCAAATGTGAAGCATAGATTGATGTAAATGACACATTAAGCCAATTGGAGAAGTTTGGGACCAAGGAAAAGAGATTTGGTCCAAGAATCATCCAACTTGACCAACTTCGTCCATTTTGGTCTTTCTTATTTCAACTAGCTCCAAAGTTGAACGAACCCAAATGTGAAGCATAGATTGATGTAATATAACACATTAAACCAATTGGAGAAGTTTGGGACCAAGGAAAAGAGATTTGGTCCAAGAATCATCCAACTTGACCAACTTCGTCCATTTTGGTCTTTCTTCTTTTCAACTAGCTCCAAAGTTGACCGAAACCAAATGTGAAGCATAGATTGATGTAAATGACACATTAAGCCAATTGGAGAAGTTTGGGACCAAGGAAAAGAGATTTGGTCCAAGAATCATCCAACTTGACCAACTTCGTCCATTTTGGTCTTTCTTCTTTTCAACTAGCTCCAAAGTTGACCGAACCCAAATGTGAAGCATAGATTGATGTAATATGTCACATTAAGCCAATTGGAGAAGTTTGGGACCAAGGAAAAGAGATTTGGTCCTAGAATCATCCAACTTGACCAACTTCGTCCATTTTGGTCTTTCTTTTTTTCAACTAGCTCCAAAGTTGACCGAACCCAAATGTGAAGCATAGATTGATGTAATATGTCACATTAAGCCAATTGGAGAAGTTTGGGACCAAGGAAAAGAGATTTGGTCCTAGAATCATCCAACTTGACCAACTTCGTCCATTTTGGTCTTTCTTTTTTTCAACTAGCTCCAAAGTTGACCGAACCCAAATGTGAAGCATAGATTGATGTAATATGTCACATTAAACCAATTGGAGAAGTTTGGGACCAAGGAAAAGAGATTTGGTCCTAGAATCATCCAACTTGACCAACTTCGTCCATTTTGGTCTTTCTTCTTTTCAACTAGCTCCAAAGTTGACCGAAACGAAATGTGAAGCATAGATTGATGTAAATGACACATTAAGCCAATTGGAGAAGTTTGGGACCAAGGAAAAGAGATTTGGTCCAAGAATCATCCAACTTGACCAACTTCGTCCATTTTGGTCTTTCTTCTTTTCACTAGCTCCAAAGTTGACCGAACCCAAATGTGAAGCATAGATTGATGTAATATGTCACATTAAACCAATTGGAGAAGTTTGGGACCAAGGAAAAGAGATTTGGTCCAAGAATCATCCAACTTGACCAACTTCGTCCATTTTGGTCTTTCTTCTTTTCAACTAGCTCCAAAGTTGACCGAAACGAAATGTGAAGCATAGATTGATGTAATATGACACATTAAGCCAATTGGAGAAGTTTGGGACCAAGGAAAAGAGATTTGGTCCAAGAATCATCCAACTTGACCAACTTCGTCCATTTTGGTCTTTCTTCTTTTCAACTAGCTCCAAAGTTGAACGAACCCAAATGTGAAGCATAGATTGATGTAATATGTCACATTAAGCCAATTGGAGAAGTTTGGGACCAAGGAAAAGAGATTTGGTCCTAGAATCATCCAACTTGACCAACTTCGTCCATTTTGGTCTTTCTTTTTTTCAACTAGCTCCAAAGTTGACCGAACCCAAATGTGAAGCATAGATTGATGTAATATGTCACATTAAACCAATTGGAGAAGTTTGGGACCAAGGAAAAGAGATTTGGTCCTAGAATCATCCAACTTGACCAACTTCGTCCATTTTGGTCTTTCTTCTTTTCAACTAGCTCCAAAGTTTACCGAAACCAAATGTGAAGCATAGATTGATGTAAATGACACATTAAGCCAATTGGAGAAGTTTGGGACCAAGGAAAAGAGATTTGGTCCAAGAATCATCCAACTTGACCAACTTCGTCCATTTTGGTCTTTCTTCTTTTCAACTAGCTCCAAAGTTGACCGAACCAAATGTGAAGCATAGATTGATGTAAATGACATTAAGCCAATTGGAGAAGTTTGGGACCAAGGAAAAGAGATTTGGTCCAAGAATCATCCAACTTGACCAACTTCGTCCATTTTGGTCTTTCTTCTTTTCAACTAGCTCCAAAGTTGACAAAACCCAAATGTGAAGCATAGATTGATGTAATATGTCACATTAAACCAATTGGAGAAGTTTGGGACCAAGGAAAAGAGATTTGGTCCAAGAATCATCCAACTTGACCAACTTCGTCCATTTTGGTCTTTCTTATTTGCAACTAGCTCCAAAGTTGACCGAACCCAAATGTGAAGCATAGATTGATGTAATATAACACATTAAACCAATTGGAGAAGTTTGGGACCAAGGAAAAGAGATTTGGTCCTAGAATCATCCAACTTGACCAACTTCGTCCATTTTGGTCTTTCTTCTTTTCAACTAGCTCCAAAGTTTACCAAAACGAAATGTGAAGCATAGATTGATGTAAATGACACATTAAGCCAATTGGAGAAGTTTGGGACCAAGGAAAAGAGATTTGGTCCAAGAATCATCCAACTTGACCAACTTCGTCCATTTTGGTCTTTCTTCTTTTCAACTAGCTCCAAAGTTGACCGAACCCAAATGTGAAGCATAGATTGATGTAATATGTCACATTAAGCCAATTGGAGAAGTTTGGGACCAAGGAAAAGAGATTTGGTCCTAGAATCATCCAACTTGACCAACTTCGTCCATTTTGGTCTTTCTTTTTTTCAACTAGCTCCAAAGTTGACCGAACCCAAATGTGAAGCATAGATTGATGTAATATGTCACATTAAACCAATTGGAGAAGTTTGGGACCAAGGAAAAGAGATTTGGTCCTAGAATCATCCAACTTGACCAACTTCGTCCATTTTGGTCTTTCTTCTTTTCAACTAGCTCCAAAGTTGACCGAAACGAAATGTGAAGCATAGATTGATGTAAATGACACATTAAGCCAATTGGAGAAGTTTGGGACCAAGGAAAAGAGATTTGGTCCAAGAATCATCCAACTTGACCAACTTCGTCCATTTTGGTCTTTCTTCTTTTCAACTAGCTCCAAAGTTGACCGAACCCAAATGTGAAGCATAGATTGATGTAATATGTCACATTAAACCAATTGGAGAAGTTTGGGACCAAGGAAAAGAGATTTGGTCCAAGAATCATCCAACTTGACCAACTTCGTCCATTTTGGTCTTTCTTATTTGCAACTAGCTCCAAAGTTGACCGAACCCAAATGTGAAGCATAGATTGATGTAATATAACACATTAAACCAATTGGAGAAGTTTGGGACCAAGGAAAAGAGATTTGGTCCAAGAATCATCCAACTTGACCAACTTCGTCCATTTTGGTCATTCTTCTTTTCAACTAGCTCCAAAGTTTACCGAAACGAAATGTGAAGCATAGATTGATGTAAATGACACATTAAGCCAATTGGAGAAGTTTGGGACCAAGGAAAAGAGATTTGGTCCAAGAATCATCCAACTTGACCAACTTCGTCCATTTTGGTCTTTCTTCTTTTCAACTAGCTCCAAAGTTGACCGAACCCAAATGTGAAGCATAGATTGATGTAATATGTCACATTAAGCCAATTGGAGAAGTTTGGGACCAAGGAAAAGAGATTTGGTCCTAGAATCATCCAACTTGACCAACTTCGTCCATTTTGGTCTTTCTTTTTTTCAACTAGCTCCAAAGTTGACCGAACCCAAATGTGAAGCATAGATTGATGTAATATGTCACATTAAGCCATTTGGAGAAGTTTGGGACCAAGGAAAAGAGATTTGGTCCTAGAATCATCCAACTTGACCAACTTCGTCCATTTTGGTCTTTCTTTTTTTCAACTAGCTCCAAAGTTGACCGAACCCAAATGTGAAGCATAGATTGATGTAATATGTCACATTAAACCAATTGGAGAAGTTTGGGACCAAGGAAAAGAGATTTGGTCCTAGAATCATCCAACTTGACCAACTTCGTCCATTTTGGTCTTTCTTCTTTTCAACTAGCTCCAAAGTTGACCGAAACGAAATGTGAAGCATAGATTGATGTAAATGACACATTAAGCCAATTGGAGAAGTTTGGGACCAAGGAAAAGAGATTTGGTCCAAGAATCATCCAACTTGACCAACTTCGTCCATTTTGGTCTTTCTTCTTTTCAACTAGCTCCAAAGTTGACCGAACCCAAATGTGAAGCATAGATTGATGTAATATGTCACATTAAACCAATTGGAGAAGTTTGGGACCAAGGAAAAGAGATTTGGTCCAAGAATCATCCAACTTGACCAACTTCGTCCATTTTGGTCTTTCTTCTTTTCAACTAGCTCCAAAGTTGACCGAAACCAAATGTGAAGCATAGATTGATGTAAATGACACATTAAGCCAATTGGAGAAGTTTGGGACCAAGGAAAAGAGATTTGGTCCAAGAATCATCCAACTTGACCAACTTCGTCCATTTTGGTCTTTCTTCTTTTCAACTAGCTCCAAAGTTGAACGAACCCAAATGTGAAGCATAGATTGATGTAATATGTCACATTAAGCCAATTGGAGAAGTTTGGGACCAAGGAAAAGAGATTTGGTCCTAGAATCATCCAACTTGACCAACTTCGTCCATTTTGGTCTTTCTTTTTTTCAACTAGCTCCAAAGTTGACCGAACCCAAATGTGAAGCATAGATTGATGTAATATGTCACATTAAACCAATTGGAGAAGTTTGGGACCAAGGAAAAGAGATTTGGTCCTAGAATCATCCAACTTGACCAACTTCGTCCATTTTGGTCTTTCTTCTTTTCAACTAGCTCCAAAGTTGACCGAAACGAAATGTGAAGCATAGATTGATGTAAATGACACATTAAGCCAATTGGAGAAGTTTGGGACCAAGGAAAAGAGATTTGGTCCAAGAATCATCCAACTTGACCAACTTCGTCCATTTTGGTCTTTCTTCTTTTCAACTAGCTCCAAAGTTGACCGAACCCAAATGTGAAGCATAGATTGATGTAAATGACACATTAAGCCAATTGGAGAAGTTTGGGACCAAGGAAAAGAGATTTGGTCCAAGAATCATCCAACTTGACCAACTTCGTCCATTTTGGTCTTTCTTCTTTTCAACTAGCTCCAAAGTTGACAAAACCAAATGTGAAGCATAGATTGATGTAATATGTCACATTAAACCAATTGGAGAAGTTTGGGACCAAGGAAAAGAGATTGGTCCAAGAATCATCCAACTTGACCAACTTCGTCCATTTTGGTCTTTCTTATTTGCTACTAGCTCCAAAGTTGACCGAACCCAAATGTGAAGCATAGATTGATGTAATATACACATTAAACCAATTGGAGAAGTTTGGGACCAAGGAAAAGAGATTTGGTCCAAGAATCATCCAACTTGACCAACTTCGTCCATTTTGGTCTTTCTTCTTTTCAACTAGCTCCAAAGTTGACCGAAACCAAATGTGAAGCATAGATTGATGTAAATGACACATTAAGCCAATTGGAGAAGTTTGGGACCAAGGAAAAGAGATTTGGTCCAAGAATCATCCAACTTGACCAACTTCGTCCATTTTGGTCTTTCTTCTTTTCAACTAGCTCCAAAGTTGACCGAACCCAAATGTGAAGCATAGATTGATGTAATATGTCACATTAAGCCAATTGGAGAAGTTTGGGACCAAGGAAAAGAGATTTGGTCCTAGAATCATCCAACTTGACCAACTTCGTCCATTTTGGTCTTTCTTTTTTTCAACTAGCTCCAAAGTTGACCGAACCCAAATGTGAAGCATAGATTGATGTAATATGTCACATTAAACCAATTGGAGAAGTTTGGGACCAAGGAAAAGAGATTTGGTCCTAGAATCATCCAACTTGACCAACTTCGTCCATTTTGGTCTTTCTTCTTTTCAACTAGCTCCAAAGTTTACCGAAACCAAATGTGAAGCATAGATTGATGTAAATGACACATTAAGCCAATTGGAGAAGTTTGGGACCAAGGAAAAGAGATTTGGTCCAAGAATCATCCAACTTGACCAACTTCGTCCATTTTGGTCTTTCTTCTTTTCAACTAGCTCCAAAGTTGACCAAACCCAAATGTGAAGCATAGATTGATGTAATATGTCACATTAAACCAATTGGAGAAGTTTGGGACCAAGGAAAAGAGATTTGGTCCAAGAATCATCCAACTTGACCAACTCGTCCATTTTGGTCTTTCTTATTTGCAACTAGCTCCAAAGTTGACCGAACCCAAATGTGAAGCATAGATTGATGTAATATAACACATTAAACCAATTGGAGAAGTTTGGGACCAAGGAAAAGAGATTTGGTCCAAGAATCATCCAACTTGACCAACTTCGTCCATTTTGGTCTTTCTTCTTTTCAACTAGCTCCAAAGTTTACCGAAACGAAATGTGAAGCATAGATTGATGTAAATGACACATTAAGCCAATTGGAGAAGTTTGGGACCAAGGAAAAGAGATTTGGTCCAAGAATCATCCAACTTGACCAACTTCGTCCATTTTGGTCTTTCTTCTTTTCAACTAGCTCCAAAGTTGACCGAACCCAAATGTGAAGCATAGATTGATGTAATATGTCACATTAAACCAATTGGAGAAGTTTGGGACCAAGGAAAAGAGATTTGGTCCAAGAATCATCCAACTTGACCAACTTCGTCCATTTTGGTCTTTCTTATTTTCAACTAGCTCCAAAGTTGACCGAACCCAAATGTGAAGCATAGATTGATGTAATATAACACATTAAACCAATTGGAGAAGTTTGGGACCAAGGAAAAGAGATTTGGTCCTAGAATCATCCAACTTGACCAACTTCGTCCATTTTGGTCTTTCTTCTTTTCAACTAGCTCCAAAGTTGACCGAAACCAAATGTGAAGCATAGATTGATGTAAATGACACATTAAGCCAATTGGAGAAGTTTGGGACCAAGGAAAAGAGATTTGGTCCAAGAATCATCCAACTTGACCAACTTCGTCCATTTTGGTCTTTCTTCTTTTCAACTAGCTCCAAAGTTGACCGAACCCAAATGTCAAGCATAGATTGATGTAATATGTCACATTAAGCCAATTGGAGAAGTTTGGGACCAAGGAAAAGAGATTTGGTCCTAGAATCATCCAACTTGACCAACTTCGTCCATTTTGGTCTTTCTTATTTCAACTAGCTCCAAAGTTGAACGAACCAAATGTGAAGCATAGATTGATGTAATATAACACATTAAACCAATTGGAGAAGTTTGGGACCAAGGAAAAGAGATTTGGTCCAAGAATCATCCAACTTGACCAACTTCGTCCATTTTGGTCTTTCTTCTTTTCAACTAGCTCCAAAGTTTACCGAAACGAAATGTGAAGCATAGATTGATGTAAATGACACATTAAGCCAATTGGAGAAGTTTGGGACCAAGGAAAAGAGATTTGGTCCAAGAATCATCCAACTTGACCAACTTCGTCCATTTTGGTCTTTCTTCTTTTCAACTAGCTCCAAAGTTGACCGAACCCAAATGTGAAGCATAGATTGATGTAATATGTCACATTAAGCCATTTGGAGAAGTTTGGGACCAAGGAAAAGAGATTTGGTCCTAGAATCATCCAACTTGACCAACTTCGTCCATTTTGGTCTTTCTTCTTTTCAACTAGCTCCAAAGTTGACCGAACCCAAATGTGAAGCATAGATTGATGTAATATGTCACATTAAACCAATTGGAGAAGTTTGGGACCAAGGAAAAGAGATTTGGTCCAAGAATCATCCAACTTGACCAACTTCGTCCATTTTGGTCTTTCTTCTTTTCAACTAGCTCCAAAGTTGACCGAACCCAAATGTGAAGCATAGATTGATGTAATATGTCACATTAAGCCAATTGGAGAAGTTTGGGACCAAGGAAAAGAGATTTGGTCCAAGAATCATCCAACTTGACCAACTTCGTCCATTTTGGTCTTTCTTCTTTTCAACTAGCTCCAAAGTTGACCAAACCCAAATGTGAAGCATAGATTGATGTAATATGTCACATTAAACCAATTGGAGAAGTTTGGGACCAAGGAAAAGAGATTTGGTCCAAGAATCATCCAACTTGACCAACTTCGTCCATTTTGGTCTTTCTTCTTTTCAACTAGCTCCAAAGTTGACCGAACCCAAATGTGAAGCATAGATTGATGTAATATGTCACATTAAACCAATTGGAGAAGTTTGGGACCAAGGAAAAGAGATTTGGTCCAAGAATCATCCAACTTGACCAACTTCGTCCATTTTGGTCTTTCTTCTTTTCAACTAGCTCCAAAGTTGACCGAAACGAAATGTGAAGCATAGATTGATGTAATATGACACATTAAGCCAATTGGAGAAGTTTGGGACCAAGGAAAAGAGATTTGGTCCAAGAATCATCCAACTTGACCAACTTCGTCCATTTTGGTCTTTCTTCTTTTCACTAGCTCCAAAGTTGACCGAACCCAAATGTGAAGCATAGATTGATGTAATATGTCACATTAAACCAATTGGAGAAGTTTGGGACCAAGGAAAAGAGATTTGGTCCAAGAATCATCCAACTTGACCAACTTCGTCCATTTTGGTCTTTCTTCTTTTCAACTAGCTCCAAAGTTGACCGAACCCAAATGTGAAGCATAGATTGATGTAATATGTCACATTAAACCAATTGGAGAAGTTTGGGACCAAGGAAAAGAGATTTGGTCCAAGAATCATCCAACTTGACCAACTTCGTCCATTTTGGTCTTTCTTCTTTTCAACTAGCTCCAAAGTTTACCGAAACGAAATGTGAAGCATAGATTGATGTAAATGACACATTAAGCCAATTGGAGAAGTTTGGGACCAAGGAAAAGAGATTTGGTCCAAGAATCATCCAACTTGACCAACTTCGTCCATTTTGGTCTTTCTTCTTTTCAACTAGCTCCAAAGTTGACCGAACCCAAATGTGAAGCATAGATTGATGTAATATGTCACATTAAACCAATTGGAGAAGTTTGGGACCAAGGAAAAGAGATTTGGTCCAAGAATCATCCAACTTGACCAACTTCGTCCATTTTGGTCTTTCTTATTTTCAACTAGCTCCAAAGTTGACCGAACCCAAATGTGAAGCATAGATTGATGTAATATGACACATTAAACCAATTGGAGAAGTTTGGGACCAAGGAAAAGAGATTTGGTCCAAGAATCATCCAACTTGACCAACTTCGTCCATTTTGGTCTTTCTTCTTTTCAACTAGCTCCAAAGTTGACCGAAACCAAATGTGAAGCATAGATTGATGTAATATGACACATTAAGCCAATTGGAGAAGTTTGGGACCAAGGAAAAGAGATTTGGTCCAAGAATCATCCAACTTGACCAACTTCGTCCATTTTGGTCTTTCTTCTTTTCAACTAGCTCCAAAGTTGACCGAACCCAAATGTCAAGCATAGATTGATGTAATATGTCACATTAAGCCAATTGGAGAAGTTTGGGACCAAGGAAAAGAGATTTGGTCCTAGAATCATCCAACTTGACCAACTTCGTCCATTTTGGTCTTTCTTTTTTTCAACTAGCTCCAAAGTTGACCGAAACCAAATGTGAAGCATAGATTGATGTAATATGACACATTAAGCCAATTGGAGAAGTTTGGGACCAAGGAAAAGAGATTTGGTCCAAGAATCATCCAACTTGACCAACTTCGTCCATTTTGGTCTTTCTTATTTTCAACTAGCTCCAAAGTTGACCGAACCCAAATGTGAAGCATAGATTGATGTAATATGTCACATTAAGCCAATTGGAGAAGTTTGGGACCAAGGAAAAGAGATTTGGTCCAAGAATCATCCAACTTGACCAACTTCGTCCATTTTGGTCTTTCTTCTTTTCAACTAGCTCCAAAGTTGACCGAACCCAAATGTGAAGCATAGATTGATGTAATATGTCACATTAAGCCAATTGGAGAAGTTTGGGACCAAGGAAAAGAGATTTGGTCCTAGAATCATCCAACTTGACCAACTTCGTCCATTTTGGTCTTTCTTCTTTTCAACTAGCTCCAAAGTTTACCGAAACGAAATGTGAAGCATAGATTGATGTAAATGACACATTAAGCCAATTGGAGAAGTTTGGGACCAAGGAAAAGAGATTTGGTCCAAGAATCATCCAACTTGACCAACTTCGTCCATTTTGGTCTTTCTTCTTTTCAACTAGCTCCAAAGTTGACCGAACCAAAATGTGAAGCATAGATTGATGTAATATGACACATTAAACCAATTGGAGAAGTTTGGGACCAAGGAAAAGAGATTTGGTCCAAGAATCATCCAACTTGACCAACTTCGTCCATTTTGGTCTTTCTTCTTTCAACTAGCTCCAAAGTTGACCGAACCCAAATGTGAAGCATAGATTGATGTAATATGACACATTAAACCAATTGGAGAAGTTTGGGACCAAGGAAAAGAGATTTGGTCCAAGAATCATCCAACTTGACCAACTTCGTCCATTTTGGTCTTTCTTCTTTTAACTAGCTCCAAAGTTGACCGAACCCAAATGTGAAGCATAGATTGATGTAATATGTCACATTAAGCCAATTGGAGAAGTTTGGGACCAAGGAAAAGAGATTTGGTCCAAGAATCATCCAACTTGACCAACTTCGTCCATTTTGGTCTTTCTTCTTTTCAACTAGCTCCAAAGTTGACCGAACCCAAATGTGAAGCATAGATTGATGTAATATGTCACATTAAGCCAATTGGAGAAGTTTGGGACCAAGGAAAAGAGATTTGGTCCTAGAATCATCCAACTTGACCAACTTCGTCCATTTTGGTCTTTCTTATTTCCAACTAGCTCCAAAGTTGAACGAACCCAAATGTCAAGCATAGATTGATGTAATATGACACATTAAACCAATTGGAGAAGTTTGGGACCAAGGAAAAGAGATTTGGTCCAAGAATCATCCAACTTGACCAACTTCGTCCATTTTGGTCTTTCTTCTTTTCAACTAGCTCCAAAGTTGACCGAAACCAAATGTGAAGCATAGATTGATGTAAATGACACATTAAGCCAATTGGAGAAGTTTGGGACCAAGGAAAAGAGATTTGGTCCAAGAATCATCCAACTTGACCAACTTCGTCCATTTTGGTCTTTCTTCTTTTCAACTAGCTCCAAAGTTGACCGAACCCAAATGTGAAGCATAGATTGATGTAATATGTCACATTAAACCAATTGGAGAAGTTTGGGACCAAGGAAAAGAGATTTGGTCCAAGAATCATCCAACTTGACCAACTTCGTCCATTTTGGTCTTTCTTCTTTTCAACTAGCTCCAAAGTTGACCGAAACAAATGTGAAGCATAGATTGATGTAATATGACACATTAAACCAATTGGAGAAGTTTGGGACCAAGGAAAAGAGATTTGGTCCAAGAATCATCCAACTTGACCAACTTCGTCCATTTTGGTCTTTCTTCTTTTCAACTAGCTCCAAAGTTGACCGAAACAAATGTGAAGCATAGATTGATGTAATATGACACATTAAACCAATTGGAGAAGTTTGGGACCAAGGAAAAGAGATTTGGTCCAAGAATCATCCAACTTGACCAACTTCGTCCATTTTGGTCTTTCTTCTTTTCAACTAGCTCCAAAGTTGACCGAACCCAAATGTCAAGCATAGATTGATGTAATAATGTCACATTAAGCCAATTGGAGAAGTTTGGGACCAAGGAAAAGAGATTTGGTCCTAGAATCATCCAACTTGACCAACTTCGTCCATTTTGGTCTTTCTTATTTCCAACTAGCTCCAAAGTTGAACGAACCCAAATGTGAAGCATAGATTGATGTAATATGACACATTAAACCAATTGGAGAAGTTTGGGACCAAGGAAAAGAGATTTGGTCCAAGAATCATCCAACTTGACCAACTTCGTCCATTTTGGTCTTTCTTCTTTTCAACTAGCTCCAAAGTTTACCGAAACGAAATGTGAAGCATAGATTGATGTAAATGACACATTAAGCCAATTGGAGAAGTTTGGGACCAAGGAAAAGAGATTTGGTCCAAGAATCATCCAACTTGACCAACTTCGTCCATTTTGGTCTTTCTTCTTTTCAACTAGCTCCAAAGTTGACCGAACCCAAATGTGAAGCATAGATTGATGTAATATGTCACATTAAGCCAATTGGAGAAGTTTGGGACCAAGGAAAAGAGATTTGGTCCAAGAATCATCCAACTTGACCAACTTCGTCCATTTTGGTCTTTTTCTTTTCAACTAGCTCCAAAGTTTACCGAAACCAAATGTGAAGCATAGATTGATGTAAATGACACATTAAGCCAATTGGAGAAGTTTGGGACCAAGGAAAAGAGATTTGGTCCAAGAATCATCCAACTTGACCAACTTCGTCCATTTTGGTCTTTCTTCTTTTCAACTAGCTCCAAAGTTGACCGAACCCAAATGTGAAGCATAGATTGATGTAATATGTCACATTAAACCAATTGGAGAAGTTTGGGACCAAGGAAAAGAGATTTGGTCCAAGAATCATCCAACTTGACCAACTTCGTCCATTTTGGTCTTTCTTATTTTCAACTAGCTCCAAAGTTGACCGAACCCAAATGTGAAGCATAGATTGATGTAATATAACACATTAAACCAATTGGAGAAGTTTGGGACCAAGGAAAAGAGATTTGGTCCAAGAATCATCCAACTTGACCAACTTCGTCCATTTTGGTCTTTCTTCTTTTAACTAGCTCCAAAGTTGACCGAACCCAAATGTGAAGCATAGATTGATGTAATATGTCACATTAAGCCAATTGGAGAAGTTTGGGACCAAGGAAAAGAGATTTGGTCCAAGAATCATCCAACTTGACCAACTTCGTCCATTTTGGTCTTTCTTCTTTTCAACTAGCTCCAAAGTTGACCGAACCCAAATGTGAAGCATAGATTGATGTAATATGTCACATTAAGCCAATTGGAGAAGTTTGGGACCAAGGAAAAGAGATTTGGTCCTAGAATCATCCAACTTGACCAACTTCGTCCATTTTGGTCTTTCTTTTTTTCAACTAGCTCCAAAGTTGACCGAACCCAAATGTGAAGCATAGATTGATGTAATATGTCACATTAAGCCAATTGGAGAAGTTTGGGACCAAGGAAAAGAGATTTGGTCCTAGAATCATCCAACTTGACCAACTTCGTCCATTTTGGTCTTTCTTATTTCCGACTAGCTCCAAAGTTGAACGAACCCAAATGTCAAGCATAGATTGATGTAATATAACACATTAAACCAATTGGAGAAGTTTGGGACCAAGGAAAAGAGATTTGGTCCAAGAATCATCCAACTTGACCAACTTCGTCCATTTTGGTCTTTCTTTTTTCAACTAGCTCCAAAGTTGACCGAAACAAATGTGAAGCATAGATTGATGTAAATGACACATTAAGCCAATTGGAGAAGTTTGGGACCAAGGAAAAGAGATTTGGTCCAAGAATCATCCAACTTGACCAACTTCGTCCATTTTGGTCTTTCTTTTTTTCAACTAGCTCCAAAGTTGACCGAACCCAAATGTGAAGCATAGATTGATGTAATATGTCACATTAAGCCAATTGGAGAAGTTTGGGACCAAGGAAAAGAGATTTGGTCCTAGAATCATCCAACTTGACCAACTTCGTCCATTTTGGTCTTTCTTATTTCGAGCTCTCCAAAGTTGAACGAACCCAAATGTCAAGCATAGATTGATGTAATATAACACATTAAACCAATTGGAGAAGTTTGGGACCAAGGAAAAGAGATTTGGTCCAAGAATCATCCAACTTGACCAACTTCGTCCATTTTGGTCTTTCTTCTTTTCAACTAGCTCCAAAGTTGACCGAAACCAAATGTGAAGCATAGATTGATGTAAATGACACATTAAGCCAATTGGAGAAGTTTGGGACCAAGGAAAAGAGATTTGGTCCAAGAATCATCCAACTTGACCAACTTCGTCCATTTTGGTCTTTCTTCTTTTCATCTAGCTCCAAAGTTGACCGAACCCAAATGTGAAGCATAGATTGATGTAATATGTCACATTAAGCCAATTGGAGAAGTTTGGGACCAAGGAAAAGAGATTTGGTCCTAGAATCATCCAACTTGACCAACTTCGTCCATTTTGGTCTTTCTTCTTTTCAACTAGCTCCAAAGTTTACCGAAACGAAATGTGAAGCATAGATTGATGTAAATGACACATTAAGCCAATTGGAGAAGTTTGGGACCAAGGAAAAGAGATTTGGTCCAAGAATCATCCAACTTGACCAACTTCGTCCATTTTGGTCTTTCTTCTTTTCACTAGCTCCAAAGTTGACCGAACCCAAATGTGAAGCATAGATTGATGTAATATGACACATTAAACCAATTGGAGAAGTTTGGGACCAAGGAAAAGAGATTTGGTCCAAGAATCATCCAACTTGACCAACTTCGTCCATTTTGGTCTTTCTTATTTCAACTAGCTCCAAAGTTGACTGAACCCAAATGTGAAGCATAGATTGATGTAATATAACACATTAAACCAATTGGAGAAGTTTGGGACCAAGGAAAAGAGATTTGGTCCAAGAATCATCCAACTTGACCAACTTCGTCCATTTTGGTCTTTCTTCTTTTAACTAGCTCCAAAGTTGACCGAACCCAAATGTGAAGCATAGATTGATGTAATATGTCACATTAAGCCAATTGGAGAAGTTTGGGACCAAGGAAAAGAGATTTGGTCCAAGAATCATCCAACTTGACCAACTTCGTCCATTTTGGTCTTTCTTCTTTTCAACTAGCTCCAAAGTTGACCGAACCCAAATGTCAAGCATAGATTGATGTAATATGTCACATTAAGCCAATTGGAGAAGTTTGGGACCAAGGAAAAGAGATTTGGTCCTAGAATCATCCAACTTGACCAACTTCGTCCATTTTGGTCTTTCTTATTTCCAACTAGCTCCAAAGTTGAACGAACCCAAATGTCAAGCATAGATTGATGTAATATAACACATTAAACCAATTGGAGAAGTTTGGGACCAAGGAAAAGAGATTTGGTCCAAGAATCATCCAACTTGACCAACTTCGTCCATTTTGGTCTTTCTTCTTTTCAACTAGCTCCAAAGTTTACCGAAACGAAATGTGAAGCATAGATTGATGTAATATGACACATTAAGCCAATTGGAGAAGTTTGGGACCAAGGAAAAGAGATTTGGTCCAAGAATCATCCAACTTGACCAACTTCGTCCATTTTGGTCTTTCTTCTTTTCAACTAGCTCCAAAGTTGACCGAACCCAAATGTGAAGCATAGATTGATGTAATATGTCACATTAAACCAATTGGAGAAGTTTGGGACCAAGGAAAAGAGATTTGGTCCAAGAATCATCCAACTTGACCAACTTCGTCCATTTTGGTCTTTCTTCTTTTCAACTAGCTCCAAAGTTGACCGAAACAAATGTGAAGCATAGATTGATGTAATATGACACATTAAACCAATTGGAGAAGTTTGGGACCAAGGAAAAGAGATTTGGTCCAAGAATCATCCAACTTGACCAACTTCGTCCATTTTGGTCTTTCTTCTTTTCAACTAGCTCCAAAGTTGACCGAAAACAAATGTGAAGCATAGATTGATGTAATATGACACATTAAACCAATTGGAGAAGTTTGGGACCAAGGAAAAGAGATTTGGTCCAAGAATCATCCAACTTGACCAACTTCGTCCATTTTGGTCTTTCTTCTTTTCAACTAGCTCCAAAGTTGACCGAACCCAATGTCAAGCATAGATTGATGTAATATGTCACATTAAGCCAATTGGAGAAGTTTGGGACCAAGGAAAAGAGATTTGGTCCTAGAATCATCCAACTTGACCAACTTCGTCCATTTTGGTCTTTCTTATTTCCAACTAGCTCCAAAGTTGAACGAACCCAAATGTCAAGCATAGATTGATGTAATATAACACATTAAACCAATTGGAGAAGTTTGGGACCAAGGAAAAGAGATTTGGTCCAAGAATCATCCAACTTGACCAACTTCGTCCATTTTGGTCTTTCTTCTTTTCAACTAGCTCCAAAGTTTACCGAAACCAAATGTGAAGCATAGATTGATGTAAATGACACATTAAGCCAATTGGAGAAGTTTGGGACCAAGGAAAAGAGATTTGGTCCAAGAATCATCCAACTTGACCAACTTCGTCCATTTTGGTCTTTCTTCTTTTCAACTAGCTCCAAAGTTGACCGAACCCAAATGTGAAGCATAGATTGATGTAATATGTCACATTAAGCCAATTGGAGAAGTTTGGGACCAAGGAAAAGAGATTTGGTCCAAGAATCATCCAACTTGACCAACTTCGTCCATTTTGGTCTTTCTTCTTTTCAACTAGCTCCAAAGTTGACCGAACCCAAATGTGAAGCATAGATTGATGTAATATGTCACATTAAGCCAATTGGAGAAGTTTGGGACCAAGGAAAAGAGATTTGGTCCAAGAATCATCCAACTTGACCAACTTCGTCCATTTTGGTCTTTCTTTTTTTCAACTAGCTCCAAAGTTGACCGAACCCAAATGTCAAGCATAGATTGATGTAATATGTCACATTAAGCCAATTGGAGAAGTTTGGGACCAAGGAAAAGAGATTTGGTCCAAGAATCATCCAACTTGACCAACTTCGTCCATTTTGGTTTTTCTTATTTCAACTAGCTCCAAAGTTGACGAACCCAAATGTCAAGCATAGATTGATGTAATATAACACATTAAACCAATTGGAGAAGTTTGGGACCAAGGAAAAGAGATTTGGTCCAAGAATCATCCAACTTGACCAACTTCGTCCATTTTGGTCTTTCTTTTTTTCAACTAGCTCCAAAGTTTACCGAAACAAATGTGAAGCATAGATTGATGTAATATGACACATTAAGCCAATTGGAGAAGTTTGGGACCAAGGAAAAGAGATTTGGTCCAAGAATCATCCAACTTGACCAACTTCGTCCATTTTGTCTTTCTTTTTTTCAACTAGCTCCAAAGTTGACCGAACCCAAATGTCAAGCATAGATTGATGTAATATGTCACATTAAGCCAATTGGAGAAGTTTGGGACCAAGGAAAAGAGATTTGGTCCTAGAATCATCCAACTTGACCAACTTCGTCCATTTTGGTCTTTCTTTTTTTCAACTAGCTCCAAAGTTGACCGAACCCAAATGTGAAGCATAGATTGATGTAATATGTCACATTAAGCCAATTGGAGAAGTTTGGGACCAAGGAAAAGAGATTTGGTCCTAGAATCATCCAACTTGACCAACTTCGTCCATTTTGGTCTTTCTTCTTTTCAACTAGCTCCAAAGTTGACCGAACCCAAATGTGAAGCATAGATTGATGTAATATGTCACATTAAGCCAATTGGAGAAGTTTGGGACCAAGGAAAAGAGATTTGGTCCAAGAATCATCCAACTTGACCAACTTCGTCCATTTTGGTCTTTCTTCTTTTCAACTAGCTCCAAAGTTGACCGAACCCAAATGTGAAGCATAGATTGATGTAATATGTCACATTAAGCCAATTGGAGAAGTTTGGGACCAAGGAAAAGAGATTTGGTCCTAGAATCATCCAACTTGACCAACTTCGTCCATTTTGGTCTTTCTTCTTTTCAACTAGCTCCAAAGTTTACCGAAACCAAATGTGAAGCATAGATTGATGTAAATGACACATTAAGCCAATTGGAGAAGTTTGGGACCAAGGAAAAGAGATTTGGTCCAAGAATCATCCAACTTGACCAACTTCGTCCATTTTGGTCTTTCTTCTTTTCAACTAGCTCCAAAGTTGACCGAACCCAAATGTGAAGCATAGATTGATGTAATATGTCACATTAAACCAATTGGAGAAGTTTGGGACCAAGGAAAAGAGATTTGGTCCAAGAATCATCCAACTTGACCAACTTCGTCCATTTTGGTCTTTCTTATTTGCAACTAGCTCCAAAGTTGACTGAACCCAAATGTGAAGCATAGATTGATGTAATATAACACATTAAACCAATTGGAGAAGTTTGGGACCAAGGAAAAGAGATTTGGTCCAAGAATCATCCAACTTGACCAACTTCGTCCATTTTGGTCTTTCTTCTTTGTAACTAGCTCCAAAGTTGACCGAACCCAAATGTGAAGCATAGATTGATGTAATATGTCACATTAAGCCAATTGGAGAAGTTTGGGACCAAGGAAAAGAGATTTGGTCCAAGAATCATCCAACTTGACCAACTTCGTCCATTTTGGTCTTTCTTCTTTTCAACTAGCTCCAAAGTTGACCGAACCCTAATGTGAAGCATAGATTGATGTAATATGTCACATTAAGCCAATTGGAGAAGTTTGGGACCAAGGAAAAGAGATTTGGTCCTAGAATCATCCAACTTGACCAACTTCGTCCATTTTGGTCTTTCTTTTTTTCAACTAGCTCCAAAGTTGACCGAACCCAAATGTGAAGCATAGATTGATGTAATATGTCACATTAAGCCAATTGGAGAAGTTTGGGACCAAGGAAAAGAGATTTGGTCCTAGAATCATCCAACTTGACCAACTTCGTCCATTTTGGTTTTCTTATTTCCGAGTATCTCCAAAGTTGAACGAACCCAAATGTCAAGCATAGATTGATGTAATATGACACATTAAACCAATTGGAGAAGTTTGGGACCAAGGAAAAGAGATTTGATCCAAGAATCATCCAACTTGACCAACTTCGTCCATTTTGGTCTTTCTTTTTTCAACTAGCTCCAAAGTTTACCGAAACGAAATGTGAAGCATAGATTGATGTAAATGACACATTAAGCCAATTGGAGAAGTTTGGGACCAAGGAAAAGAGATTTGGTCCAAGAATCATCCAACTTGACCAACTTCGTCCATTTTGGTCTTTCTTTTTTTCAACTAGCTCCAAAGTTGACCGAACCCAAATGTCAAGCATAGATTGATGTAATATGTCACATTAAGCCAATTGGAGAAGTTTGGGACCAAGGAAAAGAGATTTGGTCCTAGAATCATCCAACTTGACCAACTTCGTCCATTTTGGTCTTTCTTTTTTTCAACTAGCTCCAAAGTTGACCGAACCCAAATGTGAAGCATAGATTGATGTAATATGTCACATTAAGCCAATTGGAGAAGTTTGGGACCAAGGAAAAGAGATTTGGTCCTAGAATCATCCAACTTGACCAACTTCGTCCATTTTGGTCTTTCTTCTTTTCAACTAGCTCCAAAGTTGACCGAACCCAAATGTCAAGCATAGATTGATGTAATATGTCACATTAAGCCAATTGGAGAAGTTTGGGACCAAGGAAAAGAGATTTGGTCCTAGAATCATCCAACTTGACCAACTTCGTCCATTTTGGTCTTTCTTTTTTTCAACTAGCTCCAAAGTTGACCCAAATGTCAAGCATAGATTGATGTAATATGTCACATTAAGCCAATTGGAGAAGTTTGGGACCAAGGAAAAGAGATTTGGTCCAGAATCATCCAACTTGACCAACTTCGTCCATTTTGGTCTTTCTTTTTTCAACTAGCTCCAAAGTTGACCGAACCCAAATGTCAAGCATAGATTGATGTAATATGTCACATTAAGCCAATTGGAGAAGTTTGGGACCAAGGAAAAGAGATTTGGTCCTAGAATCATCCAACTTGACCAACTTCGTCCATTTTGGTCTTTCTTATTTCAAGTAGCTCCAAAGTTGAACGAACTGAAATGTCAAGCATAGATTGATGTAATATAACACATTAAACCAATTGGAGAAGTTTGGGACCAAGGAAAAGAGATTTGGTCCAAGAATCATCCAACTTGACCAACTTCGTCCATTTTGGTCTTTCTTCTTTTCAACTAGCTCCAAAGTTGACCGAAACAAATGTGAAGCATAGATTGATGTAATATGACACATTAAACCAATTGGAGAAGTTTGGGACCAAGGAAAAGAGATTTGGTCCAAGAATCATCCAACTTGACCAACTTCGTCCATTTTGGTCTTTCTTCTTTTCAACTAGCTCCAAAGTTGACCGAACCTAATGTCAAGCAAGCATAGATTGATGTAAATATGTCACATTAAGCCAATTGGAGAAGTTTGGGACCAAGGAAAAGAGATTTGGTCCTAGAATCATCCAACTTGACCAACTTCGTCCATTTTGGTCTTTCTTATTTCCAACTATCTCCGAAGTTGAACGAACCCAAATGTCAAGCATAGATTGATGTAATATAACACATTAAACCAATTGGAGAAGTTTGGGACCAAGGAAAAGAGATTTGATCCAAGAATCATCCAACTTGACCAACTTCGTCCATTTTGGTCTTTCTTCTTTTCAACTAGCTCCAAAGTTTACCGAAACGAAATGTGAAGCATAGATTGATGTAAATGACACATTAAGCCAATTGGAGAAGCTTGGGACCAAGGAAAAGAGATTTGGTCCAAGAATCATCCAACTTGACCAACTTCGTCCATTTTGGTCTTTCTTCTTTTCAACTAGCTCCAAAGTTGACCGAACCCAAATGTGAAGCATAGATTGATGTAATATGTCACATTAAGCCATTTGGAGAAGTTTGGGACCAAGGAAAAGAGATTTGGTCCTAGAATCATCCAACTTGACCAACTTCGTCCATTTTGGTCTTTCTTCTTTTCAACTAGCTCCAAAGTTTACCGAAACCAAATGTGAAGCAAAGATTGATGTAAATGACACATTAAGCCAATTGGAGAAGTTTGGGACCAAGGAAAAGAGATTTGGTCCAAGAATCATCCAACTTGACCAACTTCGTCCATTTTGGTCTTTCTTCTTTTCAACTAGCTCCAAAGTTGACCGAACCCAAATGTGAAGCATAGATTGATGTAATATGTCACATTAAACCAATTGGAGAAGTTTGGGACCAAGGAAAAGAGATTTGGTCCAAGAATCATCCAACTTGACCAACTTCGTCCATTTTGGTCTTTCTTCTTTGCAACTAGCTCCAAAGTTGACTGAACCCAAATGTGAAGCATAGATTGATGTAATATAACACATTAAACCAATTGGAGAAGTTTGGGACCAAGGAAAAGAGATTTGGTCCAAGAATCATCCAACTTGACCAACTTCGTCCATTTTGGTCTTTCTTCTTTGTAACTAGCTCCAAAGTTGACCGAAACCAAATGTGAAGCATAGATTGATGTAATATGTCACATTAAGCCAATTGGAGAAGTTTGGGACCAAGGAAAAGAGATTTGGTCCAAGAATCATCCAACTTGACCAACTTCGTCCATTTTGGTCTTTCTTCTTTTCAACTAGCTCCAAAGTTGACCGAACCCAAATGTGAAGCATAGATTGATGTAATATGTCACATTAAGCCAATTGGAGAAGTTTGGGACCAAGGAAAAGAGATTTGGTCCTAGAATCATCCAACTTGACCAACTTCGTCCATTTTGGTTTTCTTTATTTCCGAGTATCTCCAAAGTTGAACGAACCCAAATGTCAAGCATAGATTGATGTAATATAACACATTAAACCAATTGGAGAAGTTTGGGACCAAGGAAAAGAGATTTGGTCCAAGAATCATCCAACTTGACCAACTTCGTCCATTTTGGTCTTTCTTTTTTCAACTAGCTCCAAAGTTGACCGAAACCAAATGTGAAGCATAGATTGATGTAATATGACACATTAAGCCAATTGGAGAAGTTTGGGACCAAGGAAAAGAGATTTGGTCCAAGAATCATCCAACTTGACCAACTTCGTCCATTTTGGTCTTTCTTTTTTCAACTAGCTCCAAAGTTGACCGAACCCAAATGTGAAGCATAGATTGATGTAATATGTCACATTAAGCCAATTGGAGAAGTTTGGGACCAAGGAAAAGAGATTTGGTCCTAGAATCATCCAACTTGACCAACTTCGTCCATTTTGGTCTTTCTTTTTTTCAACTAGCTCCAAAGTTGACCGAACCCAAATGTGAAGCATAGATTGATGTAATATGTCACATTAAGCCAATTGGAGAAGTTTGGGACCAAGGAAAAGAGATTTGGTCCAAGAATCATCCAACTTGACCAACTTCGTCCATTTTGGTCTTTCTTCTTTTCAACTAGCTCCAAAGTTGACCGAACCCAAATGTGAAGCATAGATTGATGTAATATGTCACATTAAGCCAATTGGAGAAGTTTGGGACCAAGGAAAAGAGATTTGGTCCTAGAATCATCCAACTTGACCAACTTCGTCCATTTTGGTCTTTCTTTTTTTCAACTAGCTCCAAAGTTGACCCTAATGTGAAGCATAGATTGATGTAATATGTCACATTAAGCCAATTGGAGAAGTTTGGGACCAAGGAAAAGAGATTTGGTCCTAGAATCATCCAACTTGACCAACTTCGTCCATTTTGGTCTTTCTTTTTTTCAACTAGCTCCAAAGTTGACCGAACCCAAATGTCAAGCATAGATTGATGTAATATGTCACATTAAGCCAATTGGAGAAGTTTGGGACCAAGGAAAAGAGATTTGGTCCAAGAATCATCCAACTTGACCAACTTCGTCCATTTTGGTCTTTCTTATTTCCAAGTATATCCAAAGTTGAACGAACCCAAATGTCAAGCATAGATTGATGTAATATACACATTAAACCAATTGGAGAAGTTTGGGACCAAGGAAAAGAGATTTGGTCCAAGAATCATCCAACTTGACCAACTTCGTCCATTTTGGTCTTTCTTCTTTTCAACTAGCTCCAAAGTTGACCGAAACCAAATGTGAAGCATAGATTGATGTAAATGACACATTAAGCCAATTGGAGAAGTTTGGGACCAAGGAAAAGAGATTTGGTCCAAGAATCATCCAACTTGACCAACTTCGTCCATTTTGGTCTTTCTTCTTTTCAACTAGCTCCAAAGTTGACCGAACCCAAATGTGAAGCATAGATTGATGTAATATGTCACATTAAACCAATTGGAGAAGTTTGGGACCAAGGAAAAGAGATTTGGTCCAAGAATCATCCAACTTGACCAACTTCGTCCATTTTGGTCTTTCTTTTTTTCAACTAGCTCCAAAGTTGACCGAACCCAAATGTCAAGCATAGATTGATGTAATATGTCACATTAAGCCAATTGGAGAAGTTTGGGACCAAGGAAAAGAGATTTGGTCTAAGAATCATCCAACTTGACCAACTTCGTCCATTTTGGTCTTTCTTCTTTTCAACTAGCTCCAAAGTTGACCGAACCCAAATGTGAAGCATAGATTGATGTAATATGTCACATTAAACCAATTGGAGAAGTTTGGGACCAAGGAAAAGAGATTTGGTCCAAGAATCATCCAACTTGACCAACTTCGTCCATTTTGGTCTTTCTTTTTTTCAACTAGCTCCAAAGTTGACCGAACCCAAATGTGAAGCATAGATTGATGTAATATGTCACATTAAGCCCATTGGAGAAGTTTGGGACCAAGGAAAAGAGATTTGGTCCTAGAATCATCCAACTTGACCAACTTCGTCCATTTTGGTCTTTCTTTTTTCAACTAGCTCCAAAGTTGACCGAACCCAAATGTGAAGCATAGATTGATGTAATATGTCACATTAAGCCAATTGGAGAAGTTTGGGACCAAGGAAAAGAGATTTGGTCCTAGAATCATCCAACTTGACCAACTTCGTCCATTTTGGTCTTTCTTCTTTTCAACTAGCTCCAAAGTTGACCGAAACCAAATGTGAAGCATAGATTGATGTAAATGACACATTAAGCCAATTGGAGAAGTTTGGGACCAAGGAAAAGAGATTTGGTCCTAGAATCATCCAACTTGACCAACTTCGTCCATTTTGGTCTTTCTTTTTTCAACTAGCTCCAAAGTTGACCGAACCCAAATGTGAAGCATAGATTGATGTAAATGACACATTAAGCCAATTGGAGAAGTTTGGGACCAAGGAAAAGAGATTTGGTCCAAGAATCATCCAACTTGACCAACTTCGTCCATTTTGGTCTTTCTTCTTTTCAACTAGCTCCAAAGTTGACCGAACCCAAATGTGAAGCATAGATTGATGTAATATGTCACATTAAACCAATTGGAGAAGTTTGGGACCAAGGAAAAGAGATTTGGTCCAAGAATCATCCAACTTGACCAACTTCGTCCATTTTGGTCTTTCTTCTTTTCAACTAGCTCCAAAGTTGACCGAAACAAATGTGAAGCATAATTGATGTAATATGACACATTAAACCAATTGGAGAAGTTTGGGACCAAGGAAAAGAGATTTGGTCCAAGAATCATCCAACTTGACCAACTTCGTCCATTTTGGTCTTTCTTCTTTTCAACTAGCTCCAAAGTTGACCGAACAAATGTGAAGCATAGATTGATGTAATATGACACATTAAACCAATTGGAGAAGTTTGGGACCAAGGAAAAGAGATTTGGTCAAGAATCATCCAACTTGACCAACTTCGTCCATTTTGGTCTTTCTTCTTTTCAACTAGCTCCAAAGTTTACCGAAACCAAATGTGAAGCATAGATTGATGTAATATGACACATTAAACCAATTGGAGAAGTTTGGGACCAAGGAAAAGAGATTTGGTCCAAGAATCATCCAACTTGACCAACTTCGTCCATTTTGGTCTTTCTTCTTTGTCAACTAGCTCCAAAGTTGACCGAACGAAATGTGAAGCATAGATTGATGTAAATATGTCACATTAAGCCAATTGGAGAAGTTTGGGACCAAGGAAAAGAGATTTGGTCCAAGAATCATCCAACTTGACCAACTTCGTCCATTTTGGTCTTTCTTCTTTTCATCTAGCTCCAAAGTTGACCGAACCCAAATGTGAAGCATAGATTGATGTAATATGTGACATTAAACCAATTGGAGAAGTTTGGGACCAAGGAAAAGAGATTTGGTCCAAGAATCATCCAACTTGACCAACTTCGTCCATTTTGGTCTTTCTTATTTTCAACTAGCTCCAAAGTTGACGAACCCAAATGTGAAGCATAGATTGATGTAATATAACACATTAAACCAATTGGAGAAGTTTGGGACCAAGGAAAAGAGATTTGATCCAAGAATCATCCAACTTGACCAACTTCGTCCATTTTGGTCTTTCTTCTTTTCAACTAGCTCCAAAGTTTACCGAAACGAAATGTGAAGCATAGATTGATGTAAATGACACATTAACCCAATTGGAGAAGCTTGGGACAAGGAAAAGAGATTTGGTCCAAGAATCATCCAACTTGACCAACTTCGTCCATTTTGGTCTTTCTTCTTTTCAACTAGCTCCAAAGTTGACCGAAACCAAATGTGAAGCATAGATTGATGTAATATGACACATTAAGCCAATTGGAGAAGTTTGGGACCAAGGAAAAGAGATTTGGTCCTAGAATCATCCAACTTGACCAACTTCGTCCATTTTGGTCTTTCTTTTTTCAACTAGCTCCAAAGTTGACCGAACCCTAATGTGAAGCATAGATTGATGTAATATGTCACATTAAGCCAATTGGAGAAGTTTGGGACCAAGGAAAAGAGATTTGGTCCTAGAATCATCCAACTTGACCAACTTCGTCCATTTTGGTCTTTCTTTTTTTCAACTAGCTCCAAAGTTGACCGAACCCAAATGTGAAGCATAGATTGATGTAATATGACACATTAAGCCAATTGGAGAAGTTTGGGACCAAGGAAAAGAGATTTGGTCCTAAGAATCATCCAACTTGACCAACTTCGTCCATTTTGGTCTTTCTTCTTTTCAACTAGCTCCAAAGTTACCGAAACAAATGTGAAGCATAGATTGATGTAAATGACACATTAAGCCAATTGGAGAAGTTTGGGACCAAGGAAAAGAGATTTGGTCCAAGAATCATCCAACTTGACCAACTTCGTCCATTTTGGTCTTTCTTCTTTTCACTAGCTCCAAAGTTGACCGAACCCAATTGTGAAGCATAGATTGATGTAATATGTCACATTAAACCAATTGGAGAAGTTTGGGACCAAGGAAAAGAGATTTGGTCCAAGAATCATCCAACTTGACCAACTCCGTCCATTTTGGTCTTTCTTATTTGCAACTAGCTCCAAAGTTGACCGAACCCAAATGTGAAGCATAGATTGATGTAATATAACACATTAAACCAATTGGAGAAGTTTGGGACCAAGGAAAAGAGATTTGATCCAAGAATCATCCAACTTGACCAACTTCGTCCATTTTGGTCATTCTTCTTTTCAACTAGCTCCAAAGTTTACCGAAACGAAATGTGAAGCATAGATTGATGTAAATGACACATTAAACCCAATTGGAGAAGCTTTGGGACCAAGGAAAAGAGATTTGGTCCAAGAATCATCCAACTTGACCAACTTCGTCCATTTTGGTCTTTCTTCTTTTCATCTAGCTCCAAAGTTGACCGAACCCAAATGTGAAGCATAGATTGATGTAATATGTCACATTAAGCCATTTGGAGAAGTTTGGGACCAAGGAAAAGAGATTTGGTCCTAGAATCATCCAACTTGACCAACTTCGTCCATTTTGGTCTTTCTTCTTTTCAACTAGCTCCAAAGTTGACCGAAACGAAATGTGCAGCATAGATTGATGTAAATGACACATTAAGCCAATTGGAGAAGCTTGGGACCAAGGAAAAGAGATTTGGTCCAAGAATCATCCAACTTGACCAACTTCGTCCATTTTGGTCTTTCTTCTTTTCACCTAGCTCCAAAGTTGACCGAACCCAAATGTGAAGCATAGATTGATGTAATATGTCACTTAAAACCAATTGGAGAAGTTTGGGACCAAGGAAAAGAGATTTGGTCCAAGAATCATCCAACTTGACCAACTTCGTCCATTTTGGTCTTTCTTATTTGCAACTAGCTCCAAAGTTGACCGAACCCAAATGTGAAGCATAGATTGATGTAATATAACACATTAAACCAATTGGAGAAGTTTGGGACCAAGGAAAAGAGATTTGGTCCAAGAATCATCCAACTTGACCAACTCCGTCCATTTTGGTCTTTCTTCTTTGTAACTAGCTCCAAAGTTGACCGAAACCAAATGTGAAGCATAGATTGATGTAATATGTCACATTAAGCCAATTGGAGAAGTTTGGGACCAAGGAAAAGAGATTTGGTCCAAGAATCATCCAACTTGACCAACTTCGTCCATTTTGGTCTTTCTTCTTTTCAACTAGCTCCAAAGTTGACCGAACCCTAATGTCAAGCATAGATTGATGTAATATGTCACATTAAGCCATTTGGAGAAGTTTGGGACCAAGGAAAAGAGATTTGGTCCTAGAATCATCCAACTTGACCAACTTCGTCCATTTTGGTCTTTCTTCTTTTCAACTAGCTCCAAAGTTGACCGAACCCAAATGTGAAGCATAGATTGATGTAATATGTCACATTAAGCCATTTGGAGAAGTTTGGGACCAAGGAAAAGAGATTTGGTCCTAGAATCATCCAACTTGACCAACTTCGTCCATTTTGGTCTTTCTTTTTTTCAACTAGCTCCAAAGTTGACCGAACCCAAATGTGAAGCATAGATTGATGTAATATGTCACATTAAGCCAATTGGAGAAGTTTGGGACCAAGGAAAAGAGATTTGGTCCTAGAATCATCCAACTTGACCAACTTCGTCCATTTTGGTCTTTTTCTTTTCAACTAGCTCCAAGTTTACCGAAACCAAATGTGAAGCATAGATTGATGTAAATGACACATTAAGCCAATTGGAGAAGTTTGGGACAAGGAAAAGAGATTTGGTCCTAGAATCATCCAACTTGACCAACTTCGTCCATTTTGGTCTTTCTTCTTTTCAACTAGCTCCAAAGTTTACCGAAACGAAATGTGAAGCAAAGATTGATGTAAATGACACATTAAGCCAATTGGAGAAGCTTGGGACCAAGGAAAAGAGATTTGGTCCAAGAATCATCCAACTTGACCAACTTCGTCCATTTTGGTCTTTCTTCTTTTCACCTAGCTCCAAAGTTGACCGAACCCAAATGTGAAGCATAGATTGATGTAATATGTCACATTTAAACCAATTGGAGAAGTTTGGGACCAAGGAAAAGAGATTTGGTCCAAGAATCATCCAACTTGACCAACTCCGTCCATTTTGGTCTTTCTTATTTGCAACTAGCTCCAAAGTTGACTGAACCCAAATGTGAAGCATAGATTGATGTAATATAACACATTAAACCAATTGGAGAAGTTTGGGACCAAGGAAAAGAGATTTGGTCCAAGAATCATCCAACTTGACCAACTTCGTCCATTTTGGTCTTTCTTCTTTGTAACTAGCTCCAAAGTTGACCGAACTAAATGTGAAGCCTAGATTGATGTAATATGTCACATTAAGCCAATTGGAGAAGTTTGGGACCAAGGAAAAGAGATTTGGTCCAAGAATCATCCAACTTGACCAACTTCGTCCATTTTGGTCTTTCTTCTTTTCATCTAGCTCCAAAGTTGACCGAACCCTAATGTCAAGCATAGATTGATGTAATATGTCACATTAAGCCATTGGAGAAGTTTGGGACCAAGGAAAAGAGATTTGGTCCTAGAATCATCCAACTTGACCAACTTCGTCCATTTTGGTCTTTCTTCTTTTCAACTAGCTCCAAAGTTTACCGAAACCAAATGTGAAGCAAAGATTGATGTAAATGACACATTAAGCCAATTGGAGAAGTTTGGGACCAAGGAAAAGAGATTTGGTCCAAGAATCATCCAACTTGACCAACTTCGTCCAATTTTGGTCTTTCTTCTTCACCTAGCTTCAAAGTTGACCGAACCCTAATGTCAAGCATAGATTGATGTAATATGTCACATTAAGCCATTTGGAGAAGTTTGGGACCAAGGAAAAGAGATTTGGTCCTAAAATCATCCAACTTGACCAACTTCGTCCATTTTGGTCTTTCTTCTTTTCAACTAGCTCCAAAGTTGACCGAAACGAAATGTGAAGCAAAGATTGATGTAATATGACACATTAAGCCAATTGGAGAAGCTTGGGACCAAGGAAAAGAGATTTGGTCCAAGAATCATCCAACTTGACCAACTTCGTCCATTTTGGTCTTTCTTCTTTTCAACTAGCTCCAAAGTTGACCGAACCCAAATGTGAAGCATAGATTGATGTAATATGTCACTTAAAACAATTGGAGAAGTTTGGGACCAAGGAAAAGAGATTTGGTCCGAGAATCATCCAACTTGACCAACTCCGTCCATTTTGGTCTTTCTTATTTGCAACTAGCTCCAAAGTTGACTGAACCCAAATGTGAAGCATAGATTGATGTAATATAACACATTAAACCAATTGGAGAAGTTTGGGACCAAGGAAAAGATATTTGGTCCAAGAATCATCCAACTTTACCAACTTTGTCCATTTTGGTCTTTCTTTTTTTCAACTAGCTCCAAAGTTGACCGAAACCCAAATGTGAAGCATAGATTGATGTAATATGTCACTTTAAACCAATTAGAGAAGTTTGGGACCAAGGAAAAGATATTTGGCCCAAGAATCATCCAACTTTACCAACTCCGTCCATTTGGGTCTTTCTTCTTTGTAACTAGCTCCAAAGTTGACCGAACCAAATGTGTAGCCTAGATTGATGTAATATGTCACATTAAGCCAATTGGAGAAGTTTGGGACCAAGGAAAAGAGATTTGGTCCGAGAATCATCTAACTTGACCAACTCCGTCCATTTGGTCTTTCTTATTTGCAACTAGCTCCAAAGTTGACTGAACCAAATGTGAAGCATAGATTGATGTAATATAACACATTAAACCAATTGGAGAAGTTTGGGACCAAGGAAAAGAGATTTGATCCAAGAATCATCCAACTTGACCAACTTCGTCCATTTTGGTCATTCTTCTTTTCAACTAGCTCCAAAGTTTACCGAAACGAAATGTGAAGCATAGATTGATGTAAATGACACATTAACCCAATTGGAGAAGCTTGGGAACAAGGAAAAGAGATTTGGTCCAAGAATCATCCAACTTGACCAACTTCGTCCATTTTGGTCTTTCTTCTTTTCATCTAGCTCCAAAGTTGACCGAACTCAAATGTGAAGCATAGATTGATGTAATATGTCACTTTAAGCCAATTGGAGAAGTTTGGGACCAAGGAAAAGAGATTTGGTCCAAGAATCATCTAACTTGACCAACTCCGTCCAATTTGGTCTTTCTTATTTGTAACTAGCTCCAAAGTTGACTGAACCCAAATGTGAAGCATAGATTGATGTAATATGTCACATTAGCCATTTGGAGAATTTGGGACCAAGGAAAAGAGATTTGGTCCAAGAATCATCCAACTTGACCAACTTGGTCCATTTTGGTCTTTCTTCTTTCACCTAGCTCCAAAGTTGACCGAACCCAATGTCAAGCATAGATTGATGTAATATGTCACATTAAGCCATTTGGAGAAGTTTGGGACCAAGGAAAAGAGATTTGGTCTAGAATCATCCAACTTGACCAACTTCGTCCATTTTGGTCTTTCTTCTTTTCAAGTAGCTCCAAAGTTTACCGAAACGAAATGTGAAGCAAAGATTGATGTAAATGACACATTAAGCCAATTGGAGAAGCTTGGGACCAAGGAAAAGAGATTTGGTCCAAGAATCATCCAACTTGACCAACTTCGTCCATTTTGGTCTTTCTTCTTTTCACCTAGCTCCAAAGTTGACCGAACCCAAATGTGAAGCATAGATTGATGTAATATGTCACTTTAAACCAATTGGAGAAGTTTGGGACCAAGGAAAAGAGATTTAGTCCGAGAATCATCCAACTTGACCAACTCCGTCCATTTTGGTCTTTCTTATTTGCAACTAGCTCCAAAGTTGACTGAACCCAAATGTGAAGCATAGATTGATGTAATATAACACATTAAACCAATTGGAGAAGTTTGGGACCAAGGAAAAGATATTTGGTCCAAGAATCATCCAACTTGACCAACTTCGTCCATTTTGGTCTTTCTTTTTCAACTAGCTCCAAAGTTGACCGAACCCAAATGTGAAGCATAGATTGATGTAATATGTCACTTTAAACCAATTAGAGAAGTTTGGGACCAAGGAAAAGATATTTGGCCAAGAATCATCCAACTTGACCAACTCCGTCCATTTTGGTCTTTCTTCTTTGTAACTAGCTCCAAAGTTGACCGAACCAAATGTGTAGCCTAGATTGATTTAATATGTCACATTAAGCCAATTGGAGAAGTGTGGGACCAAGGAAAAGAGATTTAGTCCAAGAATCATCTAACTTGACCAACTTCGTCCATTTGGTCTTTCTTATTTGCAACTAGCTCCAAAGTTGACTGAACTAAATGTGAAGTATAGATTGATGTAATATAACACATTAAACCAATTGGAGAAGTTGGGACCAAGGAAAAGAGATTTGGTCCAAGAATCATCCAACTTGACCAACTTCGTCCATTTTGGTCATTCTTCTTTCAACTAGCTCCAAAGTTTACCGAAACGAAATGTGAAGCATAGATTGATGTAAATGACACATTAACCCAATTGGAGAAGCTTGGGACCAAGGAAAAGAGATTTGGTCCAAGAATCATCCAACTTGACCAACTTCGTCCATTTTGGTCTTTCTTCTTTTCATCTAGCTCCAAAGTTGACCGAACTCAAATGTGAAGCATAGATTGATGTAATATGTCACTTTAAACCAATTGGAGAAGTTTGGGACCAAGGAAAAGAGATTTGGTCCAAGAATCATCTAACTTGACCAACTCCGTCCATTTTGGTCTTTCTTATTTTTAACTAGCTCCAAAGTTGACTGAACCCAAATGTGAAGCATAGATTGATGTAATATGTCACATTAAGCCATTTGGAGAATTTGGGACCAAGGAAAAGAGATTTGGTCCTAGAATCATCCAACTTGACCAACTTCGTCCATTTTGGTCTTCTTTTTTTTCAACTAGCTCCAAAGTTGACCGAACCCAAATATGCAAGCATAGATTGATGTAATATGTCACATTAAACCAATTGGAGAAGTTTGGGACCAAGGAAAAGAGATTTGGTCCCAAGAATCATCCAACTTGACCAACTCCGTCCATTTGGGTCTTTCTTTCTTTGTAACTAGCTCCAAAGTTGACCGAACCCAAATGTGAAGCATAGATTGATGTAATATGTCACATTAAGCCAATTGGAGAAGTTTGGGACCAAGGAAAAGATTTGGTCCAAGAATCATCCAACTTGACCAACTTCGTCCATTTGGTCTTTTTTATTTTCAACTAGCTCAAAGTTGACCGAACCCAAATGTCAAGCATAGATTGATGTAATATGTCACATTAAGCCAATTGGAGAAGTTTGGGACCAAGGAAAAGAGATTTGGTCCTAGAATCATCCAACTTGACCAACTTCGTCCATTTTGGTCTTTCTTTTTTTCAACTAGCTCCAAAGTTGACCGAACCCAAATGTGAAGCATAGATTGATGTAATATGTCACATTAAACCAATTGGAGAAGTTTGGGACCAAGGAAAAGAGATTTGGTCCAAGAATCATCCAACTTGACCAACTCCGTCCATTTTGGTCTTTCTTCTTTTCAACTAGCTCCAAAGTTGACCGAACCCAAATGTGAAGCATAGATTGATGTAATATGTCACATTAAGCCAATTGGAGAAGTTTGGGACCAAGGAAAAGAGATTTGGTCCAAGAATCATCCAACTTGACCAACTTCGTCCATTTTGGTCTTTCTTATTTCAACTAGCTCCAAAGTTGACGAACCCAAATGTGAAGCATAGATTGATGTAATATAACACATTAAACCAATTGGAGAAGTTTGGGACCAAGGAAAAGAGATTTGGTCCAAGAATCATCCAACTTGACCAACTTCGTCCATTTTGGTCTTTCTTCTTTTCAACTAGCTCCAAAGTTTACCGAACCGAAATGTGAAGCATAGATTGATGTAATGACACATTAACCCAATTGGAGAAGTTTGGGACCAAGGAAAAGAGATTTGGTCCAAGAATCATCCAACTTGACCAACTTCGTCCATTTTGGTCTTTCTTCTTTTCAACTAGCTCCAAAGTTGACCGAACCCAAATGTGAAGCATAGATTGATGTAATATGTCACATTAAACCAATTGGAGAAGTTTGGGACCAAGGAAAAGAGATTTGGTCCAAGAATCATCCAACTTGACCAACTTCGTCCATTTTGGTCTTTCTTTTTTCAACTAGCTCCAAAGTTGACGAACCCAAATGTGAAGCATAGATTGATGTAATATGTCACATTAAACCAATTGGAGAAGTTTGGGACCAAGGAAAAGAGATTTGGTCCTAGAATCATCCAACTTGACCAACTTCGTCCATTTTGGTCTTTCTTTTTTCAACTAGCTCCAAAGTTGACCGAACCCAAATGTGAAGCATAGATTGATGTAATATGTCACATTAAACCAATTGGAGAAGTTTGGGACCAAGGAAAAGAGATTTGGTCCAAGAATCATCCAACTTGACCAACTTCGTCCATTTTGGTCTTTCTTCTTTTAACTAGCTCCAAAGTTGACCGAACCAAATGTGAAGCATAGATTGATGTAATATGTCACATTAAGCCAATTGGAGAAGTTTGGGACCAAGGAAAAGAGATTTGGTCCAAGAATCATCCAACTTGACCAACTTCGTCCATTTTGGTCTTTTTTCTTTCAACTAGCTCCAAAGTTGACCGAACCCAAATGTCAAGCATAGATTGATGTAATATGTCACATTAAGCCAATTGGAGAAGTTTGGGACCAAGGAAAAGAGATTTGGTCCAAGAATCATCCAACTTGACCAACTTCGTCCATTTTGGTCTTTCTTCTTTTCAACTAGCTCCAAAGTTGACCGAACCCAAATGTGAAGCATAGATTGATGTAATATGTCACATTAAACCAATTGGAGAAGTTTGGGACCAAGGAAAAGAGATTTGGTCCAAGAATCATCCAACTTGACCAACTTCGTCCATTTTGGTCTTTCTTCTTTTCAACTAGCTCCAAAGTTGACGAACCCAAATGTGAAGCATAGATTGATGTAATATGACACATTAAGCCAATTGGAGAAGTTTGGGACCAAGGAAAAGAGATTTGGTCCAAGAATCATCCAACTTGACCAACTTCGTCCATTTTGGTCTTTCTTCTTTTCAACTAGCTCCAAAGTTGACCGAACCCAAATGTGAAGCATAGATTGATGTAATATGTCACATTAAACCAATTGGAGAAGTTTGGGACCAAGGAAAAGAGATTTGGTCCAAGAATCATCCAACTTGACCAACTTCGTCCATTTTGGTCTTTCTTCTTTTAACTAGCTCCAAAGTTGACCGAACCCAAATGTGAAGCATAGATTGATGTAATATGTCACATTAAGCCAATTGGAGAAGTTTGGGACCAAGGAAAAGAGATTTGGTCCAAGAATCATCCAACTTGACCAACTTCGTCCATTTTGGTCTTTCTTCTTTTCAACTAGCTCCAAAGTTGACCGAACCCAAATGTGAAGCATAGATTGATGTAATATGTCACATTAAGCCAATTGGAGAAGTTTGGGACCAAGGAAAAGAGATTTGGTCCAAGAATCATCCAACTTGACCAACTTCGTCCATTTTGGTCTTTCTTTTTTTCAACTAGCTCCAAAGTTGACCGAACCCAAATGTGAAGCATAGATTGATGTAATATGTCACATTAAACCAATTGGAGAAGTTTGGGACCAAGGAAAAGAGATTTGGTCCAAGAATCATCCAACTTGACCAACTTCGTCCATTTTGGTCTTTCTTCTTTTCAACTAGCTCCAAAGTTGACCGAACCCAAATGTGAAGCATAGATTGATGTAATATGTCACATTAAGCCAATTGGAGAAGTTTGGGACCAAGGAAAAGAGATTTGGTCCAAGAATCATCCAACTTGACCAACTTCGTCCATTTTGGTCTTTCTTATTTTCAACTAGCTCCAAAGTTGACCGAACCCAAATGTGAAGCATAGATTGATGTAATATAACACATTAAACCAATTGGAGAAGTTTGGGACCAAGGAAAAGAGATTTGGTCCAAGAATCATCCAACTTGACCAACTTCGTCCATTTTGGTCTTTCTTCTTTTCAACTAGCTCCAAAGTTGACCGAACCGAAATGTGAAGCATAGATTGATGTAATATGACACATTAACCAATTGGAGAAGTTTGGGACCAAGGAAAAGAGATTTGGTCCAAGAATCATCCAACTTGACCAACTTCGTCCATTTTGGTCTTTCTTCTTTTCAACTAGCTCCAAAGTTGACCGAAACCAAATGTGAAGCATAGATTGATGTAATATGACACATTAAACCAATTGGAGAAGTTTGGGACCAAGGAAAAGAGATTTGGTCCAAGAATCATCCAACTTGACCAACTTCGTCCATTTTGGTCTTTCTTCTTTTCAACTAGCTCCAAAGTTGACCGAACCCAAATGTGAAGCATAGATTGATGTAATATGACACATTAAACCAATTGGAGAAGTTTGGGACCAAGGAAAAGAGATTTGGTCCAAGAATCATCCAACTTGACCAACTTCGTCCATTTTGGTCTTTCTTATTTTCAACTAGCTCCAAAGTTGAACGAACCCAAATGTGAAGCATAGATTGATGTAATATGACACATTAAACCAATTGGAGAAGTTTGGGACCAAGGAAAAGAGATTTGGTCCAAGAATCATCCAACTTGACCAACTTCGTCCATTTTGGTCTTTCTTCTTTTCAACTAGCTCCAAAGTTGACCGAAACCAAATGTGAAGCATAGATTGATGTAATATGACACATTAAACCAATTGGAGAAGTTTGGGACCAAGGAAAAGAGATTTGGTCCAAGAATCATCCAACTTGACCAACTTCGTCCATTTTGGTCTTTCTTCTTTTAACTAGCTCCAAAGTTGAACGAACCCAAATGTGAAGCATAGATTGATGTAATATGACACATTAAACCATTGGAGAAGTTTGGGACCAAGGAAAAGAGATTTGGTCCAAGAATCATCCAACTTGACCAACTTCGTCCATTTTGGTCTTTCTTCTTTTCAACTAGCTCCAAAGTTGACCGAACCCAAATGTGAAGCATAGATTGATGTAATATGACACATTAAACCAATTGGAGAAGTTTGGGACCAAGGAAAAGAGATTTGGTCCAAGAATCATCCAACTTGACCAACTTCGTCCATTTTGGTCTTTCTTCTTTTCAACTAGCTCCAAAGTTGACCGAACCCAAATGTGAAGCATAGATTGATGTAATATGACACATTAAACCAATTGGAGAAGTTTGGGACCAAGGAAAAGAGATTTGGTCCAAGAATCATCCAACTTGACCAACTTCGTCCATTTTGGTCTTTCTTATTTTCAACTAGCTCCAAAGTTGACCGAACCCAAATGTGAAGCATAGATTGATGTAATATGACACATTAAACCAATTGGAGAAGTTTGGGACCAAGGAAAAGAGATTTGGTCCAAGAATCATCCAACTTGACCAACTTCGTCCATTTTGGTCTTTCTTCTTTTCAAGAGCTCCAAAGTTGACCGAAACCAAATGTGAAGCATAGATTGATGTAATATGACACATTAAACCAATTGGAGAAGTTTGGGACCAAGGAAAAGAGATTTGGTCCAAGAATCATCCAACTTGACCAACTTCGTCCATTTTGGTCTTTCTTCTTTTAACTAGCTCCAAAGTTGAACGAACCCAAATGTGAAGCATAGATTGATGTAATATGACACATTAAACCAATTGGAGAAGTTGGGACCAAGGAAAAGAGATTTGGTCCAAGAATCATCCAACTTGACCAACTTCGTCCATTTTGGTCTTTCTTCTTTTCAACTAGCTCCAAAGTTGACCGAACCCAAATGTGAAGCATAGATTGATGTAATATGACACATTAAACCAATTGGAGAAGTTTGGGACCAAGGAAAAGAGATTTGGTCCAAGAATCATCCAACTTGACCAACTTCGTCCATTTTGGTCTTTCTTCTTTTCAACTAGCTCCAAAGTTGACCGAACCCAAATGTGAAGCATAGATTGATGTAATATGACACATTAAACCAATTGGAGAAGTTTGGGACCAAGGAAAAGAGATTTGGTCCAAGAATCATCCAACTTGACCAACTTCGTCCATTTTGGTCTTTCTTCTTTCCAACTAGCTCCAAAGTTGACCGAACCCAAATGTCAAGCATAGATTGATGTAATATGACACATTAAACCAATTGGAGAAGTTTGGGACCAAGGAAAAGAGATTTGGTCCAAGAATCATCCAACTTGACCAACTTCGTCCATTTTGGTCTTTCTTCTTTTCAAGATAGCTCCAAAGTTGACCGAAACCAAATGTGAAGCATAGATTGATGTAATATGACACATTAAACCAATTGGAGAAGTTTGGGACCAAGAAAAGAGATTTGGTCCAAGAATCATCCAACTTGACCAACTTCGTCCATTTTGGTCTTTCTTCTTTTCAACTAGCTCCAAAGTTGACGAAACCCAAATGTGAAGCATAGATTGATGTAATATGACACATTAAACCAATTGGAGAAGTTTGGGACCAAGGAAAAGAGATTTGGTCCAAGAATCATCCAACTTGACCAACTTCGTCCATTTTGGTCTTTCTTCTTTTCAACTAGCTCCAAAGTTGACCGAACCCAAATGTGAAGCATAGATTGATGTAATATGACACATTAAACCAATTGGAGAAGTTTGGGACCAAGGAAAAGAGATTTGGTCCAAGAATCATCCAACTTGACCAACTTCGTCCATTTTGGTCTTTCTTCTTTTCAACTAGCTCCAAAGTTGACCGAACCCAAATGTGAAGCATAGATTGATGTAATATGACACATTAAACCAATTGGAGAAGTTTGGGACCAAGGAAAAGAGATTTGGTCCAAGAATCATCCAACTTGACCAACTTCGTCCATTTTGGTCTTTCTTCTTTTCAACTAGCTCCAAAGTTGACCGAACCCAAATGTGAAGCATAGATTGATGTAATATGACACATTAAACCAATTGGAGAAGTTTGGGACCAAGGAAAAGAGATTTGGTCCAAGAATCATCCAACTTGACCAACTTCGTCCATTTTGGTCTTTCTTATTTTCAATAGCTCCAAAGTTGAACGAACCAAATGTGAAGCATAGATTGATGTAATATGACACATTAAACCAATTGGAGAAGTTTGGGACCAAGGAAAAGAGATTTGGTCCAAGAATCATCCAACTTGACCAACTTCGTCCATTTTGGTCTTTCTTCTTTTCAACTGCTCCAAAGTTGACCGAAACCAAATGTGAAGCATAGATTGATGTAATATGACACATTAAACCAATTGGAGAAGTTTGGGACCAAGGAAAAGAGATTTGGTCCAAGAATCATCCAACTTGACCAACTTCGTCCATTTTGGTCTTTCTTCTTTCAACTAGCTCCAAAGTTGACCGAAACCAAATGTGAAGCATAGATTGATGTAATATGACACATTAAACCAATTGGAGAAGTTTGGGACCAAGGAAAAGAGATTTGGTCCAAGAATCATCCAACTTGACCAACTTCGTCCATTTTGGTCTTTCTTCTTTTCAACTAGCTCCAAAGTTGACCAAACAAAATGTGAAGCATAGATTGATGTAATATGACACATTAAACCAATTGGAGAAGTTTGGGACCAAGGAAAAGAGATTTGGTCCAAGAATCATCCAACTTGACCAACTTCGTCCATTTTGGTCTTTCTTCTTTTCAACTAGCTCCAAAGTTGACCGAACCCAAATGTGAAGCATAGATTGATGTAATATGACACATTAAACCAATTGGAGAAGTTTGGGACCAAGGAAAAGAGATTTGGTCCAAGAATCATCCAACTTGACCAACTTCGTCCATTTTGGTCTTTCTTCTTTTCAACTAGCTCCAAAGTTGACCGAAACCAAATGTGAAGCATAGATTGATGTAATATGACACATTAAACCAATTGGAGAAGTTTGGGACCAAGGAAAAGAGATTTGGTCCAAGAATCATCCAACTTGACCAACTTCGTCCATTTTGGTCTTTCTTCTTTCAACTAGCTCCAAAGTTGACCGAAACCAAATGTGAAGCATAGATTGATGTAATATGACACATTAAACCAATTGGAGAAGTTTGGGACCAAGGAAAAGAGATTTGGTCCAAGAATCATCCAACTTGACCAACTTCGTCCATTTTGGTCTTTCTTCTTTTCAACTAGCTCCAAAGTTGACCGAACCCAAATGTGAAGCATAGATTGATGTAATATGACACATTAAACCAATTGGAGAAGTTTGGGACCAAGGAAAAGAGATTTGGTCCAAGAATCATCCAACTTGACCAACTTCGTCCATTTTGGTCTTTCTTCTTTTCGAACTAGCTCCAAAGTTGAACGAACCCAAATGTCAAGCATAGATTGATGTAATATGACACATTAAACCAATTGGAGAAGTTTGGGACCAAGGAAAAGAGATTTGGTCCAAGAATCATCCAACTTGACCAACTTCGTCCATTTTGGTCTTTCTTCTTTTCAACTAGCTCCAAAGTTGACCGAACCCAAATGTGAAGCATAGATTGATGTAATATGACACATTAAACCAATTGGAGAAGTTTGGGACCAAGGAAAAGAGATTTGGTCCAAGAATCATCCAACTTGACCAACTTCGTCCATTTTGGTCTTTCTTCTTTTCAACTAGCTCCAAAGTTGACCGAAACCAAATGTGAAGCATAGATTGATGTAATATGACACATTAAACCAATTGGAGAAGTTTGGGACCAAGGAAAAGAGATTTGGTCCAAGAATCATCCAACTTGACCAACTTCGTCCATTTTGGTCTTTCTTCTTTTCAACTAGCTCCAAAGTTGACCGAAACAAATGTGAAGCATAGATTGATGTAATATGACACATTAAACCAATTGGAGAAGTTTGGGACCAAGGAAAAGAGATTTGGTCCAAGAATCATCCAACTTGACCAACTTCGTCCATTTTGGTCTTTCTTCTTTTCAACTAGCTCCAAAGTTGACCGAAACCAAATGTGAAGCATAGATTGATGTAATATGACACATTAAACCAATTGGAGAAGTTTGGGACCAAGGAAAAGAGATTTGGTCCAAGAATCATCCAACTTGACCAACTTCGTCCATTTTGGTCTTTCTTCTTTTCAACTAGCTCCAAAGTTGACCGAACCCAAATGTGAAGCATAGATTGATGTAATATGACACATTAAGCCAATTGGAGAAGTTTGGGACCAAGGAAAAGAGATTTGGTCCAAGAATCATCCAACTTGACCAACTTCGTCCATTTTGGTCTTTCTTCTTTTCAACTAGCTCCAAAGTTGACCAAACCAAATGTGAAGCATAGATTGATGTAATATGACACATTAAACCAATTGGAGAAGTTTGGGACCAAGGAAAAGAGATTTGGTCCAAGAATCATCCAACTTGACCAACTTCGTCCATTTTGGTCTTTCTTCTTTTCAACTAGCTCCAAAGTTGACCGAACCCAATGTGAAGCATAGATTGATGTAATATGACACATTAAGCCAATTGGAGAAGTTTGGGACCAAGGAAAAGAGATTTGGTCCTAGAATCATCCAACTTGACCAACTTCGTCCATTTTGGTCTTTCTTTTTTCAACTAGCTCCAAAGTTGACCGAACCCAAATGTGAAGCATAGATTGATGTAATATGTCACATTAACCAATTGGAGAAGTTTGGGACCAAGGAAAAGAGATTTGGTCCAAGAATCATCCAACTTGACCAACTTCGTCCATTTTGGTCTTTCTTCTTTTCAACTAGCTCCAAAGTTGAACGAACCCAAATGTGAAGCATAGATTGATGTAATATGACACATTAAACCAATTGGAGAAGTTTGGGACCAAGGAAAAGAGATTTGGTCCAAGAATCATCCAACTTGACCAACTTCGTCCATTTTGGTCTTTCTTCTTTTCAACTAGCTCCAAAGTTGACCGAAACCAAATGTGAAGCATAGATTGATGTAATATGACACATTAAACCAATTGGAGAAGTTTGGGACCAAGGAAAAGAGATTTGGTCCAAGAATCATCCAACTTGACCAACTTCGTCCATTTTGGTCTTTCTTCTTTTCAACTAGCTCCAAAGTTGACCGAACCCAAATGTGAAGCATAGATTGATGTAATATGTCACATTAAACCAATTGGAGAAGTTTGGGACCAAGGAAAAGAGATTTGGTCCAAGAATCATCCAACTTGACCAACTTCGTCCATTTTGGTCTTTCTTCTTTTCAACTAGCTCCAAAGTTGACCGAACCCAAATGTGAAGCATAGATTGATGTAATATGTCACATTAAACCAATTGGAGAAGTTTGGGACCAAGGAAAAGAGATTTGGTCCAAGAATCATCCAACTTGACCAACTTCGTCCATTTTGGTCTTTCTTCTTTTCAACTAGCTCCAAAGTTGACCGAACCCAAATGTGAAGCATAGATTGATGTAATATGACACATTAAGCCAATTGGAGAAGTTTGGGACCAAGGAAAAGAGATTTGGTCCAAGAATCATCCAACTTGACCAACTTCGTCCATTTTGGTCTTTCTTCTTTTCAACTAGCTCCAAAGTTGACCGAACCCAAATGTGAAGCATAGATTGATGTAATATGTCACATTAAACCAATTGGAGAAGTTTGGGACCAAGGAAAAGAGATTTGGTCCAAGAATCATCCAACTTGACCAACTTCGTCCATTTTGGTCTTTCTTCTTTTCAACTAGCTCCAAAGTTGACCGAACCAAATGTGAAGCATAGATTGATGTAATATGTCACATTAAGCCAATTGGAGAAGTTTGGGACCAAGGAAAAGAGATTTGGTCCAAGAATCATCCAACTTGACCAACTTCGTCCATTTTGGTCTTTCTTTTTTTCAACTAGCTCCAAAGTTGACCGAACCCAAATGTGAAGCATAGATTGATGTAATATGTCACATTAAACCAATTGGAGAAGTTTGGGACCAAGGAAAAGAGATTTGGTCCAAGAATCATCCAACTTGACCAACTTCGTCCATTTTGGTCTTTCTTTTTTTCAACTAGCTCCAAAGTTGACCGAACCCAAATGTGAAGCATAGATTGATGTAATATGTCACATTAAACCAATTGGAGAAGTTTGGGACCAAGGAAAAGAGATTTGGTCCAAGAATCATCCAACTTGACCAACTTCGTCCATTTTGGTCTTTCTTCTTTTAACTAGCTCCAAAGTTGACCGAACCCAAATGTGAAGCATAGATTGATGTAATATGTCACATTAAGCCAATTGGAGAAGTTTGGGACCAAGGAAAAGAGATTTGGTCCAAGAATCATCCAACTTGACCAACTTCGTCCATTTTGGTCTTTCTTTTTTTCAACTAGCTCCAAAGTTGACCGAACCCAAATGTGAAGCATAGATTGATGTAATATGTCACATTAAGCCAATTGGAGAAGTTTGGGACCAAGGAAAAGAGATTTGGTCCTAGAATCATCCAACTTGACCAACTTCGTCCATTTTGGTCTTTCTTTTTTTCAACTAGCTCCAAAGTTGACCGAACCCAAATGTGAAGCATAGATTGATGTAATATGACACATTAAACCAATTGGAGAAGTTTGGGACCAAGGAAAAGAGATTTGGTCCAAGAATCATCCAACTTGACCAACTTCGTCCATTTTGGTCTTTCTTCTTTTCAACTAGCTCCAAAGTTGACCGAACCCAAATGTGAAGCATAGATTGATGTAATATGTCACATTAAACCAATTGGAGAAGTTTGGGACCAAGGAAAAGAGATTTGGTCCAAGAATCATCCAACTTGACCAACTTCGTCCATTTTGGTCTTTCTTTTTTTCAACTAGCTCCAAAGTTGACCGAACCCAAATGTGAAGCATAGATTGATGTAATATGACACATTAAACCAATTGGAGAAGTTTGGGACCAAGGAAAAGAGATTTGGTCCAAGAATCATCCAACTTGACCAACTTCGTCCATTTTGGTCTTTCTTTTTTCAACTAGCTCCAAAGTTGACCGAACCCAAATGTGAAGCATAGATTGATGTAATATGTCACATTAAACCAATTGGAGAAGTTTGGGACCAAGAAAAGAGATTTGGTCCAAGAATCATCCAACTTGACCAACTTCGTCCATTTTGGTCTTTCTTCTTTTAACTAGCTCCAAAGTTGACCGAACCCAAATGTGAAGCATAGATTGATGTAATATGACACATTAAACCAATTGGAGAAGTTTGGGACCAAGGAAAAGAGATTTGGTCCAAGAATCATCCAACTTGACCAACTTCGTCCATTTTGGTCTTTCTTCTTTTCAACTAGCTCCAAAGTTGACCGAACCCAAATGTCAAGCATAGATTGATGTAATATGTCACATTAAACCAATTGGAGAAGTTTGGGACCAAGGAAAAGAGATTTGGTCCTAGAATCATCCAACTTGACCAACTTCGTCCATTTTGGTCTTTCTTCTTTTCAACTAGCTCCAAAGTTGACCGAAACCAAATGTGAAGCATAGATTGATGTAATATGACACATAAAGCCAATTGGAGAAGTTTGGGACCAAGGAAAAGAGATTTGGTCCAAGAATCATCCAACTTGACCAACTTCGTCCATTTTGGTCTTTCTTCTTTCAACTAGCTCCAAAGTTGACCGAACCCAAATGTGAAGCATAGATTGATGTAATATGTCACATTAAACCAATTGGAGAAGTTTGGGACCAAGGAAAAGAGATTTGGTCCAAGAATCATCCAACTTGACCAACTTCGTCCATTTTGGTCTTTCTTCTTTTCAACTAGCTCCAAAGTTGACCGAAACCAAATGTGAAGCATAGATTGATGTAATATGACACATTAAACCAATTGGAGAAGTTTGGGACCAAGGAAAAGAGATTTGGTCCAAGAATCATCCAACTTGACCAACTTCGTCCATTTTGGTCTTTCTTTTTTCAACTAGCTCCAAAGTTGACCGAACCCAAATGTGAAGCATAGATTGATGTAATATGTCACATTAAGCCAATTGGAGAAGTTTGGGACCAAGGAAAAGAGATTTGGTCCAAGAATCATCCAACTTGACCAACTTCGTCCATTTTGGTCTTTCTTCTTTTCAACTAGCTCCAAAGTTGACCGAAACCAAATGTGAAGCATAGATTGATGTAATATGACACATAAAGCCAATTGGAGAAGTTTGGGACCAAGGAAAAGAGATTTGGTCCAAGAATCATCCAACTTGACCAACTTCGTCCATTTTGGTCTTTCTTCTTTTCAACTAGCTCCAAAGTTGACCGAAACAAATGTGAAGCATAGATTGATGTAATATGACACATTAAGCCAATTGGAGAAGTTTGGGACCAAGGAAAAGAGATTTGGTCCAAGAATCATCCAACTTGACCAACTTCGTCCATTTTGGTCTTTCTTCTTTTCAACTAGCTCCAAAGTTGACCGAACCCAAATGTGAAGCATAGATTGATGTAATATGTCACATTAAGCCAATTGGAGAAGTTTGGGACCAAGGAAAAGAGATTTGGTCCAAGAATCATCCAACTTGACCAACTTCGTCCATTTTGGTCTTTCTTCTTTTCAACTAGCTCCAAAGTTGACCAAACCAAATGTGAAGCATAGATTGATGTAATATGACACATAAACCAATTGGAGAAGTTTGGGACCAAGGAAAAGAGATTTGGTCCAAGAATCATCCAACTTGACCAACTTCGTCCATTTTGGTCTTTCTTCTTTTCAACTAGCTCCAAAGTTGACCGAAACCAAATGTGAAGCATAGATTGATGTAATATGACACATTAAACCAATTGGAGAAGTTTGGGACCAAGGAAAAGAGATTTGGTCCAAGAATCATCCAACTTGACCAACTTCGTCCATTTTGGTCTTTCTTCTTTTCAACTAGCTCCAAAGTTGACCGAAACCAAATGTGAAGCATAGATTGATGTAATATGACACATAAACCAATTGGAGAAGTTTGGGACCAAGGAAAAGAGATTTGGTCCAAGAATCATCCAACTTGACCAACTTCGTCCATTTTGGTCTTTCTTTTTTTCAACTAGCTCCAAAGTTGACCGAACCCAAATGTGAAGCATAGATTGATGTAATATGTCACATTAAGCCAATTGGAGAAGTTTGGGACCAAGGAAAAGAGATTTGGTCCAAGAATCATCCAACTTGACCAACTTCGTCCATTTTGGTCTTTCTTCTTTTCAACTAGCTCCAAAGTTGACCGAAACCAAATGTGAAGCATAGATTGATGTAATATGACACATAAAGCCAATTGGAGAAGTTTGGGACCAAGGAAAAGAGATTTGGTCCAAGAATCATCCAACTTGACCAACTTCGTCCATTTTGGTCTTTCTTCTTTTCAACTAGCTCCAAAGTTGACCGAAACCAAATGTGAAGCATAGATTGATGTAATATGACACATTAAACCAATTGGAGAAGTTTGGGACCAAGGAAAAGAGATTTGGTCCAAGAATCATCCAACTTGACCAACTTCGTCCATTTTGGTCTTTCTTTTTTCAACTAGCTCCAAAGTTGACCGAACCCAAATGTGAAGCATAGATTGATGTAATATGTCACATTAAACCAATTGGAGAAGTTTGGGACCAAGGAAAAGAGATTTGGTCCAAGAATCATCCAACTTGACCAACTTCGTCCATTTTGGTCTTTCTTCTTTTCAACTAGCTCCAAAGTTGACCGAACCCAAATGTGAAGCATAGATTGATGTAATATGTCACATTAAACCAATTGGAGAAGTTTGGGACCAAGGAAAAGAGATTTGGTCCAAGAATCATCCAACTTGACCAACTTCGTCCATTTTGGTCTTTCTTCTTTTCAACTAGCTCCAAAGTTGACCGAACCCAAATGTCAAGCATAGATTGATGTAATATGTCACATTAAGCCAATTGGAGAAGTTTGGGACCAAGGAAAAGAGATTTGGTCCAAGAATCATCCAACTTGACCAACTTCGTCCATTTTGGTCTTTCTTCTTTTCAACTAGCTCCAAAGTTGACCGAACCCAAATGTGAAGCATAGATTGATGTAATATGACACATTAAACCAATTGGAGAAGTTTGGGACCAAGGAAAAGAGATTTGGTCCAAGAATCATCCAACTTGACCAACTTCGTCCATTTTGGTCTTTCTTCTTTTCAACTAGCTCCAAAGTTGACCGAACCCAAATGTGAAGCATAGATTGATGTAATATGTCACATTAAGCCAATTGGAGAAGTTTGGGACCAAGGAAAAGAGATTTGGTCCTAGAATCATCCAACTTGACCAACTTCGTCCATTTTGGTCTTTCTTTTTTCAACTAGCTCCAAAGTTGACCGAACCCAAATGTGAAGCATAGATTGATGTAATATGACACATTAAACCAATTGGAGAAGTTTGGGACCAAGGAAAAGAGATTTGGTCCAAGAATCATCCAACTTGACCAACTTCGTCCATTTTGGTCTTTCTTCTTTTAACTAGCTCCAAAGTTGACCGAACCCAAATGTGAAGCATAGATTGATGTAATATGACACATTAAACCAATTGGAGAAGTTTGGGACCAAGGAAAAGAGATTTGGTCCAAGAATCATCCAACTTGACCAACTTCGTCCATTTTGGTCTTTCTTCTTTTCAACTAGCTCCAAAGTTGACCGAAACCAAATGTGAAGCATAGATTGATGTAATATGACACATAAAGCCAATTGGAGAAGTTTGGGACCAAGGAAAAGAGATTTGGTCCAAGAATCATCCAACTTGACCAACTTCGTCCATTTTGGTCTTTCTTCTTTTCAACTAGCTCCAAAGTTGACCGAACCCAAATGTGAAGCATAGATTGATGTAATATGTCACATTAAGCCAATTGGAGAAGTTTGGGACCAAGGAAAAGAGATTTGGTCCAAGAATCATCCAACTTGACCAACTTCGTCCATTTTGGTCTTTCTTCTTTTAACTAGCTCCAAAGTTGACCGAACCCAAATGTGAAGCATAGATTGATGTAATATGTCACATTAAACCAATTGGAGAAGTTTGGGACCAAGGAAAAGAGATTTGGTCCAAGAATCATCCAACTTGACCAACTTCGTCCATTTTGGTCTTTCTTCTTTTAACTAGCTCCAAAGTTGACCGAACCCAAATGTGAAGCATAGATTGATGTAATATGACACATTAAACCAATTGGAGAAGTTTGGGACCAAGGAAAAGAGATTTGGTCCAAGAATCATCCAACTTGACCAACTTCGTCCATTTTGGTCTTTCTTCTTTTCAACTAGCTCCAAAGTTGACCGAAACCAAATGTGAAGCATAGATTGATGTAATATGACACATAAAGCCAATTGGAGAAGTTTGGGACCAAGGAAAAGAGATTTGGTCCAAGAATCATCCAACTTGACCAACTTCGTCCATTTTGGTCTTTCTTCTTTTCAACTAGCTCCAAAGTTGACCGAACCCAAATGTGAAGCATAGATTGATGTAATATGTCACATTAAGCCAATTGGAGAAGTTTGGGACCAAGGAAAAGAGATTTGGTCCAAGAATCATCCAACTTGACCAACTTCGTCCATTTTGGTCTTTCTTCTTTTCAACTAGCTCCAAAGTTGACCGAAACAAATGTGAAGCATAGATTGATGTAATATGACACATTAAGCCAATTGGAGAAGTTTGGGACCAAGGAAAAGAGATTTGGTCCAAGAATCATCCAACTTGACCAACTTCGTCCATTTTGGTCTTTCTTCTTTTCAACTAGCTCCAAAGTTGACCGAACCCAAATGTGAAGCATAGATTGATGTAATATGTCACATTAAACCAATTGGAGAAGTTTGGGACCAAGGAAAAGAGATTTGGTCCTAGAATCATCCAACTTGACCAACTTCGTCCATTTTGGTCTTTCTTCTTTTAACTAGCTCCAAAGTTGCCGAACCCAAATGTGAAGCATAGATTGATGTAATATGACACATTAAACCAATTGGAGAAGTTTGGGACCAAGGAAAAGAGATTTGGTCCAAGAATCATCCAACTTGACCAACTTCGTCCATTTTGGTCTTTCTTCTTTTCAACTAGCTCCAAAGTTGACCGAACCCAAATGTGAAGCATAGATTGATGTAATATGTCACATTAAGCCAATTGGAGAAGTTTGGGACCAAGGAAAAGAGATTTGGTCCAAGAATCATCCAACTTGACCAACTTCGTCCATTTTGGTCTTTCTTTTTTCAACTAGCTCCAAAGTTGACCGAACCCAAATGTGAAGCATAGATTGATGTAATATGTCACATTAAACCAATTGGAGAAGTTTGGGACCAAGGAAAAGAGATTTGGTCCAAGAATCATCCAACTTGACCAACTTCGTCCATTTTGGTCTTTCTTCTTTTAACTAGCTCCAAAGTTGACCGAACCCAAATGTGAAGCATAGATTGATGTAATATGACACATTAAACCAATTGGAGAAGTTTGGGACCAAGGAAAAGAGATTTGGTCCAAGAATCATCCAACTTGACCAACTTCGTCCATTTTGGTCTTTCTTCTTTTCAACTAGCTCCAAAGTTGACCGAAACCCAAATGTGAAGCATAGATTGATGTAAATGACACATAAAGCCAATTGGAGAAGTTTGGGACCAAGGAAAAGAGATTTGGTCCAAGAATCATCCAACTTGACCAACTTCGTCCATTTTGGTCTTTCTTCTTTTCAACTAGCTCCAAAGTTGACCGAACCAAATGTGAAGCATAGATTGATGTAATATGTCACATTAAGCCAATTGGAGAAGTTTGGGACCAAGGAAAAGAGATTTGGTCCAAGAATCATCCAACTTGACCAACTTCGTCCATTTTGGTCTTTCTTCTTTTAACTAGCTCCAAAGTTGACCGAACCCAAATGTGAAGCATAGATTGATGTAATATGTCACATTAAACCAATTGGAGAAGTTTGGGACCAAGGAAAAGAGATTTGGTCCAAGAATCATCCAACTTGACCAACTTCGTCCATTTTGGTCTTTCTTCTTTTAACTAGCTCCAAAGTTGACCGAACCCAAATGTGAAGCATAGATTGATGTAATATGACACATTAAACCAATTGGAGAAGTTTGGGACCAAGGAAAAGAGATTTGGTCCAAGAATCATCCAACTTGACCAACTTCGTCCATTTTGGTCTTTCTTCTTTTCAACTAGCTCCAAAGTTGACCGAAACCAAATGTGAAGCATAGATTGATGTAATATGACACATTAAACCAATTGGAGAAGTTTGGGACCAAGGAAAAGAGATTTGGTCCAAGAATCATCCAACTTGACCAACTTCGTCCATTTTGGTCTTTCTTCTTTTCAACTAGCTCCAAAGTTGACCGAACCCAAATGTCAAGCATAGATTGATGTAATATGTCACATTAAGCCAATTGGAGAAGTTTGGGACCAAGGAAAAGAGATTTGGTCCAAGAATCATCCAACTTGACCAACTTCGTCCATTTTGGTCTTTCTTCTTTTCAACTAGCTCCAAAGTTGACCGAAACCAAATGTGAAGCATAGATTGATGTAATATGACACATTAAGCCAATTGGAGAAGTTTGGGACCAAGGAAAAGAGATTTGGTCCAAGAATCATCCAACTTGACCAACTTCGTCCATTTTGGTCTTTCTTTTTTTCAACTAGCTCCAAAGTTGACCGAACCCAAATGTGAAGCATAGATTGATGTAATATGTCACATTAAGCCAATTGGAGAAGTTTGGGACCAAGGAAAAGAGATTTGGTCCAAGAATCATCCAACTTGACCAACTTCGTCCATTTTGGTCTTTCTTCTTTTCAACTAGCTCCAAAGTTGACCGAACCCAAATGTGAAGCATAGATTGATGTAATATGTCACATTAAGCCAATTGGAGAAGTTTGGGACCAAGGAAAAGAGATTTGGTCCAAGAATCATCCAACTTGACCAACTTCGTCCATTTTGGTCTTTCTTCTTTTCAACTAGCTCCAAAGTTGACCGAAAACAAATGTGAAGCATAGATTGATGTAATATGACATAAAGCCAATTGGAGAAGTTTGGGACCAAGGAAAAGAGATTTGGTCCAAGAATCATCCAACTTGACCAACTTCGTCCATTTTGGTCTTTCTTCTTTTCAACTAGCTCCAAAGTTGACCGAACCCAAATGTGAAGCATAGATTGATGTAATATGTCACATTAAGCCAATTGGAGAAGTTTGGGACCAAGGAAAAGAGATTTGGTCCAAGAATCATCCAACTTGACCAACTTCGTCCATTTTGGTCTTTCTTATTTCCAACTAGCTCCAAAGTTGAACGAACCCAAATGTGAAGCATAGATTGATGTAATATGACACATTAAACCAATTGGAGAAGTTTGGGACCAAGGAAAAGAGATTTGGTCCAAGAATCATCCAACTTGACCAACTTCGTCCATTTTGGTCTTTCTTTTTTTCAACTAGCTCCAAAGTTGACCGAACCCAAATGTGAAGCATAGATTGATGTAATATGTCACATTAAGCCAATTGGAGAAGTTTGGGACCAAGGAAAAGAGATTTGGTCCAAGAATCATCCAACTTGACCAACTTCGTCCATTTTGGTCTTTCTTTTTTTCAACTAGCTCCAAAGTTGACCGAAACAAATGTGAAGCATAGATTGATGTAAATGACACATTAAGCCAATTGGAGAAGTTTGGACCAAGGAAAAGAGATTTGGTCCTAGAATCATCCAACTTGACCAACTTCGTCCATTTTGGTCTTTCTTCTTTTCAACTAGCTCCAAAGTTGACCGAACCCAAATGTGAAGCATAGATTGATGTAATAACACATTAAACCAATTGGAGAAGTTTGGGACCAAGGAAAAGAGATTTGGTCCAAGAATCATCCAACTTGACCAACTTCGTCCATTTTGGTCTTTCTTTTTTCAACTAGCTCCAAAGTTGACCGAACCCAAATGTGAAGCATAGATTGATGTAATATGTCACATTAAACCAATTGGAGAAGTTTGGGACCAAGGAAAAGAGATTTGGTCCAAGAATCATCCAACTTGACCAACTTCGTCCATTTTGGTCTTTCTTCTTTTCAACTAGCTCCAAAGTTGACCGAACCCAAATGTGAAGCATAGATTGATGTAATATGTCACATTAAGCCAATTGGAGAAGTTTGGGACCAAGGAAAAGAGATTTGGTCCAAGAATCATCCAACTTGACCAACTTCGTCCATTTTGGTCTTTCTTTTTTTCAACTAGCTCCAAAGTTGACCGAACCCAAATGTGAAGCATAGATTGATGTAATATGTCACATTAAACCAATTGGAGAAGTTTGGGACCAAGGAAAAGAGATTTGGTCCAAGAATCATCCAACTTGACCAACTTCGTCCATTTTGGTCTTTCTTCTTTTAACTAGCTCCAAAGTTGACCGAACCCAAATGTGAAGCATAGATTGATGTAATATGTCACATTAAGCCAATTGGAGAAGTTTGGGACCAAGGAAAAGAGATTTGGTCCAAGAATCATCCAACTTGACCAACTTCGTCCATTTTGGTCTTTCTTCTTTTCAACTAGCTCCAAAGTTGACCGAACCCAAATGTGAAGCATAGATTGATGTAATATGTCACATTAAGCCAATTGGAGAAGTTTGGGACCAAGGAAAAGAGATTTGGTCCAAGAATCATCCAACTTGACCAACTTCGTCCATTTTGGTCTTTCTTCTTTTCAACTAGCTCCAAAGTTGACCGAACCCAAATGTGAAGCATAGATTGATGTAATATGACACATTAAACCAATTGGAGAAGTTTGGGACCAAGGAAAAGAGATTTGGTCCAAGAATCATCCAACTTGACCAACTTCGTCCATTTTGGTCTTTCTTCTTTCAACTAGCTCCAAAGTTGACCGAACCCAAATGTGAAGCATAGATTGATGTAATATGACACATTAAACCAATTGGAGAAGTTTGGGACCAAGGAAAAGAGATTTGGTCCAAGAATCATCCAACTTGACCAACTTCGTCCATTTTGGTCTTTCTTCTTTTCAACTAGCTCCAAAGTTGACCGAAACAAAAGTGAAGCATAGATTGATGTAATATGACACATAAAGCCAATTGGAGAAGTTTGGGACCAAGGAAAAGAGATTTGGTCCAAGAATCATCCAACTTGACCAACTTCGTCCATTTTGGTCTTTCTTCTTTTCAACTAGCTCCAAAGTTGACCGAACCCAAATGTGAAGCATAGATTGATGTAATATGTCACATTAAGCCAATTGGAGAAGTTTGGGACCAAGGAAAAGAGATTTGGTCCTAGAATCATCCAACTTGACCAACTTCGTCCATTTTGGTCTTTCTTCTTTTAACTAGCTCCAAAGTTGACCGAACCCAAATGTGAAGCATAGATTGATGTAATATGTCACATTAAACCAATTGGAGAAGTTTGGGACCAAGGAAAAGAGATTTGGTCCAAGAATCATCCAACTTGACCAACTTCGTCCATTTTGGTCTTTCTTCTTTTAACTAGCTCCAAAGTTGACCGAACCCAAATGTGAAGCATAGATTGATGTAATATGACACATTAAACCAATTGGAGAAGTTTGGGACCAAGGAAAAGAGATTTGGTCCAAGAATCATCCAACTTGACCAACTTCGTCCATTTTGGTCTTTCTTCTTTTCAACTAGCTCCAAAGTTTACCGAAACGAAATGTGAAGCATAGATTGATGTAAATGACACATAAAGCCAATTGGAGAAGTTTGGGACCAAGGAAAAGAGATTTGGTCCAAGAATCATCCAACTTGACCAACTTCGTCCATTTTGGTCTTTCTTCTTTTCAACTAGCTCCAAAGTTGACCGAACCCAAATGTGAAGCATAGATTGATGTAATATGTCACATTAAGCCAATTGGAGAAGTTTGGGACCAAGGAAAAGAGATTTGGTCCAAGAATCATCCAACTTGACCAACTTCGTCCATTTTGGTCTTTCTTCTTTTCAACTAGCTCCAAAGTTGACCGAAACCAAATGTGAAGCATAGATTGATGTAATATGACACATTAAGCCAATTGGAGAAGTTTGGGACCAAGGAAAAGAGATTTGGTCCAAGAATCATCCAACTTGACCAACTTCGTCCATTTTGGTCTTTCTTTTTTCAACTAGCTCCAAAGTTGACCGAACCCAAATGTGAAGCATAGATTGATGTAATATGACACATTAAGCCAATTGGAGAAGTTTGGGACCAAGGAAAAGAGATTTGGTCCAAGAATCATCCAACTTGACCAACTTCGTCCATTTTGGTCTTTCTTCTTTTCAACTAGCTCCAAAGTTGACCGAACCCAAATGTGAAGCATAGATTGATGTAATATGTCACATTAAACCAATTGGAGAAGTTTGGGACCAAGGAAAAGAGATTTGGTCCAAGAATCATCCAACTTGACCAACTTCGTCCATTTTGGTCTTTCTTCTTTTCAACTAGCTCCAAAGTTGACCGAAACCAAATGTGAAGCATAGATTGATGTAATATGACACATAAAGCCAATTGGAGAAGTTTGGGACCAAGGAAAAGAGATTTGGTCCAAGAATCATCCAACTTGACCAACTTCGTCCATTTTGGTCTTTCTTCTTTTCAACTAGCTCCAAAGTTGACCGAACCCAAATGTGAAGCATAGATTGATGTAATATGTCACATTAAGCCAATTGGAGAAGTTTGGGACCAAGGAAAAGAGATTTGGTCCAAGAATCATCCAACTTGACCAACTTCGTCCATTTTGGTCTTTCTTCTTTCCAACTAGCTCCAAAGTTGAACGAACCCAAATGTCAAGCATAGATTGATGTAATATGACACATTAAACCAATTGGAGAAGTTTGGGACCAAGGAAAAGAGATTTGGTCCAAGAATCATCCAACTTGACCAACTTCGTCCATTTTGGTCTTTCTTTTTTTCAACTAGCTCCAAAGTTGACCGAACCCAAATGTGAAGCATAGATTGATGTAATATGACACATTAAGCCAATTGGAGAAGTTTGGGACCAAGGAAAAGAGATTTGGTCCAAGAATCATCCAACTTGACCAACTTCGTCCATTTTGGTCTTTCTTTTTTTAACTAGCTCCAAAGTTGACCGAAACCAAATGTGAAGCATAGATTGATGTAATATGACACATTAAGCCAATTGGAGAAGTTTGGACCAAGGAAAAGAGATTTGGTCCAAGAATCATCCAACTTGACCAACTTCGTCCATTTTGGTCTTTCTTCTTTTCAACTAGCTCCAAAGTTGACCGAAACCAAATGTGAAGCATAGATTGATGTAATATGACACATAAACCAATTGGAGAAGTTTGGGACCAAGGAAAAGAGATTTGGTCCAAGAATCATCCAACTTGACCAACTTCGTCCATTTTGGTCTTTCTTTTTTTCAACTAGCTCCAAAGTTGACCGAACCCAAATGTGAAGCATAGATTGATGTAATATGTCACATTAAGCCAATTGGAGAAGTTTGGGACCAAGGAAAAGAGATTTGGTCCAGAATCATCCAACTTGACCAACTTCGTCCATTTTGGTCTTTCTTTTTTTAACTAGCTCCAAAGTTGACCGAACCCAAATGTGAAGCATAGATTGATGTAATATGTCACATTAAGCCAATTGGAGAAGTTTGGGACCAAGGAAAAGAGATTTGGTCCTAGAATCATCCAACTTGACCAACTTCGTCCATTTTGGTCTTTCTTTTTTCAACTAGCTCCAAAGTTGACCGAACCCAAATGTGAAGCATAGATTGATGTAATATGTCACATTAAACCAATTGGAGAAGTTTTGGACCAAGGAAAAGAGATTTGGTCCAAGAATCATCCAACTTGACCAACTTCGTCCATTTTGGTCTTTCTTCTTTTAACTAGCTCCAAAGTTGACCGAACCCAAATGTGAAGCATAGATTGATGTAATATGTCACATTAAGCCAATTGGAGAAGTTTGGGACCAAGGAAAAGAGATTTGGTCCAAGAATCATCCAACTTGACCAACTTCGTCCATTTTGGTCTTTCTTCTTTTCAACTAGCTCCAAAGTTGACCGAACCCAAATGTGAAGCATAGATTGATGTAATATGTCACATTAAGCCAATTGGAGAAGTTTGGGACCAAGGAAAAGAGATTTGGTCCAAGAATCATCCAACTTGACCAACTTCGTCCATTTTGGTCTTTCTTCTTTTAACTAGCTCCAAAGTTGACCGAACCCAAATGTGAAGCATAGATTGATGTAATATGACACATTAAACCAATTGGAGAAGTTTGGGACCAAGGAAAAGAGATTTGGTCCAAGAATCATCCAACTTGACCAACTTCGTCCATTTTGGTCTTTCTTCTTTTCAACTAGCTCCAAAGTTGACCGAACCCAAATGTGAAGCATAGATTGATGTAATATGTCACATTAAGCCAATTGGAGAAGTTTGGGACCAAGGAAAAGAGATTTGGTCCAAGAATCATCCAACTTGACCAACTTCGTCCATTTTGGTCTTTCTTTTTTTCAACTAGCTCCAAAGTTGACCGAACCCAAATGTGAAGCATAGATTGATGTAATATGTCACATTAACCCAATTGGAGAAGTTTGGGACCAAGGAAAAGAGATTTGGTCCAAGAATCATCCAACTTGACCAACTCCGTCCATTTTGGTCTTTCTTCTTTTAACTAGCTCCAAAGTTGACCGAACCCAAATGTGAAGCATAGATTGATGTAATATAACACATTAAACCAATTGGAGAAGTTTGGGACCAAGGAAAAGAGATTTGATCCAAGAATCATCCAACTTGACCAACTTCGTCCATTTTGGTCTTTCTTCTTTTCAACTAGCTCCAAAGTTACCGAAACCAAATGTGAAGCATAGATTGATGTAAATGACACATAAAGCCAATTGGAGAAGTTTGGGACCAAGGAAAAGAGATTTGGTCCAAGAATCATCCAACTTGACCAACTTCGTCCATTTTGGTCTTTCTTCTTTTCAACTAGCTCCAAAGTTGACCGAACCCAAATGTGAAGCATAGATTGATGTAATATGTCACATTAAGCCAATTGGAGAAGTTTGGGACCAAGGAAAAGAGATTTGGTCCTAGAATCATCCAACTTGACCAACTTCGTCCATTTTGGTCTTTCTTCTTTGAACTAGCTCCAAAGTTGACCGAACCCAAATGTGAAGCATAGATTGATGTAATATAACACATTAAACCAATTGGAGAAGTTTGGGACCAAGGAAAAGAGATTTGGTCCAAGAATCATCCAACTTGACCAACTTCGTCCATTTTGGTCTTTCTTCTTTCAACTAGCTCCAAAGTTGACCAAAACGAAATGTGAAGCATAGATTGATGTAAATGACACATAAAGCCAATTGGAGAAGTTTGGGACCAAGGAAAAGAGATTTGGTCCAAGAATCATCCAACTTGACCAACTTCGTCCATTTTGGTCTTTCTTCTTTTCAACTAGCTCCAAAGTTGACCGAACCCAAATGTCAAGCATAGATTGATGTAATATGTCACATTAAGCCAATTGGAGAAGTTTGGGACCAAGGAAAAGAGATTTGGTCCTAGAATCATCCAACTTGACCAACTTCGTCCATTTTGGTCTTTCTTCTTTTCAACTAGCTCCAAAGTTGACCGAAACGAAATGTGAAGCATAGATTGATGTAATATGACACATTAAGCCAATTGGAGAAGTTTGGGACCAAGGAAAAGAGATTTGGTCCAAGAATCATCCAACTTGACCAACTTCGTCCATTTTGGTCTTTCTTATTTCCGAGTATCTCCAAAGTTGAACGAACCCAAATATCAAGCATAGATTGATGTAATATAACACATTAAACCAATTGGAGAAGTTTGGGACCAAGGAAAAGAGATTTGGTCCAAGAATCATCCAACTTGACCAACTTCGTCCATTTTGGTCTTTCTTCTTTTCAACTAGCTCCAAAGTTTACCGAAACCAAATGTGAAGCATAGATTGATGTAAATGACACATTAAGCCAATTGGAGAAGTTTGGGACCAAGGAAAAGAGATTTGGTCCTAGAATCATCCAACTTGACCAACTTCGTCCATTTTGGTCTTTCTTCTTTTCAACTAGCTCCAAAGTTGACCGAACCCAAATGTGAAGCATAGATTGATGTAATATGTCACATTAAGCCAATTGGAGAAGTTTGGGACCAAGGAAAAGAGATTTGGTCCTAGAATCATCCAACTTGACCAACTTCGTCCATTTTGGTCTTTCTTTTTTTAAACTAGCTCCAAAGTTGACCGAACCCAAATGTGAAGCATAGATTGATGTAATATGTCACATTAAACCAATTGGAGAAGTTTGGGACCAAGGAAAAGAGATTTGGTCCAAGAATCATCCAACTTGACCAACTTCGTCCATTTTGGTCTTTCTTCTTTGTAACTAGCTCCAAAGTTGACCGAACCCAAATGTGAAGCATAGATTGATGTAATATAACACATTAAACCAATTGGAGAAGTTTGGGACCAAGGAAAAGAGATTTGGTCCAAGAATCATCCAACTTGACCAACTTCGTCCATTTTGGTCTTTCTTCTTTTCAACTAGCTCCAAAGTTTACCGAAACGAAATGTGAAGCATAGATTGATGTAAATGACACATAAAGCCAATTGGAGAAGTTTGGGACCAAGGAAAAGAGATTTGGTCCAAGAATCATCCAACTTGACCAACTTCGTCCATTTTGGTCTTTCTTCTTTTCAACTAGCTCCAAAGTTGACCGAAACCCAAATGTGAAGCATAGATTGATGTAATATGTCACATTAAGCCAATTGGAGAAGTTTGGGACCAAGGAAAAGAGATTTGGTCCAAGAATCATCCAACTTGACCAACTTCGTCCATTTTGGTCTTTCTTCTTTGTAACTAGCTCCAAAGTTGACCGAACCCAAATGTGAAGCATAGATTGATGTAATATGTCACATTAAGCCAATTGGAGAAGTTTGGGACCAAGGAAAAGAGATTTGGTCCAAGAATCATCCAACTTGACCAACTTCGTCCATTTTGGTATTTCTTTTTTTCAACTAGCTCCAAAGTTGACCGAACCCAATTGTGAAGCATAGATTGATGTAATATGTCACATTAACCCAATTGGAGAAGTTTGGGACCAAGGAAAAGAGATTTGGTCTAAGAATCATCCAACTTGACCAACTTCGTCCATTTTGGTCTTTCTTCTTTTAACTAGCTCCAAAGTTGACCGAACCCAAATGTGAAGCATAGATTGATGTAATATGACACATTAAACCAATTGGAGAAGTTTGGGACCAAGGAAAAGAGATTTGATCCAAGAATCATCCAACTTGACCAACTTCGTCCATTTTGGTCTTTCTTCTTTTCAACTAGCTCCAAAGTTGACCGAAACGAAATGTGAAGCATAGATTGATGTAATATGTCACATTAAGCCAATTGGAGAAGTTTGGGACCAAGGAAAAGAGATTTGTCCAAGAATCATCCAACTTGACCAACTTCGTCCATTTTGGTCTTTCTTCTTTTCAACTAGCTCCAAAGTTGACCGAAACAAATGTGAAGCATAGATTGATGTAATATGACACATTAAGCCAATTGGAGAAGTTTGGGACCAAGGAAAAGAGATTTGGTCCAAGAATCATCCAACTTGACCAACTTCGTCCATTTTGGTCTTTCTTCTTTTCAACTAGCTCCAAAGTTGACCGAACCCAAATGTGAAGCATAGATTGATGTAATATGTCACATTAAGCCAATTGGAGAAGTTTGGGACCAAGGAAAAGAGATTTGGTCCTAGAATCATCCAACTTGACCAACTTCGTCCATTTGGTCTTTCTTTTTTTCAACTAGCTCCAAAGTTGACCGAACCCAAATGTGAAGCATAGATTGATGTAATATGTCACATTAACCCAATTGGAGAAGTTTGGGACCAAGGAAAAGAGATTTGGTCCAAGAATCATCCAACTTGACCAACTCCGTCCATTTTGGTCTTTCTTCTTTTAACTAGCTCCAAAGTTGACCGAACCCAAATGTGAAGCATAGATTGATGTAATATGACACATTAAACCAATTGGAGAAGTTTGGGACCAAGGAAAAGAGATTTGATCCAAGAATCATCCAACTTGACCAACTTCGTCCATTTTGGTCTTTCTTCTTTTCAACTAGCTCCAAAGTTGACCAAACGAAATGTGAAGCATAGATTGATGTAAATAGCACATTAAACCAATTGGAGAAGTTTGGGACCAAGGAAAAGAGATTTGGTCCAAGAATCATCCAACTTGACCAACTTCGTCCATTTTGGTCTTTCTTCTTTTCATCTAGCTCCAAAGTTGACCGAACCCAAATGTGAAGCATAGATTGATGTAATATGTCACATTAAGCCATTTGGAGAAGTTTGGGACCAAGGAAAAGAGATTTGGTCCTAGAATCATCCAACTTGACCAACTTCGTCCATTTTGGTCTTTCTTTTTTCAACTAGCTCCAAAGTTGACCGAACCCAAATGTGAAGCATAGATTGATGTAATATGTCACATTAAACCAATTGGAGAAGTTTGGGACCAAGGAAAAGAGATTTGGTCCAAGAATCATCCAACTTGACCAACTTCGTCCATTTTGGTCTTTCTTCTTTTCAACTAGCTCCAAAGTTTACCGAACCAAATGTGAAGCATAGATTGATGTAATATACACATTAAGCCAATTGGAGAAGTTTGGGACCAAGGAAAAGAGATTTGGTCCTAGAATCATCCAACTTGACCAACTTCGTCCATTTTGGTCTTTCTTTTTTTCAACTAGCTCCAAAGTTGACCGAACCAAATGTGAAGCATAGATTGATGTAATATGTCACATTAAGCCAATTGGAGAAGTTTGGGACCAAGGAAAAGAGATTTGGTCCTAGAATCATCCAACTTGACCAACTTCGTCCATTTTGGTCTTTCTTCTTTTCAACTAGCTCCAAAGTTGACCGAAACAAAATGTGAAGCATAGATTGATGTAAATGACACATTAAGCCAATTGGAGAAGTTTGGGACCAAGGAAAAGAGATTTGGTCCAAGAATCATCCAACTTGACCAACTTCGTCCATTTTGGTCTTTCTTTTTTTCAACTAGCTCCAAAGTTGACCGAACCCAAATGTGAAGCATAGATTGATGTAATATGTCACATTAACCAATTGGAGAAGTTTGGGACCAAGGAAAAGAGATTTGGTCCTAGAATCATCCAACTTGACCAACTTCGTCCATTTTGGTCTTTCTTTTTTCAACTAGCTCCAAAGTTGACCGAACCCAAATGTGAAGCATAGATTGATGTAATATGTCACATTAAACCAATTGGAGAAGTTTTGGACCAAGGAAAAGATATTTGGTCCAAGAATCATCCAACTTGACCAACTTCGTCCATTTTGGTCTTTCTTCTTTTAACTAGCTCCAAAGTTGACCGAACCCAAATGTGAAGCATAGATTGATGTAATATGTCACATTAAGCCAATTGGAGAAGTTTGGGACCAAGGAAAAGAGATTTGGTCCAAGAATCATCCAACTTGACCAACTTCGTCCATTTGGTCTTTCTTATTTCAAGTAGCTCCAAAGTTGAACGAGCCAAATGTCAAGCATAGATTGATGTAATATGACACATTAAACCAATTGGAGAAGTTTGGGACCAAGGAAAAGAGATTTGGTCCAAGAATCATCCAACTTGACCAACTTCGTCCATTTTGGTCTTTCTTCTTTTCAACTAGCTCCAAAGTTGACCGAACCGAAATGTGAAGCATAGATTGATGTAATATGTCACATTAAGCCAATTGGAGAAGTTTGGGACCAAGGAAAAGAGATTTGGTCCAAGAATCATCCAACTTGACCAACTTCGTCCATTTTGGTCATTCTTCTTTTCAACTAGCTCCAAAGTTTACCGAAACGAAATGTGAAGCATAGATTGATGTAAATGACACATTAAGCCAATTGGAGAAGTTTGGGACCAAGGAAAAGAGATTTGGTCCTAAAATCATCCAACTTGACCAACTTCGTCCATTTTGGTCTTTCTTCTTTTCAACTAGCTCCAAAGTTGACCGAACCCAAATGTGAAGCATAGATTGATGTAATATGTCACATTAAGCCAATTGGAGAAGTTTGGGACCAAGGAAAAGAGATTTGGTCCAAGAATCATCCAACTTGACCAACTTCGTCCATTTTGGTCTTTCTTTTTTCAACTAGCTCCAAAGTTGACCGAACCCAAATGTGAAGCATAGATTGATGTAATATGTCACATTAAACCAATTGGAGAAGTTTGGGACCAAGGAAAAGAGATTTGGTCCAAGAATCATCCAACTTGACCAACTTCGTCCATTTTGGTCTTTCTTCTTTTAACTAGCTCCAAAGTTGACCGAACCCAAATGTGAAGCATAGATTGATGTAATATGACACATTAAACCAATTGGAGAAGTTTGGGACCAAGGAAAAGAGATTTGATCCAAGAATCATCCAACTTGACCAACTTCGTCCATTTTGGTCTTTCTTCTTTTCAACTAGCTCCAAAGTTGACCAAAACGAAATGTGAAGCATAGATTGATGTAAATGACACATAAAGCCAATTGGAGAAGCTTTGGACCAAGGAAAAGAGATTTGGTCCAAGAATCATCCAACTTGACCAACTTCGTCCATTTTGGTCTTTCTTCTTTTCATCTAGCTCCAAAGTTGACCAACCCAAATGTGAAGCATAGATTGATGTAATATGTCACATTAAGCCAATTGGAGAAGTTTGGGACCAGGAAAGAGATTTGGTCCAAGAATCATCCAACTTGACCAACTTCGTCCATTTTGGTCTTTCTTCTTTTAACTAGCTCCAAAGTTGACCGAACCCAAATGTGAAGCATAGATTGATGTAATATGTCACATTAACCAATTGGAGAAGTTTGGGACCAAGGAAAAGAGATTTGGTCCAAGAATCATCCAACTTGACCAACTTCGTCCATTTTGGTCTTTCTTCTTTGTAAACTAGCTCCAAAGTTGACCGAACCCAAATGTGAAGCATAGATTGATGTAATATGACACATTAAACCAATTGGAGAAGTTTGGGACCAAGGAAAAGAGATTTGATCCAAGAATCATCCAACTTGACCAACTTCGTCCATTTTGGTCTTTCTTCTTTTCAACTAGCTCCAAAGTTTACCGAAAACAAATGTGAAGCATAGATTGATGTAAATGACACATTAAGCCAATTGGAGAAGCTTGGGACCAAGGAAAAGAGATTTGGTCCAAGAATCATCCAACTTGACCAACTTCGTCCATTTTGGTCTTTCTTCTTTTCATCTAGCTCCAAAGTTGACCGAACCCAAATGTGAAGCATAGATTGATGTAATATGTCACTTTAAACCAATTGGAGAAGTTTGGGACCAAGGAAAAGAGATTTGGTCCTAGAATCATCCAACTTGACCAACTTCGTCCATTTTGGTCTTTCTTTTTTTCAACTAGCTCCAAAGTTGACCGAACCCAAATGTGAAGCATAGATTGATGTAATATGTCACATTAAACCAATTGGAGAAGTTTGGGACCAAGGAAAAGAGATTTGGTCCAAGAATCATCCAACTTGACCAACTTCGTCCATTTTGGTCTTTCTTCTTTTAACTAGCTCCAAAGTTGACCGAACCTAAATGTGAAGCCTAGATTGATGTAATATGTCACATTAAGCCAATTGGAGAAGTTTGGGACCAAGGAAAAGAGATTTGGTCCAAGAATCATCCAACTTGACCAACTTCGTCCATTTTGGTCTTTCTTCTTTTCAACTAGCTTCAAAGTTGACCGAACCCCTGATGTCAAGCATAGATTGATGTAATATGTCACATTAAGCCAATTGCAGAAGTTTGGGACCAAGGAAAAGAGATTTGATCCAAGAATCATCCAACTTGACCAACTTCGTCCATTTTGGTCTTTCTTCTTTTCAACTACTCTCCAAAGTTTACCAAAACCAAATGTGTAGCATAGATTGATGTAATATGACACATTAAACCAATTGGAGAAGTTTGGGACCAAGGAAAAGATATTTGGCCCAAGAATCATCCAACTTTACCAAATCCGTCCATTTTGCCTTCTTTCTTTTGTAACTAGCTCCAAAGTTGACCGAAACGTAAATGTGAAGCCTAGATTGATGAAATATATCCATTAAGCCAATTGGAGAAGTTTGGGACCAAGAAAAAGAAAATTTGGTCCAAGAATCACCAACTTGACCAACTTCGTCCATTTTGGTCATTCTTCATTTCAAACTCCAAAGTTTAAACCGAGACTCAAAGAAGCATAGATTGAATAAATGACACATTAATCCAATTGGAGAAGTTGGGACCAAGGAAAAGAAATGCCAAGCCACATCCAACTTGACCAACTTCTTCCCATTTTGGTCTTTCTCTTCTTTTTCATCTAGCTCCAAAGTTGACCGAAAACCCAAATATGAAGCATAGATTGATGTAAATACACATTTATTGGAGAAGTTTGGGACCAAGGAAAAGAGATTTGGTCCTAGAATCATCCAACTTGAGTAACTTCGTCCATTTTGGTCTTTCTTCTTTTCAACTAGCTTCAAAGTTGACCGAAACCCTGATGTCAAGCATAGATTGATGTAATATGTCACATTAAGCCAATTGGAGAAGTTTGGGACCAAGGAAAAGAGATTTGGTCCTAGAATCATCCAACTTGACCAACTTCGTCCATTTTGGTCTTTCTTTTTTTCAACTAGCTCCAAAGTTGACCGAACCCAAATGTCAAGCATAGATTGATGTAATATGTCACATTAAACTATTGGAGAAGTTTGGGACCAAGGAAAAGAGATTTGGTCCTAGAATCATCCAACTTGACCAACTTCGTCCATTTTGGTATTTCTTTTTTTCAACTAGCTCCAAAGTTGACCGTAACCCAAATGTGAAGCATAGATTGATGTAATATGTCACTTTAAACCAATTGGAGAAGTTTTGGACCAAGGAAAAGATATTTGGCCCAAGAATCATCCAACTTGACCAACTCCGTCCATTTTGGTCTTTCTTCTTTGTAACTAGCTCCAAAGTTGACCGAACGGAAATTTGAAGCATAAATTGATGAAATATGTCACATTAAGCCAATTGGAGAAGTTTGGGACCAAGGAAAAGAGATTTGGTCCAAGAATCATCCAACTTGACCAACTTCGTCCATTTTGGTCTTTCTTCTTTTCAACTAGCTTCAAAGTTGACCGAACCCTAATGTCAAGCATAGATTGATGTAATATGTCACATTAAGCCAATTGGAGAAGTTTGGGACCAAGGAAAAGAGATTTGATCCAAGAATCATCTAACTTGACCAACTTCGTCCATTTTGGTCATTCTTTTTTTCAACTAGCTCCAAAGTTTACCCAAACGAAATGTGAAGCATAGATTGATGTAAATGACACATTAAGCCAATTGGAGAAGCTTGGGACCAAGGAAAAGAAATTTGGTCCAAGAATCATCAACTTGACCAACTTCGTCCATTTTGGTCTTTCTTCTTTTCAACTAGCTCCAAAGTTGACCGAACCCTAATGTCAAGCATAGATTGATGTAATATAACACATTAAACCAATTGGAGAAGTTTGGGACCAAGGAAAAGATATTTGGTCCAAGAATCATCCAACTTTACCAACTCCGTCATTTTGGTCTTTCTTCTTTGCAACTAGCTCCAAGGTTGACCGAACGTAAATGTGAAGCTAGATAATTAAATATGTCACATTAAGCAAATTGGAGAAGTTTGGGACCAAGGAAAAGAGATTTGGTCCTAGAATCATCTAACTTGACCAACTTCGTCCATTTTGGTCATTCTTTTTTCAACTAGCTCCAAAGTTAACCGAACCCTAATGTCAAGCATAGATTGATGTAATATGTCACATTAAGCCAATTGGAGAAGTTTGGGACCAAGGAAAAGAGATTTGGTCCTAGAATCATCCAACTTGACCAACTTCGTCCATTTTGGTCTTTCTTATTTCTGAGTATCTCCGAAGTTGAACGAACTGAAATATCAAGCATAGGATTGATTAATATAACACATTAAACCAATTGGAGAAGTTTGGGACCAAGGAAAAGAGATTTGATCCAAGAATCATCCAACTTGACCAACTTCGTCCATTTTGGTCATTCTTCTTTTCAACTAGCTCCAAAGTTTACCGAGACGAAATGTGAAGCATAGATTGATGTAATATGACACATTAATCCAATTGGAGAAGCTTGGGACCAAGGAAAAGAGATTTGGTCCTAGAATCATCCAACTTGACCAACTTCGTCCATTTTGGTCTTTCTCTTTTCATCTAGCTCCAAAGTTGACCGAACCCAAATATGAAGCATAGATTGATGTAATATGTCACATTAAGCCATTTGGAGAAGTTTGGGACCAAGGAAAAGAGATTTGGTCCTAAAATCATTCAACTTGACCAACTTCGTCCATTTTTGTCTTTCTTTTTTTCAACTAGCTCCAAAGTTGACTGAACCCAAATGTGAAGCATAGATTGATGTAATATGTCAGATTAAACCAATTGCAGAAGTTTGGACCAAGGAAAAGAGATTTGGTCCTAATAATCATCAAACTTGACCAACTTCGTCCATTTTGGTCATTCTTCTTTTCAACTAGCTCCAAAGTTGACCGAAACGAAATGTGAAGCATAGATTGATATAAATGACGCATAAAGCCAATTGGAGAAGTTTGGGACCAAGGAAAAGAGATTTTGTCCAAGAATCATCCAACTTGACCAACTTCGTCCATTTTGGTCTTTTCTTCTTTTCAACTAGCTCCAAAGTTGACCGAACACAAATGTGAAGCAAAGATTGATGTAAAAATACATTAAGCCAATTGGAGAAGCTTGGGACCAAGGAAAAGAGATTTGGTCCAAGAATCATCCAACTTGACCAACTTCGTCCATTTTGGTCTTTCTTCTTTTCACCTAACTCCAAAGTTGACAAAACCAAATGTGAAGCATAGATTGATGTAATATGTCACTTTAAACCAATTAGAGAAGTTTGGTACCAAGGAAAAGAGATTTGGTCCAAGAATCATCTAACTTGACCAACTCCGTCCATTTTGGTCTTTCCTATTTGCAACTAGCTCCAAAGTTGACTGAACCCAAATGTGAAGCATAGATTGATGTAATATAACACATTAAACCAATTGGAGAAGTTTGGGACCAAGGAAAAGAGATTTGGTCCTAGAATCATCCAACTTGACCAACTTCGTCCATTTTGGTCTTTCTGCTTTTCAACTAGCTCCAAAGTTTACGAAACCAAATATGTGAAGCAAAGATTGATGTAAAATGACACATTAAGCCAATTGGAGAAGTTTGGGACCAAGGAAAATAGATTTGGTCCAAGAATCATCCAACTTGACCAACTTCGTCCATTTTGGTCTTTCTTCTTTTCAACTAGCTCCAAAGTTGACCGAACCCAAATGTCAAGCATAGATTGATGTAATATGTCACATTAAGCCAATTGAGAATTTTGGGACCAAGGAAAAAGAGATTTGTCCTAGAATCATCCAACTTGACCAACTTCGTCCATTTTGGTCTTCTCTTTTTTTAACTGCTCCAAAGTTGACCGAACCCTAATGTCAAGCATAGATTGATGTAATATGTCACATTAAGCTATTGGAGAAGTTTGGGACCAAGGAAAAGAGATTTGGTCGTAGAATCATCCAACTTGACCAACTTCGTCCCTTTTGGTCTTTCTTATTTCCGAGTATCTCCGAAGTTGAACGAACTGAAATATCAAGCATGAATTGATGTAATATAACACATAAACCAATTGAAGAAGTTTGGGACCAAGGAAAAGAGATTTGATCCAAGAATCATCCAACTTGACCAACTTCGTCCATTTTGGTCATTCTTCTTTTCAACTAGCTCCAAAGTTTACCGAAACGAAATGTGAAGCATAGATTGATATAAATGACACATTAACCAATTGGAGAAGCTTGGGACCAAGGAAAAAGAGATTTGGTCCAAGAATCATCCAACTTGACCAACTTCGTCCATTTTGGTCTTTCTTTATTTTTAACTAGCTCCAAAGTTGACCGAACACCAAATGTGAAGCAAAGATTGATGTAAATATGAACATTAAGCCAATTGGAGAAGTTTGGGACCAAGGAAAAGAGATTTGGTCCAAGAATCATCCAACTTGACCAACTTCGTCCATTTTGGTCTTTCTTATTTCCGAGTATCTACGAAGTTGAACGAACTGAAATATCAAGCATAGATTGATGTAATATAACACATTAAACCAATTGAAGAAGTTTGGGACCAAGGAAAAGAGATTTGATCCAAGAATCATCCAACTTGACCAACTTCGTCCATTTTGGTCATTCTTCTTTTCAACTAGCCCAAAGTTGACCGAAACGAAATGTGAAGCATAGATTGATGTAAATGACACATTAAGCCAATTGGAGAAGCTTGGGACCAAGGAAAAGAGATTTGGTCCAAGAATCATCCAACTTGACCAACTTCGTCCATTTTGGTCTTTTCTTCTTTTCATCTAGCTCCAAAGTTGACCGAACCCAAATGTGAAGCATAGATTGATGTAATATGTCACATTAAGCCATTTGAGAAGTTTGGGACCAAGGAAAAGAGATTTGGTCCAAGAATCATTCAACTTGACCAACTTCGTCCATTTTGGTCTTTTTCTTTTTTCAACTAGCTCCAAAGTTGACCGAACCCAATGTGAAGCATAGATTGATGTAATATGTCACATTAAGCCAATTGGAGAAGTTTGGGACCAAGAAAAGAGATTTGGTCCTAGAATCATCCAACTTGACCAACTTCGTCCATTTTGGTCTTTCTTTTTTTCAACTAGCTCCAAAGTTGACCGAACCCCAAATGTGAAGCATAGATTGATGTAATATGTAGATTAAACCAATTGCAGAAGTTTAAACCAAGGAAAAGAGATTTGGTCCTAAGAATCATCCAACTTGACCAACTTCGTCCATTTTGGTCATTCTTCTTTTCAACTAGCTCCAAAGTTTACCGAAACGAAATGTGAAGCATAGATTGATGTAAATGACACATTAAGCCAATTGGAGAAGTTTGGGACCAAGGAAAAGAGATTTGGTCCAAGAATCATCCAACTTGACCAACTTCGTCCATTTTGGTCTTTCTTCTTTTCACCTAGCTCCAAAGTTGACAAACCCAAATGTGAAGCATAGATTGATGTAATATGTCACTATTAAACCAATTGGAGAAGTTTGGTTCCAAGGAAAAGAGATTGGTTCCAAGAATCATCTAACTTGACCAACTCCGTCCATTTTGGTCTTTCTTCTTTCATCTAGCTTCAAAGTTTACCGAAACGAAATGTGAAGCATAGATTGATATAAATGACACATTAAGCCAATTGGAGAAGCTTGGGACCAAGGAAAAGAGATTTGGTCCAAGAATCATCCAACTTGACCAACTTCGTCCATTTTGGTCTTTCTTCTTCTTCATCTAGCTCCAAAGTTGACCGAACCCAAATGTGAAGCATAGATTGATATAATATGTCACATTAAGCCAATTGGAGAAGTTTGGGACCAAGGAAAAGAGATTTGGTCCTAGAATCATTCAACTTGACCAACTTCGTCCATTTTGGTCTTTCTTTTTTTCAACTAGCTCCAAAGTTGAACCGAACCCAAATGTGAAGCATAGATTGATGAATAATTTCCGATTAAACCAATTGCAGAAGTTTGGGACCAAGGAAAAGAGATTTGGTCCTATAATCATCCAACTTGACCAACTTCGTCCATTTTGGTCTTTCTTCTTTTCAACTAGCTCCAAAGTTTACCGAAACGAAATGTGAAGCATAGATTGATATAAATGACACATTAAGCCAATTGGAGAAGCTTGGGACCAAGGAAAAGAGATTTGGTCCAAGAATCATCCAACTTGACCAACTTCGTCCATTTTGGTCTTTCTTCTTTTCATCTATCTCCAAAGTTGACCGAAAACACAAATGTGAAGCAAAGATTGATGTAAATGATACATTAAGCCAATTGCAGAAGTTTGGGACCAAGGAAAAGAGATTTGGTCCAAGAATCATCCAACTTGACCAACTTCGTCCATTTTGGTCTTTCTTCTTTTCAACCTAGCTCCAAAGTTGACAAAACCCAAATGTGAAGCATAGATTGATGTAATATGTCACTTTAAACCAATTAGAGAAGTTTGGTACCAAGGAAAAGAGATTGGTTCCAAGAATCATCTAACTTTGACCAACTCCGTCCATTTTGGTCTTTCTTATTTGCTACTACTCCAAAGTTGACTGAACCCAAATGTGAGGCATAGATTGATGTAATATAACACATTAAACCAATTGGAGAAGTTTT
>JAKRYI020000085.1:0-52381 GCA_022379115.2 Bauhinia variegata
CTCTTCGTTGGTCTCAAACTTCTCCACATGGTTTTTTGTGTCATATTACATCAATCTTTGCATGACGTTTGACTTTGGTCAACTTTGAAGCTACTCGGAATGAAGAAAGACCAAAATGGACGAACTTGGTCAACTTGGATGATTCTTTGACCAATCTCTCTTTGTTGGTCTCAAACTTCTCACATAATTTTTTGTGTCATATTACATCAATCTTTGCATGACGTTTGACTTTGGTCAACTTTGAAGCTACTCGGAACGAAGAAAGACCAAATGGACGAACTTGGTCACTTGGATGATTCTTTGACCCAAATCTCTCTTTGTTGGTCTCAAACATCTCCACATGGTGTTATTGTGTCATATTACATCAATCTTTGCATGACGTTTGACTTTGGTCAACTTTGAAGCTACTCGGAACGAAGAAAGACCAAAATGGACGGACTTGGTCAACTTGGATGATTCTTTGACCGATCTACTCTTCGTTGGTCTCAAACTTCTCGCATAATTTTTTGTGTCATATTACATCAATCTTTGCATGACGTTTGACTTTGGTCAACTTTGAAGCTACTCGGAACGAAGAAAGACCAAAATGGATGGACTTGGTCAACTTGGATGATTCTTGACCAATCACTCTTTGTTGGTCTCAAACTTCTCCACATGATTTTTTGTGTCATATTACATCAATCTTTGCATGACGTTTGACTTTGGTCAACTTTGAAGCTACTCGGAACGAAGAAAGACCAAAATGAACGAACTTGGTCAACTTGGATGATTCTTTGACCCAATATCTCTTTGTGGGTCTCAAACTTCTCCACATGGTTTTTGTGTCATATTACATCAATCTTTGCATGACGTTTGACTTTGGTCAACTTTGAAGCTACTCGGAACGAAGAAAGACCAAAATGGACGAACTTGGTCCACTTGGATGATTCTTTGACCCAATATCTCTTTTTTTTGGTCTCAAACTTCTCCACATAATTTTTGTGTCATATTACATCAATCTTTGCATGACGTTTGACTTTGGTTCAACTTTGAAGCTACTCGGAACGAAGAAAGACCAAAATGGACGAACTTGGTCAACTTGGATGATTCTTTGACCAATCACTCTTCGTTGGTCTCAAACTTCTCCACATGATTTTTTGTGTCATATTATATCAATCTTTGCATGACGTTTGACTTTGGTCAACTTTGAAGCTACTCGTACGAAAAAAGACCAAAATGGACGGACTTGGTCAACTTGGATGATTCTTTGACCAAATCTCTCTTTGTGGTCTCAAGTTTCTCCACATAATTTTTGTGTCATATTACATCAATCTTTGCATGACGTTTGACTTTGGTCAACTTTGAAGCTACTCGGAACGAAGAAAGACCAAAATGAACGAACTTGGTCAACTTGGATGATTCTTTGACCCAATATCTCTTTGTGGTCTCAAACTTCTCCACATGGTTTTTTGTGTCATATTACATCAATCTTTGCATGACGTTTGACTTTGGTCAACTTGAAGCTACGGAACGAAGAAAGACCAAAATGGACGGACTTGGTCAACTTGGATGATTCTTTGACCAAATCTCTTTGTTGGTCTCAAACTTCTCCACATGGTTTAATTGTGTCATATTACATCAATCTTTGCATGACGTTTGACTTTGGTCAACTTTGAAGCTACTCGGAACGAAGAAAGACTAAAATGGACGAACTTGGTCAACTTGGATGATTCTTTGAACAAATCTCTCTTCGATGGTCTCAAACTTCTCCACATGGTTTATTGTGTCATATTACATCAATCTTTGCATGACGTTTGACTTTGGTCAACTTTGAAGCTACTCGAACGAAGAAAGACCAAAATGGACGGACTTGGTCAACTTGGATGATTCTTTGACTCGATCACTCTTTTTGGTCTCAAACATCTCCACAATAATTTTTTGTGTCCATATTACATCAATCTTTGACCCAATATCTCTTTGTGGTCTCAAACTTCTCCACATGGTTTTTTGTGTCATATTACATCAATCTTTGCATGACGTTTGACTTTGGTCAACTTTGAAGCTACTCGGAACGAAGAAAGACCAAAATGGACGGACTTGGTCAACTTGGGATGATTCTTTGACTCAATCACTCTTTGTTGGTCTCAAACTTTCCACATGATTTTTTGTGTCATATTACATCAATCTTTGCATGACGTTTGACTTTGGTCAACTTTGAAGCTACTCGAAGAAGAAAGACCAAAATGGGACACTTGGTCAACTGGATGATTCTTTGACCCAATATCTCTTTGTTGGTCTCAAACTTCCCACATGGTTTATTGTGTCATATTACATCAATCTTTGCATGACGTTTGACTTTGGTCAACTTTGAAGCTACTCGGAACGAAAAAAGACCAAAATGGACGGACTTGGTCAACTTGGATGATTCTTTGACTCAATCACTCTTCGTTGGTCTCAAACTTCTCCACATAATTTTTGTGTCATATTACATCAATCTTTGCATGACGTTTGACTTTGTTCAACTTTGAAGCTACTCGGAACGAAGAAAGACCAAAATGGACGAACTTGGTCAACTTGGATGATTCTTTGACCCAATATCTCTTTGTTGGTCTCAAACTTCTCCACATGGTTTATTGTGTCATATTACATCAATCTTTGCATGACGTTTGACTTTGGTCAACTTTGAAGCTACTCGGAACGAAGAAAGACCAAAATGGAATGAAATTGGTCAACTTGGATGATTCTTTGACCCAATATATCTCTTGTTGGTCTCAAACTTCTCCACATGGTTTATTGTGTCATATTACATCAATCTTTGCATGACTTTTGACTTTGGTCAACTTTGAAGCTACTCGAACGAAGAAAGACAAAAATGGACGGACTTGGTCAACTTGGATGATTCTTTGACTCGATCACTCTTCGTTGGTCTCAAACTTCTCCACATAATTTTGTGTGTCATCTTACATCAATCTTTGCATGACGTTTGACTTTGGTCAACTTTGAAGCTACTTGGACGAAGAAAGACCAAAATGGACGGACTTGGTCAACTTGGATGATTCTTTGACAAATCTCTCTTTGTTGGTCTCAAACTTCTCCACATGGTTTATTGTGTCATATTACATCAATCTTTGCATGACGTTTGACTTTGGTCAACTTTGAAGCTACTAGGAACGAAGAAAGACCAAAATGGACGGACTTGGTCAACTTGGATGATTCTTTGACGAATCTCTCTTTGTGGTCTCAAGTTTCTCCACATAATTTTTTGTGTCATATTACATCAATCTTTGCATGACGTTTGACTTTGGTCAACTTTGAAGCTACTCGGAACGAAGAAAGACCAAAATGGACGGACTTGGTCAACTTGGATGATTCTTTGACTCAATCTCTCTTCGTTGGTCTCAAACTTCTCCACATAATTTTTTGTGTCATATTACATCAATCTTTGCATGACGTTTGACTTTGGTCAACTTTGAAGCTACTCGGAACGAAGAAAGACCAAAATGGACGGACTTGGTCAACTTGGATGATTCTTTGACCAAATCACTCTTTGTTGGTCTCAAACTTTTCCACATGATTTTGGGTCATATTACATCAATCTTTGCATGACGTTTGACTTTGGTCAACTTTGAAGCTACTCGGAATGAAGAAAGACCAAAATGGACGGACTTGGTCAACTTGGATGATTCTTTGACCAAATTTCTCTTCGATGGTCTCAACCTTCTCCACATGGTTTAATGTGTCATATCACATCAATCTTTGCATGACTTTTGACTTTGGTCAACTTTGAAGCTACTCGGAATGAAGAAAGACCAAAATGGACGGACTTGGTCAACTTGGATGATTCTTTGACTCAATCACTCTTCGTTGGTCTCAAACTTCTCCACATGATTTTTTATGTCATATTACATCAATCTTTGCATGACATTTGACTTTGTCAACTTTGAAGCTACTTGGAACGAAGAAAGACCAAAATGGACGGACTTGGTTAACTTGGATGATTCTTTGACCAAATCTCTCTTTGTGGTCTCAAGTTTCTCCACATAATTTTTTGTGTCATATTACATCAATCTTTGCATGACGTTTGACTTTGAACTTTGGTCAACTTTGAAGCTACTCGGAATGAAGAAAGACCAAAATGGACGGACTTGGTCAACTTGGATGATTCTTTGACTCAATCACTCTTCGTGGTCTCAAACTTCTCCACATAATTTTTTGTGTCATATTACATCAATCTTTGCATGACGTTTGACTTTGGTCAACTTTGAAGTTACTCGGAACGAAGAAAGACCAAAATGAACGAACTTGGTCAACTTGGATGATTCTTTGACCAATATCTCTTTGTTGGTCTCAAACTTTCCACATGGTTTATTGTGTCATATTACATCAATCTTTGCATGACGTTTGACTATGGTCAACTTTGAAGCTACTCGGAATGAAGAAAGAAAAATAGACGGACTTGGTCAACTTGGATGATTCTTTGACGAAATCTCTCTTTGTGGGTCTCAAGTTCTCCACATAATTTTTTGTGTCATATTACATCAATCTTTGCATGACGTTTGACTTTGGTCAACTTTGGTCAATTTGAAGCTACTCGGAACGAAGAAAGACCAAAATGGACGGACTTGGTCAACTTGGATGATTCTTTGACTCGATCACTCTTCGTTGGTCTCAAACTTTTCCACATAATTTTTTGTGTCATATTACATCAATCTTTGCATGACGTTTGACTTTGGTCAACTTTGAAGCTACTCGGAACGAAGAAAGACCAAAATGGACGGACTTGGTCAACTTGGATGATTCTTTGACTCGATCACTCTTTGTTGGTCTCAAACTTCTCACATGATTTTTTGGGTCACATTACATCAATCTTTGCATGACGTTTGACTTTGGTCAACTTTGAAGCTACTCGTAACGAAAAAAGACCAAAATGGACGAACTTGGTCAACTTTGATGATTCTTTGACTCGATCACTCTTCGTTGGTCTCAAACTTTTCCACATTATTTTTTGTGTCATATTACATCAATCTTTGCATGACATTTGACTTTGGTCAACTTTGAAGTTACTCGGAACGAAGAAAGACGAAAATGAACGAACTTGGTCAACTTGGATGATTCTTTGACCCAATATCTCTTTGTTGGTCTCAAACTTCTCCACATGGTTTATTGTGTCATATTACATCAATCTTTGCATGACGTTTGACTATGGTCAACTTTGAAGCTACTCGGAACGAAGAAAGATCAAAATGGACGGACTTGGTCAACTTGGATGATTCTTTGACGAAATCTCTCTTTGTGGGTCTCAAGTTTCTCCACATAATTTTTTGTGTCATATTACATCAATCTTTGCATGACGTTTGACTTTGGTCAACTTTGAAGCTACTCGGAACGAAGAAAGACCAAATGGACGAACTTGGTCAACTTGGATGATTCTTTGACCCAATATCTCTTCATTGGTCTCAAACATCTCTACATGATTTATCGTGGCATATTACATCAATTTTTGCATGACTTTGACTTTGGTTAACTTTGAAGCTACTTGGAACGAAGAAAGACCAAAATGGACGGACTTGGTCAACTTTGATGATTCTTTGACTCGATCACTCTTTGTTGGTCTCAAACTTTTTCACATGATTTTTTGGTCATATTACATCAATCTTTGCATGACGTTTGACTTTGGTCAACTTTGAAGCTACTCGGAACGAAGAAAGACCAAAATGAACGAACTTGGTCAACTTGGATGATTCTTTGACCCAATATATCTCTTTGTTGGTCTCAAACTTCTCCACATGGTTTATTGTGTCATATTACATCAATCTTTGCATGACTTTTGACTATGGTCAACTTTGAAGCTACTCGTAACGAAGAAAGACCAAAATGGATGGACTTGGTCAACTTGGATGATTCTTTGACCCAATATCTCTTTGTTGGTCTCAAACTTCTCCACATGGTTTCTTGTGTCATATTACATCAATCTTTGCATGACGTTTGACTTTGGTCAACTTTGAAGCTACTCGGAACGAAGAAAGACAAAAATGAATGAAATTGGTTAACTTGGATGATTCTTTGACCCAATATATCTCTTTGTTGGTCTCAAACTTCTCCACATGGTTTATTGTGTCATATTACATCAATCTTTGCATGACTTTTGACTTTGGTCAACTTTGAAGCTACTCGTAACGAAGAAAGACAAAAATGGACGGACTTGGTCAACTTGGATGATTCTTTGACTCGATCACTCTTCGTTGGTCTCAAACTTCTCCACATAATTTTTTGTGTCATATTACATCAATCTTTGCATGACGTTTGACTTTGGTCAACTTTGAAGCTACTCGGAACGAAGAAAGACCAAAATGGACGGACTTGGTCAACTTGGATGATTCTTTGACTCGATCACTCTTTGTTGGTCTCGAACTTTTCCACATGATTTTTTGGTCATATTACATGAATCTTTGCATGACGTTTGACTTTGGTCAACTTTGAAGCTACTCGGAATGAAGAAAGACGAAAATGGACGGACTTGGTCAACTTGGATGATTCTTTGACTCGATCACTCTTCGTTGGTCTCAAACTTCTCCACATAATTTTTTGTGTCATATTACATCAATCTTTGCATGACGTTTGACTTTGGTCAACTTTGAAGCTACTCGGAACGAAGAAAGACCAAAATGGATGGACTTGGTCAACTTGGATGATTCTTTGACTCGATCACTCTTTGTTGGTCTCAAACTTTTCCACATGATTTTTTGGTCATATTACATCAATCTTTGCATGACGTTTGACTTTGGTCAACTTTGACGCTACTTGGAACGAAGAAAGACCAAAATGGACGGACTTGGTTAACTTGGATGATTCTTTGACCAAATCTCTCTTTGTGGGTCTCAAGTTTCTCCACATAATTTTTTGTGTCATATTACATCAATCTTTGCATGACGTTTGACTTTGGTCAACTTTGAAGTTACTCGGAACGAAGAAAGACCAAAATGAACGAACTTGGTCAACTTGGATGATTCTTTGACCCAATATCTCTTTGTTGGTCTCAAACTTGTCCACATGGTTTATTGTGTCATATTACATCAATCTTTGCATGACGTTTGACTTTGGTCAACTTTGAAGCTACTAGGAATGAAGAAATATCAAAATAGACGGACTTGGTCAACTTGGATGATTCTTTGACGAAATCTCTCTTTGTGGGTCTCAAGTTTCTCCACATAATTTTTTGTGTCATATTACATCAATCTTTGCATGACGTTTGACTTTGGTCAACTTTGGTCAACTTTGAAGCTACTCGGAATGAAGAAAGACGAAAATGGACGGACTTGGTCAACTTGGATGATTCTTTGACCCAATATCTCTTCATTGGTCTCAAACATCTCTACATGATTTATCGTGGCATATTACATCAATTTTTGCATGACATTTGACTTTGGTTAACTTTGAAGCTACTTGGAACGAAGAAAGACCAAAATGGACGGACTAGGTCAACTTGGATGATTCTTTGACCCAATATCTCTTCATTGGTCTCAAACATCTCTACATGATTTATCGTGGCATATTACATCAATTTTTGCATGACATTAGACTTTGGTTAACTTTGAAGCTACTTGGAACGAAGAAAGACCAAAATGGACGGACTTGGTCAACTTTGATGATTCTTTGACTCGATCACTCTTTGTTGGTCTCAAACTTTTTCACATGATTTTTTGGTCATATTACATCAATCTTTGCATGACGTTTGACTTTGGTCAACTTTGAAGCTACTCGGAACGAAGAAAGACCAAAATGAACGAACTTGGTCAACTTGGATGATTCTTTGACCCAATATCTCTTTGTTGGTCTCAAACTTCTCCACATGGTTTATTGTGTCATATTACATCAATCTTTGCATGACTTTTGACTATGGTCAACTTTGAAGCTACTCGTAACGAAGAAAGACCAAAATGGATGGACTTGGTCAACTTGGATGATTCTTTGACTCGATCACTCTTCGTTGGTCTCAAACTTCTCCACATAATTTTTGTGTCATCTTACATCAATCTTTGCATGACGTTTGACTTTGGTCAACTTTGAAGCTACTCGGAACGAAGAAAGACCAAAATGGATGGACTTGGTCAACTTGGATGATTCTTTGACTCGATCACTCTTTTTTGGTCTCAAACTTCTCCACATGATTTTTTGTGTCATATTACATGAATCTTTGCATGACATTTGACTTTGGTCAACTTTGAAGCTACTCGGAACGAAGAAAGACCAAAATGGACAGACTTGGTCAACTTGGATGATTCTTTGACTTGATCACTCTTCGTTGGTCTCAAACTTCTCCACATTATTTTTTGTGTCATATTACATCAATCTTTGCATGACGTTTGACTTTGGTCAACTTTGAAGCTACTCGGAACGAAGAAAGACCAAAATGAACGAACTTGGTCCACTTGGATGATTCTTTGACCCAATATCTCTTTGTGGGTCTCAAACTTCTCCACATGGTTTTTTGTGTCATTTTACATGAATCTTTGCATGACGTTTGACTTTGGTCAACTTTGAAGCTACTCTGAACGAAGAAAGACCAAAATGAACGAACTTGGTTAACTTGGATGATTCTTTGACCCAATATATCTCTTTGTTGGTCTCAAACTTCTCCACATGGTTTATTGTGTCATATTACATCAATCTTTGCATGACTTTTGACTATGGTCAACTTTAAAGCTACTCGTAACGAAGAAAGACCAAAATGGACGGACTTGGTCAACTTGGATGATTCTTTGACTCGATCACTCTTCGTTGGTCTCAAACTTCTCCACATAATTTTTTGTGTCATATTACATCAATCTTTGCATGACGTTTGACTTTGGTCAACTTTGAAGCTACTCGGAACGAAGAAAGACCAAAATGGATGGACTTGGTCAACTTGGATGATTCTTTGACTCGATCACTCTTTGTTGGTCTCAAAATTTTCCACATGATTTTTTGGGTCATATTACATCAATCTTTGCATGACGTTTGACTTTGGTCAACTTTGAAGCTACTCGTAACGAAAAAAGACCAAAATGGACGGACTTGGTCAACTTGGATGATTCTTTGACCAAATCTCTCTTCGATGGTCTCAACCTTCTCCACATGGTTTAATGTGTCATATCACATCAATCTTTGCATGACTTTTGACTTTGGTCACCTTTGAAGCTACTCGGAATGAAGAAAGACCAAAATGGACGGACTTGGTCAACTTGGATGATTCTTTGACTCGATCACTCTTCGTTGGTCTCAAACTTCTCCACATGATTTTTTATGTCATATTACATCAATCTTTGCTTGACGTTTGACTTTGGTCAACTTTGAAGCTACTCGTAACGAAAAAAGACCAAAATGGACGGACTTGGTCAACTTGGATGATTCTTTGACTCGATCACTATTCGTTGGTCTCAAACTTCTCCACATAATTTTTTATGTCATCTTACATCAATCTTTGCATGACGTTTGACTTTGGTCAACTTTGAAGCTACTCGGAACGAAGAAAGACTAAAATGGATGGACTTGGTCAACTTGGATGATTCTTTGACTCGATCACTCTTTGTTGGTCTCAAACTTTTCCACATGATTTTTTGGGTCATATTACATGAATCTTTGCATGACGTTTGACTTTGGTCAACTTTGAAGCTACTCGTAACGAAAAAAGACCAAAATGGACGGACAGGGTCAACTTGGATGATTCTTTGACTCGATCACTCTTTGTTGGTCTCAAACTTCTTCACATGATTTTTTGGGTCATATTACATCAATCTTTGCATGACGTTTGACTTTGGTCAACTTTGAAGCTACTCGTAACGAAAAAAGACCAAAATGGACGGACTGGGTCAACTTTGATGATTCTTTGACTAGATCACTCTTCGTTGGTCTCAAACTTTTCCACATTTTTTTTTGTGTCATATTACATCAATCTTTGCATGACGTTTGACTTTGGTCAACTTTGAAGTTACTCGGAACGAAGAAAGACCAAAATGAACGAACTTGGTCAACTTGCATGATTCTTTGACCCAATATCTCTTTGTTGGTCTCAAACTTCTCCACATGGTTTATTGTGTCATATTACATCAATCTTTGCATGATTTTTGACTATGGTCAACTTTGAAGCTACTCGGAACGAAGAAAGATCAAAATGGACGGACTTGGTCACCTTGGATGATTCTTTGACGAAATCTCTCTTTGTGGGTCTCAAGTTTGTCCACATAATTTTTTGTGTCATATTACATCAATCTTTGCATGACGTTTGACTTTGGTCAACTTTGAAGCTACTAGGAATGAAGAAAAACTAAAATGGACAGACTTGGTCAACTTGGATGATTCTTTGACTCGATCACTCTTTGTTGGTCTCAAACTTGTCCACATGGTTTATTGTGTCATATTACATCAATCTTTGCATGACGTTTGACTATGGTCAACTTTGAAGCTACTCGGAACGAAGAAAGATCAAAATGGACGGACTTGGTCAACTTGGATGATTCTTTGACTCGGTCACTCTTTGTTGGTCTCAAACTTTTCCACATGATTTTTTGGGTCATATTACATGAATCTTTGCATGACGTTTGACTTTGGTCAACTTTGAAGCTACTCGTAACGAAAAAAGACCAAAATGGACGGACAGGGTCAACTTTGATGATTCTTTGACTCGATCACTCTTCTTTGTCTCAAACTTTTCCACATTATTTTTTGTGTCATATTACATCAATCTTTGCATGACGTTTGACTTTGGTCAACTTTGAAGTTACTCGGAATGAGGAAAGACCAAAATAAACGAACTTGGTTAACTTGGATGATTCTTTGACCCAATATCTCTTTGTTGGTCTCAAACTTCTTCACATGGTTTATTGTGTCATATTACATCAATCTTTGCATGACGTTTGACTATGGTCAACTTTGAAGCTACTCGGAAAGAAGAAAGATCAAAATGGACGAACTTGGTCAACTTGGATGATTCTTGGACCCAATATCTCTTCATTGGTCTCAAACATCTCTACATGATTTATCGTGGCATATTACATGAATTTTTGCATGACATTAGACTTTGGTTAACTTTGAAGCTACTTGGAACGAAGAAAGACCAAAATGCACGGACTGGGTCAACTTTGATGATTCTTTGACTCGATCACTCTTCGTTGGTCTCAAACTTTTCCACATTATTTTTTGTGTCATATTACATCAATCTTTGCATGACGTTTGACTTTGGTCAACTTTGAAGTTACTCGGAACGAAGAAAGACCAAAATGAACGAACTTGGTCAACTTGCATGATTCTTTGACCCAATATCTCTTTGTTGGTCTCAAACTTCTCCACATGGTTTATTGTGTCATATTACATTAATCTTTGAATGATGTTTGACTATGGTCAACTTTGAAGCTACTCGGAACGAAGAAAGATCAAAATGGACGGAATTGGTCAACTTGGATGATTCTTTGACGAAATCTCTCTTTGTGGGTCTCAACTTTGTCCACATAATTTTTTGTGTCATATTACATCAATCTTTGCATGACGTTTGACTTTGGTCAACTTTGAAGCTACTCAGAATGAAGAAAGACCAAATGGACGAACTTGGTCAACTTGGATGATTCTTTGACCCAATATCTCTTTGTTGGTCTCAAACTTGTCCACATGGTTTATTGTGTCATATTACATCAATCTTTGCATGACGTTTGACTATGGTCAACTTGGATGATTCTTTGACTCTATCACTCTTCGTTGGTCTCAAACTTCTCCACATAATTTTTTGTGTCATATTACATGAATCTTTGCATGACGTTTGACTTTGGTCAACTTTGAAGCTACTCGGAACGAAGAAAGACCAAAATGGATGGACTTGGTCAACTTGGATGATTCTTTGACTTGATCACTCTTTGTTGGTCTCAAACTTCTTCACATGATTTTTTGGGTCATATTACATCAATCTTTGCATGACGTTTGACTTTGGTCAACTTTGAAGCTACTCGTAACGAAAAAAGACCAAAATGAACGAACTTGGTCAACTTGGATGATTCTTTGCCCCAATATCTCTTTGTTGGTCTCAAACTCCTCCACATGATTTTTTGTGTCATATTACATCAATCTTTGCATGACGTTTGACTTTGGTCAACTTTGAAGCTACTCGTAACGAAAAAAGACCAAAATGGACGGACTGGGTCAACTTGGATGATTCTTTGACTTGATCACTCTTTGTTGGTCTCAAACTTCTTCACATGATTTTTTGGGTCATATTACATCAATCTTTGCATGACGTTTGACTTTGGTCAATTTTGAAGCTACTCGTAACGAAAAAAGACCAAAATGAACGAACTTGGTCAACTTGGATGATTCTTTGCCCCAATATCTCTTTGTTGGTCTCAAACTTCTCCACATGGTTTATTGTGTCATATTACATCAATCTTTGCATGTTGTTTGACTATGGTCAACTTTGAAGCTACTCGGAACGAAGAAAGATCAAAATGGACGGACTTGGTCAACTTGGATGATTCTTTGACGAAATCTCTCTTTGTTGGTCTCAAGTTTGTCCACATAATTTTTTGTGTCATATTACATCAATCTTTGCATGACGTTTGACTTTGGTCAACTTTGAAGCTACTCAGAACGAAGAAAGACCAAATGGACGAACTTGGTCAACTTGGATGATTCTTTGACCCAATATCTCTTTGTTGGTCTCAAACTTCTCCACATGGTTTATTGTGTCATATTACATCAATCTTTGCATGACGTTTGACTATGGTCAACTTTGAAGCTACTCGGAACGAAGAAAGATCAAAATGGACGGACTTGGTCAACTTGGATGATTCTTTGATGAAATCTCTCTTTGTGGGTCTCAAGTTTCTCCACATAATTTTTTGTGTCATATTACATCAATCTTTGCATGACGTTTGACTTTGGTCAACTTTGAAGCTACTCGGAATGAAGAAAGACCAAATGGACGAACTTGGTCAACTTGGATGATTCTTTGACCAAATCTCTCTTTGTGGGTCTCAAGTTTCTCCACATAATTTTTTGTGTCATATTACATCAATCTTTGCATGACGTTTGACTTTGGTCAACTTTGAAGCTACTAGGAATGAAGAAAGACTAAAATGGACAGACTTGGTCAACTTGGATGATTCTTTGACTCGATCACTCTTCGTTGGTCTCAAACTTCTCCACATAATTTTTTGTGTCATATTACATCAATCTTTGAATGACGTTCGACTTTGGTCAACTTTGAAGCTACTCGGAACGAAGAAAGACTAAAATGGATGGACTTGGTCAACTTGGATGATTCTTTGACTCGATCACTCTTTGTTGGTCTCAAACTTTTCCACATGATTTTTTGGGTCATATTACATGATTCTTTGCATGACGTTTGACTTTGGTCAACTTTGAAGCTACTCGTAACGAAAAAAGACCAAAATGGACGGACAGGGTCAACTTTGATGATTCTTTGACTCGATCACTCTTCGTTGTCTCAAACTTTTCCACATTATTTTTTGTGTCATATTACATCAATCTTTGCATGACGTTTGACTTTGGTCAACTTTGAAGTTACTCGGAATGAAGAAAGACCAAAATAAACGAACTTGGTTAACTTGGATGATTCTTTGACCCAATATCTCTTTGTTGGTCTCAAACTTCTTCACATGGTTTATTGTGTCATATTACATCAATCTTTGCATGACGTTTGACTATGGTCAACTTTGAAGCTACTCGGAAAGAAGAAAGATCAAAATGGACGAACTTGGTCAACTTGGATGATTCTTGGACCCAATATCTCTTCATTGGTCTCAAACATCTCTACATGATTTATCGTGGCATATTACATGAATTTTTGCATGACATTTGACTTTGGTTAACTTTGAAGCTACTTGGAACGAAGAAAGACCAAAATGGACGGACTGGGTCAACTTTGATGATTCTTTGACTCGATCACTCTTTGTTGGTCTCAAACTTTTTCACATGATTTTTTGGGTCATATTACATCAATCTTTGCATGACGTTTGACTTTGGTCAACTTTGAAGCTACTCGGAACGAAGAAAGACCAAAATGAACGAACTTGGTCCACTTGGATGATTCTTTGACCCAATATATCTCTTTGTTGGTCTCAAACTTCTCCACATTGTTTATTGTGTCATATTACATCAATCTTTGCATGACTTTTGACTATGGTCAACTTTGAAGCTACTCGTAACGAAGAAAGACCAAAATGGATGGACTTGGTCAACTTGGATGATTCTTTGACTCTATCACTCTTCGTTGGTCTCAAACTTCTCCACATAATTTTTTGTGTCATATTACATCAATCTTTGCATGACGTTTGACTTTGGTCAACTTTGAAGCTACTCGGAACGAAGAAAGACCAAAATGGATGGACTTGGTCAACTTGGATGATTCTTTGACTCGATCACTCTTTTTTGGTCTCAAACTTCTCCACATGATGTTTTGTGTCATATTACATGAATCTTTGCATGACGTTTGACTTTGGTCAACTTTGAAGCTACTCGTAACGAAGAAAGACCAAAATGGACAGACTTGGTCAACTTGGATGATTCTTTGACTCGATCACTCTTCGTTGGTCTCAAACTTCTCCACATTATTTTTTGTGTCATATTACATCAATCTTTGCATGACGTTTGACTTTGGTCAACTTTGAAGCTACTCGGAACGAAGAAAGACCAAAATGAACGAACTTGGTCCACTTGGATGATTCTTTGACCCAATATCTCTTTGTGGGTCTCAAACTTCTCCACATGGTTTTTTGGGTCATATTACATCAATCTTTGCATGACGTTTGACTTTGGTCAACTTTGAAGCTACTCGTAACGAAAAAAGACCAAAATGGACGGACTTGGTCAACTTGGATGATTCTTTGACCAAATCTCTCTTCGTGGTCTCAACTTCTCCACATGGTTTAATGTGTCATATCACATCAATCTTTGCATGACTTTTGACTTTGGTCAACTTTGAAGCTACTCAGAACGAAGAAAGACCAAATGGACGAACTTGGTCAACTTGGATGATTCTTTGACCCAATATCTCTTTGTTGGTCTCAAACTTGTCCACATTGTTTATTGTGTCATATTACATCAATCTTTGCATGACGTTTGACTATGGTCAACTTTGAAGCTACTCGGAACGAAGAAAGACCAAAATGAACGAACTTGGTCAACTTGGATGATTCTTTGACCCAATATATCTCTTTGTTGGTCTCAAACTTCTCCACATTGTTTATTGTGTCATATTACATCAATCTTTGCATGACGTTTGACTATGGTCAACTTTGAAGCTACTCGGAACGAAGAAAGATCAAAATGGACGGAATTGGTCAACTTGGATGATTCTTTGACGAAATCTCTCTTTGTGGGTCTCAAGTTTGTCCACATAATTTTTTGTGTCATATTACATCAATCTTTGCATGACGTTTGACTTTGGTCAACTTTGAAGCTACTCAGAACGAAGAAAGACCAAATGGACGAACTTGGTCAATTTGGATGATTCTTTGACCCAATATCTCTTTGTTGGTCTCAAACTTCTCCACATGGTTTATTGTGTCATATTACATCAATCTTTGCATGACGTTTGACTATGGTCAACTTTGAAGCTACTCGGAACGAAGAAAGATGAAAATGGACGGACTTGGTCAACTTGGATGATTCTTTGACGAAATCTCTCTTTGTGGGTCTCAAGTTTCTCCACATAATTTTTTGTGTCATATTACATCAATCTTTGCATGACGTTTGACTTTGGTCAACTTTGAAGCTACTCGGAATGAAGAAAGACCAAATGGATGGACTTGGTCAACTTGGATGATTCTTTGACTTGATCACTCTTTGTTGGTCTCAAACTTCTTCACATGATTTTTTGGTCATATTACATCAATCTTTGCATGACATTTGACTTTGGTCAATTTTGAAGCTACTCGTAACGAAAAAAGACCAAAATGAACGAACTTGGTCAACTTGGATGATTCTTTGACCCAATATCTCTTTGTTGGTCTCAAACTTCTCCACATGATTTTTTGTGTCATATTACATCAATCTTTGCATGACGTTTGACTTTGGTCAACTTTGAAGCTACTCGTAACGAAGAAAGACCAAAATGGACAGACTTGGTCAACTTGGATGATTCTTTGACTCGATCACTCTTCGTTGGTCTCAAACTTCTCCACATTATTTTTTGTGTCATATTACATCAATCTTTGCATGACGTTTGACTTTGGTCAACTTTGAAGCTACTCGGAACGAAGAAAGACCAAAATGAACGAACTTGGTCAACTTGGATGATTCTTTGACCCAATATCTCTTTGTGGGTCTCAAACTTCTCCACATGGTTTATTGTGTCATATTACATCAATCTTTGCATGACTTTTGACTATGGTCAACTTTGAAGCTACTCGTAACGAAGAAAGACCAAAATGGACGGACTTGGTCAACTTGGATGATTCTTTGACTCGATCACTCTTCGTTGGTCTCAAACTTCTCGACATAATTTTTTGTGTCATATTACATCAATCTTTGCATGACGTTTGACTTTGGTCAACTTTGAAGCTACTCGGAACGAAGAAAGACCAAAATGGATGGACTTGGTCAACTTGGATGATTCTTTGACTCGATCACTCTTTGTTGGTCTCAAACTTCTCCACATTATTTTTTGTGTCATATTACATCAATCTTTGCATGACGTTTGACTTTGGTCAACTTTGAAGCTACTCGGAACGAAGAAAGACCAAAATGAACGAACTTGGTCAACTTGGATGATTCTTTGACCCAATATCTCTTTGTGGGTCTCAAACTTCTCCACATGGTTTTTTGGGTCATATTACATGAATCTTTGCATGACGTTTGACTTTGGTCAACTTTGAAGCTACTCGTAACGAAAAAAGACCAAAATGGACGGACTTGGTCAACTTGGATGATTCTTTGACCAAATCTCTCTTCGATGGTCTCAAACTTCTCCACATGGTTTAATGTGTCATATTACATCAATCTTTGCATGACTTTTGACTTTGGTCAACTTTGAAGCTACTCAGAACGAAGAAAGACCAAATGGACGAACTTGGTCAACTTGGATGATTCTTTGACCCAATATCTCTTTGTTGATCTCAAACTTCTCCACATGGTTTATTGTGTCATATTACATCAATCTTTGCATGACGTTTGACTATGGTCAACTTTGAAGCTACTCGGAACGAAGAAAGATGAAAATGGACGGACTTGGTCAACTTGGATGATTCTTTGACGAAATCTCTCTTTGTGGGTCTCAAGTTTCTCCACATAATTTTTTGTGTCATATTACATCAATCTTTGCATGACGTTTGACTTTGGTCAACTTTGAAGCTACTCGGAATGAAGAAAGACCAAATGGATGGACTTGGTCAACTTGGATGATTCTTTGACTTGATCACTCTTTGTTGGTCTCAAACTTCTTCACATGATTTTTGGGTCATATTACATCAATCTTTGCATGACATTTGACTTTGGTCAACTTTGAAGCTACTCGTAACGAAAAAAGACCAAAATGAACGAACTTGGTCAACTTGGATGATTCTTTGACCCAATATCTCTTTGTTGGTCTCAAACTTCTCCACATGATTTTTTGTGTCATATTACATCAATCTTTGCATGACGTTTGACTTTGGTCAACTTTGAAGCTACTCGTAACGAAGAAAGACCAAAATGGACAGACTTGGTCAACTTGGATGATTCTTTGACTCGATCACTCTTCGTTGGTCTCAAACTTCTCCACATTATTTTTTGTGTCATATTACATCAATCTTTGCATGACGTTTGACTTTGGTCAACTTTGAAGCTACTCGGAACGAAGAAAGACCAAAATGAACGAACTTGGTCAACTTGGATGATTCTTTGACCCAATATCTCTTTGTGGGTCTCAAACTTCTCCACATGGTTTTTTGGTCATATTACATGAATCTTTGCATGACGTTTGACTTTGGTCAACTTTGAAGCTACTCGTAACGAAAAAAGACCAAAATGGACGGACTTGGTCAACTTGGATGATTCTTTGACCAAATCTCTCTTCGATGGTCTCAAACTTCTCCACATGGTTTAATGTGTCATATTACATCAATCTTTGCATGACTTTTGACTTTGGTCAACTTTGAAGCTACTCGGAATGAAGAAAGACCAAAATGGACGGACTTGGTCAACTTGGATGATTCTTTGACTCGATCACTCTTCGTTGGTCTCAAACTTCTCCACATGATTTTTTATGTCATATTACATCAATCTTTGCATGACGTTTGACTTTGGTCAACTTTGAAGCTACTCGTAACGAAAAAAGACCAAAATTGACGGACTTGGTCAACTTGGATGATTCTTTGACTTGATCACTCTTTGTTGGTCTCAAACTTCTTCACATGATTTTTTGGGTCATATTACATCAATCTTTGCATGACGTTTGACTTTGGTCAACTTTGAAGCTACTCGTAACGAAAAAAGACCAAAATGGACGAACTGGGTCAACTTTGATGATTCTTTGACTAGATCACTCTTCGTTGGTCTCAAACTTTTCCACATTATTTTTTGTGTCATATTACATCAATCTTTGCATGACGTTTGACTTTGGTCAACTTTGAAGTTACTCGGAACGAAGAAAGACCAAAATGAACGAACTTGGTCAACTTGGATGATTCTTTGACCCAATATCTCTTTGTTGGTCTCAAACTTCTCCACATGGTTTATTGTGTCATATTACATCAATCTTTGCATGACGTTTGACTATGGTCAACTTTGAAGCTACTCGGAACGAAGAAAGATCAAAATGGACGGAATTGGTCAACTTGGATGATTCTTTGACGAAATCTCTCTTTGTGGGTCTCAAGTTTGTCCACATAATTTTTTGTGTCATATTACATCAATCTTTGCATGACGTTTGACTTTGGTCAACTTTGAAGCTACTCAGAACGAAGAAAGACCAAATGGACGAACTTGGTCAACTTGGATGATTCTTTGACCCAATATCTCTTTGTTGGTCTCAAACTTGTCCACATGGTTTATTGTGTCATATTACATCAATCTTTGCATGACGTTTGACTATGGTCAACTTTGAAGCTACTCGGAACGAAGAAAGATGAAAATGGACGGACTTGGTCAACTTGGATGATTCTTTGACGAAATCTCTCTTTGTGGGTCTCAAGTTTCTCCACATAATTTTTTGTGTCATATTACATCAATCTTTGCATGACGTTTGACTTTGGTCAACTTTGAAGCTACTCGGAATGAAGAAAGACCAAATGGATGGACTTGGTCAACTTGGATGATTCTTTGACTTGATCACTCTTTGTTGGTCTCAAACTTCTTCACATGATTTTTTGGGTCATATTACATCAATCTTTGCATGACATTTGACTTTGGTCAATTTTGAAGCTACTCGTAACGAAAAAAGACCAAAATGAACGAACTTGGTCAACTTGGATGTTCTTTGCCCCAATATCTCTTTGTTGGTCTCAAACTTCTCCACATGATTTTTTGTGTCATATTACATCAATCTTTGCATGACGTTTGACTTTGGTCAACTTTGAAGCTACTCGGAACGAAGAAAGACTAAAATGGACGGACTTGGTCAACTTGGATGATTCTTTGACTCGATCACTCTTCGTTGGTCTCAAACTTCTCCACATAATTTTTTGTGTCATATTACATCAATCTTTGCATGACGTTTGACTTTGGTCAACTTTGAAGCTACTCGGAACGAAGAAAGACTAAAATGGATGGACTTGGTCAACTTGGATGATTCTTTGACTCGATCACTCTTTGTTGGTCTCAAACTTTTCCACATGATTTTTTGGGTCATATTACATGAATCTTTGCATGACGTTTGACTTTGGTCAACTTTGAAGCTACTCGTAACGAAAAAAGACCAAAATGGACGGACTGGGTCAACTTTGTGATTCTTTGACTCGATCACTCTTCGTTTGTCTCAAACTTTTCCACATTATTTTTTGTGTCATATTACATCAATCTTTGCATGACGTTTGACTTTGGTCAACTTTGAAGTTACTCGGAATGAAGAAAGACCAAAATAAACGAACTTGGTTAACTTGGATGATTCTTTGACCCAATATCTCTTTGTTGGTCTCAAACTTCTTTACATGGTTTATTGTGTCATATTACATCAATCTTTGCATGACGTTTGACTATGGTCAACTTTGAAGCTACTCGGAAAGAAGAAAGATCAAAATGGACGAACTTGGTCAACTTGGATGATTCTTGGACCCAATATCTCTTCATTGGTCTCAAACATCTCTACATGATTTATCGTGGCATATTACATCAATTTTTGCATGACATTAGACTTTTGTTAACTTTGAAGCTACTTGGAACGAAGAAAGACCAAAATGGACGGACTGGGTCAACTTTGATGATTCTTTGACTCGATCACTCTTTGTTGGTCTCAAACTTTTTCACATGATTTTTTGGGTCATATTACATCAATCTTTGCATGACGTTTGACTTTGGTCAACTTTGAAGCTACTCGGAACGAAGAAAGACCAAAATGAACGAACTTGGTCCACTTGGATGATTCTTTGACCCAATATATCTCTTTGTTGGTCTCAAACTTCTCCACATGGTTTATTGTGTCATATTACATCAATCTTTGCATGACTTTTGACTATGGTCAACTTTGAAGCTACTCGGAAAGAAGAAAGATCAAAATGGACGAACTTGGTCAACTTGGATGATTCTTGGACCCAATATCTCTTCATTGGTCTCAAACATCTCTACATGATTTATCGTGGCATATTACATAAATTTTTGCATGACATTAGACTTTTGTTAACTTTGAAGCTACTTGGAACGAAGAAAGACCAAAATGGACGGACTGGTCAACTTTGATGATTCTTTGACTCGATCACTCTTTGTTGGTCTCAAACTTTTCCACATGATTTTTTGGGTCATATTACATCAATCTTTGCATGACGTTTGACTTTGGTCAACTTTGAAGCTACTCGTAACGAAAAAAGACCAAAATGGACGGACTGGGTCAACTTTGATGATTCTTTGACTCGATCACTCTTCGTTTGTCTCAAACTTTTCCACATTATTTTTTGTGTCATATTACATCAATCTTTGCATGACTTTTGACTATGGTCAACTTTGAAGCTACTCGGAACGAAGAAAGACCAAAATGGACGGACTTGGTCAACTTGGATGATTCTTTGACTCGATCACTCTTCGTTGGTCTCAAACTTCTCCACATAATTTTTTGTGTCATATTACATCAATCTTTGCATGACGTTTGACTTTGGTCAACTTTGAAGCTACTCGGAACGAAGAAAGACCAAAATGGATGGACTTGGTCAACTTGGATGATTCTTTGACTCGATCACTCTTTGTTGGTCTCAAACTTTTCCACATGATTTTTTGGGTCATATTACATCAATCTTTGCATGACGTTTGACTTTGGTCAACTTTGAAGCTACTCGTAACGAAAAAAGACCAAAATGGACGGACTGGGTCAACTTTGTGATTCTTTGACTCGATCACTCTTCGTTTGTCTCAAACTTTTCCACATTATTTTTTGTGTCATATTACATCAATCTTTGCATGACGTTTGACTTTGGTCAACTTTGAAGCTACTCGGAATGAAGAAAGACCAAATGGATGGACTTGGTCAACTTGGATGATTCTTTGACTTGATCACTCTTTGTTGGTCTCAAACTTCTTCACATGATTTTTTGGGTCATATTACATCAATCTTTGCATGACATTTGACTTTGGTCAATTTGAAGCTACTCGTAACGAAAAAAGACCAAAATGAACGAACTTGGTCAACTTGGATGATTCTTTGACCCAATATCTCTTTGTTGGTCTCAAACTTCTCCACATGGTTTATTGTGTCATATTACATCAATCTTTGCATGACTTTTGACTATGGTCAACTTTGAAGCTACTCGGAACGAAGAAAGACTAAAATGGATGGACTTGGTCAACTTGGATGATTCTTTGACTCGATCACTCTTTGTTGGTCTCAAACTTTTCCACATGATTTTTTGGGTCATATTACATGAATCTTTGCATGACGTTTGACTTTGGTCAACTTTGAAGCTACTCGTAACGAAAAAAGACCAAAATGGACGGACTGGGTCAACTTTGTGATTCTTTGACTCGATCACTCTTCGTTGTCTCAAACTTTTCCACATTATTTTTTGTGTCATATTACATCAATCTTTGCATGACGTTTGACTTTGGTCAACTTTGAAGTTACTCGGAATGAAGAAAGACCAAAATAAACGAACTTGGTTAACTTGGATGATTCTTTGACCCAATATCTCTTTGTTGGTCTCAAACTTCTTCACATGGTTTATTGTGTCATATTACATCAATCTTTGCATGACGTTTGACTATGGTCAACTTTGAAGCTACTCGGAAAGAAGAAAGATCAAAATGGACGAACTTGGTCAACTTGGATGATTCTTGGACCCAATATCTCTTCACTGGTCTCAAACATCTCTACATGATTTATCGTGGCATATTACATCAATTTTTGCATGACATTAGACTTTTGTTAACTTTGAAGCTACTTGGAACGAAGAAAGACCAAAATGGACGGACTGGGTCAACTTTGATGATTCTTTGACTCGATCACTCTTTGTTGGTCTCAAACTTTTTCACATGATTTTTTGGTCATATTACATCAATCTTTGCATGACGTTTGACTTTGGTCAACTTTGAAGCTACTCGGAACGAAGAAAGACCAAAATGAACGAACTTGGTCCACTTGGATGATTCTTTGACCCAATATATCTCTTTGTTGGTCTCAAACTTCTCCACATGGTTTATTGTGTCATATTACATCAATCTTTGCATGACTTTTGACTATGGTCAACTTTGAAGCTACTCGGAAAGAAGAAAGATCAAAATGGACGAACTTGGTCAACTTGGATGATTCTTGGACCCAATATCTCTTCATTGGTCTCAAACATCTCTACATGATTTATCGTGGCATATTACATCAATTTTTGCATGACATTAGACTTTTGTTAACTTTGAAGCTACTCGGAACGAAGAAAGACCAAAATGAACGAACTTGGTCCACTTGGATGATTCTTTGACCCAATATATCTCTTTGTTGGTCTCAAACTTCTCCACATGGTTTATTGTGTCATATTACATCAATCTTTGCATGACTTTTGACTATGGTCAACTTTGAAGCTACTCGTAACGAAGAAAGACCAAAATGGACGGACTTGGTCAACTTGGATGATTCTTTGACTCTATCACTCTTCGTTGGTCTCAAACTTCTCCACATAATTTTTTGTGTCATATTACATCAATCTTTGCATGACGTTTGACTTTGGTCAACTTTGAAGCTACTCGGAACGAAGAAAGACCAAAATGGACGGACTTGGTCAACTTGGATGATTCTTTGACTCGATCACTCTTCGTTGGTCTCAAACTTCTCCACATTATTTTTTGTGTCATATTACATCAATCTTTGCATGACGTTTGACTTTGGTCAACTTTGAAGCTACTCGGAACGAAGAAAGACCAAAATGGACGGACTTGGTCAACTTGGATGATTCTTTGACCCAATATCTCTTCATTGGTCTCAAAATTCTCCACATGGTTTATTGTGTCATATTACATCAATCTTTGCATGACGTTTGACTTTGGTCAACTTTGAAGCTACTCGGAACGAAGAAAGACCAAAATGAACGAACTTGGTCAACTTGGATGATTCTTTGACCCAATATATCTCTTTGTTGGTCTCAAACTTTTCCACATGGTTTATTGTGTCATATTACATCAATCTTTGCATGACGTTTGACTTTGGTCAACTTTGAAGCTACTCGGAACGAAGAAAGACCAAAATGGATGGACTTGGTCAACTTGGATGATTCTTTGACTCGATCACTCTTCGTTGGTCTCAAACTTTTTCACATGATTTTTTGGGTCATATTACATCAATCTTTGCATGACGTTTGACTTTGGTCAACTTTGAAGCTACTCGGAACGAAGAAAGACCAAAATGAACGAACTTGGTCCACTTGGATGATTCTTTGACCCAATATATCTCTTTGTTGGTCTCAAACTTCTCCACATGGTTTATTGTGTCATATTACATCAATCTTTGCATGACTTTTGACTATGGTCAACTTTGAAGCTACTCGTAACGAAAAAAGACCAAAATGGATAGACTTGGTCAACTTGGATGATTCTTTGACTCGATCACTCTTCGTTGGTCTCAAACTTCTCCACATGATTTTTATGCCATATTACATCAATCTTTGCATGACGTTTGACTTTGGTCAACTTTGAAGCTACTCGGAACGAAGAAAGACCAAAATGGATGGACTTGGTCAACTTGATGATTCTTTGACTCGATCACTCTTTGTTGGTCTCAAACTTTTCCACATGATTTTTTGGGTCATATTACATGAATCTTTGCATGACGTTTGACTTTGGTCAACTTTGAAGCTACTCGTAACGAAAAAAGACCAAAATGGACGGACTGGGTCAACTTTGATGATTCTTTGACTCGATCACTCTTCGTTGTCTCAAACTTTTCCACATTATTTTTTGTGTCATATTACATCAATCTTTGCATGACGTTTGACTTTGGTCAACTTTGAAGTTACTCGGATGAAGAAAGACCAAAATAAACGAACTTGGTTAACTTGGATGATTCTTTGACCCAATATCTCTTTGTTGGTCTCAAACTTCTTCACATGGTTTATTGTGTCATATTACATCAATCTTTGCATGACGTTTGACTATGGTCAACTTTGAAGCTACTCGGAACGAAGAAAGATCAAAATGGACGGACTTGGTCAACTTGGATGATTCTTGGACCCAATATCTCTTCATTGGTCTCAAACATCTCTACATGATTTATCGTGGCATATTACATCAATTTTGCATGACATTAGACTTTGGTCAACTTTGAAGCTACTCGGAACGAAGAAAGACCAAAAAGGACGGACTGGGTCAACTTTGATGATTCTTTGACTCTATCACTCTTCGTTGGTCTCAAACTTTTCCACATTATTTTTTGTGTCATATTACATCAATCTTTGCATGACGTTTGACTTTGGTCAACTTTGAAGTACTCGGAACGAAGAAAGACCAAAATGAACGAACTTGGTCAACTTGGATGATTCTTTGACCCAATATCTCTTTGTTGGTCTCAAACTTCTCCACATGGTTTATTGTGTCATATTACATCAATCTTTGCATGACGTTTGACTATGGTCAACTTTGAAGCTACTCGGAATGAAGAAAGATCAAAATGGACAGACTTGGTCAACTTGGATGATTCTTTGACGAAATCTATCTTTGTGGGTCTCAAGTTTCTCCACATAATTTTTTGTGTCATATTACATCAATCTTTGCATGACGTTTGACTTTGGTCAACTTTGAAGCTACTCGGAACGAAGAAAGACCAAATGGACGAACTTGGTCAACTTGGATGATTCTTTGACCAAATCTCTCTTTGTGGGTCTCAAGTTTCTCCACATATTTTTTTGTGTCATATTACATCAATCTTTGCATGACGTTTGACTTTGGTCAACTTTGAAGCTACTCAGAACGAAGAAAGACCAAATGGACGAACTTGGTCAACTTGGATGATTCTTTGACCAAATCTCTCTTCGATGGTCTCAAACTTCTCCACATGGTTTAATGTGTCATATTACATCAATCTTTGCATGACTTTTGACTTTGGTCAACTTTGAAGCTACTCGGAACGAAGAAAGACCAAAATGAACGAACTTGGTCAACTTGGATGATTCTTTGACGCAATATCTCTTTGTTGGTCTCAAACTTCTCCACATGGTTTATTGTGTCATATTACATCAATCTTTGCATGACGTTTGACTTTGGTCAACTTTGAAGCTACTCGGAACGAAAAAAGACCAAAATGGACGGACTGGGTCAACTTTGATGATTCTTTGACTCGATCACTCTTTGTTGGTCTCAAACTTCTCCACATAATTTTTTGTGTCATATTACATCAATCTTTGCATGACGTTTGACTTTGGTCAACTTTGAAGCTACTCGGAACGAAGAAAGACCAAATGGACAAACTTGGTCAACTTGGATGATTCTTTGACCAAATCTCTCTTTGTTGGTCTCAAACTTTTCCACATAATTTTTTGTGTCATATTACATCAATCTTTGCATGACGTTTGACTTTGGTCAACTTTGAAGCTACTCGGAACGAAGAAAGACCAAATGGACGAACTTGGTCAACTTGGATGATTCTTTGACCAAATCTCTCCTTGTGGGTCTCAAGTTTCTCCACATAATTTTTTGTGTCATATTACATCAATCTTTGCATGACGTTTGACTTTGGTCAACTTTGAAGCTACTCGTAACGAAAAAAGACCAAAATGAACGAACTTGGTCAACTTGGATGATTCTTTGACCCAATATCTCTTTGTTGGTCTCAAACTTCTCCACATGGTTTATTGTGTCATATTACATCAATCTTTGCATGACGTTTGACTATGGTCAACTTTGAAGCTACTCAAAACGAAGAAAGATCAAAATGGACGGACTTGGTCAACTTGGATGATTCTTTGACCAAATCTCTCTTTGTGGGTCTCAAGTTTCTCCACATAATTTTTTGTGTCATATTACATGAATCTTTGCATGACGTTTGACTTTGGTCAACTTTGAAGCTACTCGGAATCAAGAAAGACCAAAATGGACCGACTTGGTCAACTTGGATGATTCTTTGACTCGATCGCTCTTCGTTGGTTTCAAACTTCTCCACATGATTTTTTATGTCATATTACATCAATCTTTGCATGACGTTTGACTTTGGTCAACTTTGAAGCTACTTGGAACGAAGAAAGACCAAATGGACGAACTTGGTCAACTTTGATGATTCTTTGACCAAATCTCTCTTCGATGGTCTCAAACTTCTCCACATGGTTTAATGTGTCATAGCACATCAATCTTTGCATGACTTTTGACTTTGGTCAACTTTGAAGCTACTCGTAACGAAAAAAGACCAAAATGGACGGACTGGGTCAACTTTGATGATTCTTTGACTCGATCACTCTTTGTTGGTCTCAAACTTCTCCACATAATTTTTTGTGTCATATTACATCAATCTTTGCATGACGTTTGACTTTGGTCAACTTTGAAGCTACTCGGAACGAAGAAAGACCAAATGGACAAACTTGGTCAACTTGGATGATTCTTTGACCAAATCTCTCTTTGTTGGTCTCAAACTTTTCCACATAATTTTTTGTGTCATATTACATCAATCTTTGCATGACGTTTGACTTTGGTCAACTTTGAAGCTACTCGGAACGAAGAAAGACCAAATGGACGAACTTGGTCAACTTGGATGATTCTTTGACCAAATCTCTCCTTGTGGGTCTCAAGTTTCTCCACATAATTTTTTGTGTCATATTACATCAATCTTTGCATGACGTTTGACTTTGGTCAACTTTGAAGCTACTCGTAACGAAAAAAGACCAAAATGAACGAACTTGGTCAACTTGGATGATTCTTTGACCCAATATCTCTTTGTTGGTCTCAAACTTCTCCACATGGTTTATTGTGTCATATTACATCAATCTTTGCATGACGTTTGACTATGGTCAACTTTGAAGCTACTCAAAACGAAGAAAGATCAAAATGGACGGACTTGGTCAACTTGGATGATTCTTTGACCAAATCTCTCTTTGTGGGTCTCAAGTTTCTCCACATAATTTTTTGTGTCATATTACATCAATCTTTGCATGACGTTTGACTTTGGTCAACTTTGAAGCTACTCGGAATCAAGAAAGACCAAAATGGACCGACTTGGTCAACTTGGATGATTCTTTGACTCGATCGCTCTTCGTTGGTCTCAAACTTCTCCACATGATTTTTTGTGTCATATTACATCAATCTTTGCATGACGTTTGACTTTGGTCAACTTTGAAGCTACTCGGAACGAAGAAAGACCAAAATGGACGAACTTGGTCAACTTGGATGATTCTTTGACCAAATCTCTCTTCGATGGTCTCAAACTTCTCCACATGGTTTAATGTGTCATATTACATCAATCTTTGCATGACTTTTGACTTTGGTCAACTTTGAAGCTACTCGTAACGAAAAAAGACCAAAATGGACGGACTGGGTCAACTTTGATGATTCTTTGACTCGATCACTCTTTGTTGGTCTCAAACTTCTCCACATAATTTTTTGTGTCATATTACATCAATCTTTGCATGACGTTTGACTTTGGTCAACTTTGAAGCTACTCGGAACGAAGAAAGACCAAATGGACAAACTTGGTCAACTTGGATGATTCTTTGACCAAATCTCTCTTTGTTGGTCTCAAACTTTTCCACATAATTTTTTGTGTCATATTACATCAATCTTTGCATGACGTTTGACTTTGGTCAACTTTGAAGCTACTCGGAACGAAGAAAGACCAAATGGACGAACTTGGTCAACTTGGATGATTCTTTGACCAAATCTCTCCTTGTGGGTCTCAAGTTTCTCCACATAATTTTTTGTGTCATATTACATCAATCTTTGCATGACGTTTGACTTTGGTCAACTTTGAAGCTACTCGTAACGAAAAAAGACCAAAATGAACGAACTTGGTCAACTTGGATGATTCTTTGACCCAATATCTCTTTGTTGGTCTCAAACTTCTCCACATGGTTTATTGTGTCATATTACATCAATCTTTGCATGACGTTTGACTATGGTCAACTTTGAAGCTACTCAAAACGAAGAAAGATCAAAATGGACGGACTTGGTCAACTTGGATGATTCTTTGACCAAATCTCTCTTTGTGGGTCTCAAGTTTCTCCACATAATTTTTTGTGTCATATTACATCAATCTTTGCATGACGTTTGACTTTGGTCAACTTTGAAGCTACTCGGAATCAAGAAAGACCAAAATGGACCGACTTGGTCAACTTGGATGATTCTTTGACTCGATCGCTCTTCGTTGGTCTCAAACTTCTCCACATGATTTTTTGTGTCATATTACATCAATCTTTGCATGACGTTTGACTTTGGTCAACTTTGAAGCTACTTGGAACGAAGAAAGACCAAATGGACGAACTTGGTCAACTTGGATGATTCTTTGACCAAATCTCTCTTCGATGGTCTCAAACTTCTCCACATGGTTTAATGTGTCATATTACATCAATCTTTGCATGACTTTTGACTTTGGTCAACTTTGAAGCTACTCGTAACGAAAAAAGACCAAAATGGACGGACTGGTCAACTTTGATGATTCTTTGACTCGATCACTCTTTGTTGGTCTCAAACTTCTCCACATAATTTTTTGTGTCATATTACATCAATCTTTGCATGACGTTTGACTTTGGTCAACTTTGAAGCTACTCGGAACGAAGAAAGACCAAATGGACAAACTTGGTCAACTTGGATGATTCTTTGACCAAATCTCTCTTTGTTGGTCTCAAACTTTTCCACATAATTTTTTGTGTCATATTACATCAATCTTTGCATGACGTTTGACTTTGGTCAACTTTGAAGCTACTCGGAACGAAGAAAGACCAAATGGACGAACTTGGTCAACTTGGATGATTCTTTGACCAAATCTCTCCTTGTGGGTCTCAAGTTTCTCCACATAATTTTTTGTGTCATATTACATCAATCTTTGCATGACGTTTGACTTTGGTCAACTTTGAAGCTACTCGTAACGAAAAAAGACCAAAATGAACGAACTTGGTCAACTTGGATGATTCTTTGACCCAATATCTCTTTGTTGGTCTCAAACTTCTCCACATGGTTTATTGTGTCATATTACATCAATCTTTGCATGACGTTTGACTATGGTCAACTTTGAAGCTACTCAAAACGAAGAAAGATCAAAATGGACGGACTTGGTCAACTTGGATGATTCTTTGACCAAATCTCTCTTTGTGGGTCTCAAGTTTCTCCACATAATTTTTTGTGTCATATTACATCAATCTTTGCATGACGTTTGACTTTGGTCAACTTTGAAGCTACTCGGAAAGAAGAAAGACCAAATGGACGAACTTGGTCAACTTGGATGATTCTTTGACCAAAACTCTCTTCGATGGTCTCAAACTTCTCCACATGGTTTAATGTGTCATATTACATCAATCTTTGCATGACTTTTGACTTTGGTCAACTTTGAAGTTACTCGGAACGAAGAAAGACCAAAATGAACGAACTTGGTCAACTTGGATGATTCTTTGAACCAATATCTCTTTGTTGGTCTCAAACTTCTCCACATGGTTTATTGTGTCATATTACATCAATCTTTGCATGACGTTTGACTATGGTCAACTTTGAAGCTACTCGGAACGAAGAAAGATCAAAATGGACGGACTTGGTCAACTTGGATGATTTTTGGACCCAATATCTCTTCGTTGGTCTCAAACTTCTCTACATGATTTTATCATGGCATATTACATCAATTTTTGCATGACATTTGACTTTGGTCAACTTTGAAGCTACTCGGAACGAAGAAAGACCAAAATGGACGGACTTGGTCAACTTGGATGATTCTTTGACCAAATCTCTCTTTGTGGGTCTCAAGTTTCTCGACATAATTTTTTGTGTCATATTACATCAATCTTTGCATGACATTTGACTTTGGTCAACTTTGAAGCTACTCGGAACGAAGAAAGACCAAATGGACGAACTTGGTCAACTTGGATGATTCTTTTACCAAATCTCTCTTCGATGGTCTCAAACTTCTCCACATGGTTTAATGTGTCATATCACATCAATCTTTGCATGACTTTTGACTTTGGTCAACTTTGAAGCTACTCGGAATGAAGAAAGACCAAAATGGACGGACTTGGTCAACTTGGATGATTCTTTGACTCGATCACTCTTCGTTGGTCTCAAACTTCTCCACATGATTTTTTGTGTCATATTACATCAATCTTTGCATGACGTTTGACTTTGGTCAACTTTGAAGCTACTCGGAACGAAGAAAGACCAAAATGGACGGACTTGGTCAACTTGGATGATTCTTTGACGAAATCTCTCTTTGTGGGTCTCAAGTTTCTCCACATAATTTTTTGTGTCATATTACATCAATCTTTGCATGACGTTTGACTTTGGTCAACTTTGAAGCTACTCGGAACGAAGAAAGACCAAATGGACGAACTTGGTCAACTTGGATGATTCTTTGACCAAATCTCTCTTTGTGGGTCTCAAGTTCTCCACATAATTTTTTGTGTCATATTACATCAATCTTTGCATGACGTTTGACTTTGGTCAACTTTGAAGCTACTCGGAATCAAGAAAGACCAAAATGGACGACTTGGTCAACTTGGATGATTCTTTGACTCGATCACTCTTCGTTGGTCTCAAACTTCTCCACATGATTTTTTGTGTCATATTACATCAATCTTTGCATGACGTTTGACTTTGGTCAACTTTGAAGCTACTTGGAACGAAGAAAGACCAAATGGACGAACTTGGTCAACTTTGATGATTCTTTGACCAAATCTCTCTTCGATGGTCTCAAACTTCTCCACATGGTTTAATGTGTCATATTACATCAATCTTTGCATGACTTTTGACTTTGGTCAACTTTGAAGCTACTCGTAACGAAAAAAGACCAAAATGGACGGACTTGGTCAACTTTGATGATTCTTTGACTCGATCACTCTTTGTTGGTCTCAAACTTCTCCACATAATTTTTTGTGTCATATTACATCAATCTTTGCATGACGTTTGACTTTGGTCAACTTTGAAGCTACTCGGAACGAAGAAAGACCAAATGGACAAACTTGGTCAACTTGGATGATTCTTTGACCAAATCTCTCTTTGTTGGTCTCAAACTTTTCCACATAATTTTTTGTGTCATATTACATCAATCTTTGCATGACGTTTGACTTTGGTCAACTTTGAAGCTACTCGGAACGAAGAAAGACCAAATGGACGAACTTGGTCAACTTGGATGATTCTTTGACCAAATCTCTCCTTGTGGGTCTCAAGTTTCTCCACATAATTTTTTGTGTCATATTACATCAATCTTTGCATGACGTTTGACTTTGGTCAACTTTGAAGCTACTCGTAACGAAAAAAGACCAAAATGAACGAACTTGGTCAACTTGGATGATTCTTTGACCCAATATCTCTTTGTTGGTCTCAAACTTCTCCACATGGTTTATTGTGTCATATTACATCAATCTTTGCATGACGTTTGACTATGGTCAACTTTGAAGCTACTCAAAACGAAGAAAGATCAAAATGGACGGACTTGGTCAACTTGGATGATTCTTTGACCAAATCTCTCTTTGTGGGTCTCAAGTTTCTCCACATAATTTTTTGTGTCATATTACATCAATCTTTGCATGACGTTTGACTTTGGTCAACTTTGAAGCTACTCGGAAAGAAGAAAGACCAAATGGACGAACTTGGTCAACTTGGATGATTCTTTGACCAAAACTCTCTTCGATGGTCTCAAACTTCTCCACATGGTTTAATGTGTCATATCACATCAATCTTTGCATGACTTTTGACTTTGGTCAACTTTGAAGCTACTCGGAACGAAGAAAGACCAAAATGAACGAACTTGGTCAACTTGGATGATTCTTTGACCCAATATCTCTTTGTTGGTCTCAAACTTCTCCACATGGTTTATTGTGTCATATTACATCAATCTTTGCATGACATTTGACTATGGTCAACTTTGAAGCTACTCGGAACGAAGAAAGATCAAAATGGACGGACTTGGTCAACTTGGATGATTCTTTGACCCAATATCTCTTTGTTGGTCTCAAACTTCTCCACATGATTTTTTGTGTCATATTACATCAATCTTTGCATGACGTTTGACTTTGGTCAACTTTGAAGCTACTCGGAACGAAGAAAGACCAAATGGACGAACTTGGTCAACTTGGATGATTCTTTGACCAAAACTCTCTTCGATGGTCTCAAACTTCTCCACATGGTTTAATGTGTCATATTACATCAATCTTTGCATGACATTTGACTTTGGTCAACTTTGAAGCTACTCGTAACGAAAAAAGACCAAAATGAACGAACTTGGTCAACTTGGATGATTCTTTGACCCAATATCTCTTTGTTGGTCTCAAACTTCTCCACATGATTTTTTGTGTCATATTACATCAATCTTTGCATGACGTTTGACTTTGGTCAACTTTGAAGCTACTCGGAACGAAGAAAGACCAAATGGACGAACTTGGTCAACTTGGATGATTCTTTGACCAAATCTCTCTTTGTGGGTCTCAAGTTTCTCCACATAATTTTTTGTGTCATATTACATCAATCTTTGCATGACGTTTGACTTTGGTCAACTTTGAAGCTACTCGGAACGAAGAAAGACCAAATGGACGAACTTGGTCAACTTGGATGATTCTTTTACCAAATCTCTCTTCGATGGTCTCAAACTTCTCCACATGGTTTAATGTGTCATATTACATCAATCTTTGCATGACTTTTGACTTTGGTCAACTTTGAAGCTACTCGGAATGAAGAAAGACCAAAATGGACGGACTTGGTCAACTTGGATGATTCTTTGACTCGATCACTCTTCGTTGGTCTCAAACTTCTCCACATGATTTTTTGTGTCATATTACATCAATCTTTGCATGACGTTTGACTTTGGTCAACTTTGAAGCTACTTGGAACGAAGAAAGACCAAATGGACGAACTTGGTCAACTTGGATGATTCTTTGACCAAATCTCTCTTCGATGTTCTCAAACTTCTCCACATGGTTTAATGTGTCATATTACATCAATCTTTGCATGACTTTTGACTTTGGTCAACTTTGAAGCTACTCGGAATGAAGAAAGACTAAAATGGACGGACTTGGTCAACTTGGATGATTCTTTGACTCGATCACTCTTCGTTGGTCTCAAACTTCTCCACATAATTTTTTGTGTCATATTACATCAATCTTTGCATGACGTTTGACTTTGGTCAACTTTGAAGCTACTCGGAACGAAGAAAGACCAAAATGGACGAACTTGGTCAACTTGGATGATTCTTTGACCCAATATCTCTTTGTTGGTCTCAAACTTCTCCACATGATTTTTTGTGTCATATTACATCAATCTTTGCATGACGTTTGACTTTGGTCAACTTTGAAGCTACTCGGAACGAAGAAAGACTGAAATGGAAGGACTTGGTCAACTTGGATGATTCTTTGACTCGATCACTCTTTGTTGGTCTCAAATTTCTTTACATGATTTTTTGTGTCATATTACATCAATCTTTGCATGACATTTGACTTTGGTCAACTTTGAAGCTACTCGTAACGAAAAAAAACCAAAATGGACGGACTTGGTCAACTTTGATGATTCTTTGACGAAATCACTCTTCGTTGGTCTCAAACTTCTCCACATGGTTTATTGTGTCATATTACATCAATCTTTGCATGACGTTTGACTTTGGTCAACTTTGAAGCTACTCGGAACGAAGAAAGACCAAAATGGACGGACTTGGTCAACTTGGATGATTCTTTGACCAAATCTCTCTTTGTGGGTCTCAAGTTTCTCGACATAATTTTTTGTGTCATATTACATCAATCTTTGCATGACGTTTGACTTTGGTCAACTTTGAAGCTACTCGGAACGAAGAAAGACCAAAATGAACGAACTTGGTCAACTTGGATGATTCTTTGACCCAATATCTCTTTGTTGGTCTCAAACTTCTCCACATGGTTTATTGTGTCATATTACATCAATCTTTGCATGACGTTTGACTATGGTCAACTTTGAAGCTACTCGGAACGAAGAAAGACCAAATGGACGAACTTGGTCAACTTGGATGATTCTTTGACCAAATCTCTCTTTGTGGGTCTCAAGTTTCTCCACATAATTTTTTGTGTCATATTACATCAATCTTTGCATGACGTTTGACTTTGGTCAACTTTGAAGCTACTCGGAACGAAGAAAGACCAAATGGACGAACTTGGTCAACTTGGATGATTCTTTTACCAAATCTCTCTTCGATGGTCTCAAACTTCTCCACATGGTTTAATGTGTCATATTACATCAATCTTTGCATGACTTTTGACTTTGGTCAACTTTGAAGCTACTCGGAACGAAGAAAGACCAAAATGGACGGACTTGGTCAACTTGGATGATTCTTTGACTCGATCACTCTTCGTTGGTCTCAAACTTCTCCACATGATTTTTTGTGTCATATTACATCAATCTTTGCATGACGTTTGACTTTGGTCAACTTTGAAGCTACTTGGAACGAAGAAAGACCAAATGGACGAACTTGGTCAACTTGGATGATTCTTTGACCAAATCTCTCTTCGATGGTCTCAAACTTCTCCACATGGTTTAATGTGTCATATTACATCAATCTTTGCATGACTTTTGACTTTGGTCAACTTTGAAGCTACTCGGAATGAAGAAAGACCAAAATGGACGGACTTGGTCAACTTGGATGATTCTTTGACTCGATCACTCTTCGTTGGTCTCAAACTTCTCCACATAATTTTTTGTGTCATATTACATCAATCTTTGCATGACGTTTGACTTTGGTCAACTTTGAAGCTACTCGGAACGAAGAAAGACCAAAATGGACGAACTTGGTCAACTTGGATGATTCTTTGACCCAATATCTCTTTGTTGGTCTCAAACTTCTCCACATGATTTTTTGTGTCATATTACATCAATCTTTGCATGACGTTTGACTTTGGTCAACTTTGAAGCTACTCGGAACGAAGAAAGACCAAAATGGAAGGACTTGGTCAACTTGGATGATTCTTTGACTCGATCACTCTTTGTTGGTCTCAAATTTCTTCACATGATTTTTTGTGTCATATTACATCAATCTTTGCATGACATTTGACTTTGGTCAACTTTGAAGCTACTCGTAACGAAAAAAAACCAAAATGGACGGACTTGGTCAACTTTGATGATTCTTTGACGAAATCACTCTTCGTTGGTCTCAAACTTCTCCACATGGTTTATTGTGTCATATTACATCAATCTTTGCATGACGTTTGACTATGGTCAACTTTGAAGCTACTCGGAACGAAGAAAGACCAAAATGGACGGACTTGGTCAACTTGGATGATTCTTTGACCAAATCTCTCTTTGTGGGTCTCAAGTTTCTCCACATAATTTTTTGTGTCATATTACATCAATCTTTGCATGACGTTTGACTTTGGTCAACTTTGAAGCTACTCGGAACGAAGAAAGACCAAAATGAACGAACTTGGTCAACTTGGATGATTCTTTGACCCAATATCTCTTTGTTGGTCTCAAACTTCTCCACATGGTTTATTGTGTCATATTACATCAATCTTTGCATGACGTTTGACTTTGGTCAACTTTGAAGCTACTCGGAACGAAGAAAGACCAAAATGGACGGACTTGGTCAACTTGGATGATTCTTGGACCAATATCTCTTCGTTGGTCTCAAACATCTCTACATGATTTTATCGTGTCATATTACATCAATTTTTGCATGACATTTGACTTTGGTCAACTTTGAAGCTACTTGGAACGAAGAAAGACCAAAATGGACGAACTTGGTCAACTTGGATGATTCTTTGACCAAATCTCTCTTTGTGGGTCTCAAGTTTCTCGACATAATTTTTTGTGTCATATTACATCAATCTTTGCATGACGTTTGACTTTGGTCAACTTTGAAGCTACTCGGAACAAAGAAAGACCAAATGGACGAACTTGGTCAACTTGGATGATTCTTTGACCAAATCTCTCTTCGATGGTCTCAAACTTCTCCACATGGTTTAATGTGTCATATTACATCAATCTTTGCATGACTTTTGACTTTGGTCAACTTTGAAGCTACTCGGAATGAAGAAAGACCAAAATGGACGGACTTGGTCAACTTGGATGATTCTTTGACTCGATCACTCTTCGTTGGTCTCAAACTTCTCCACATGATTTTTTGTGTCATATTACATCAATCTTTGCATGACGTTTGACTTTGGTCAACTTTGAAGCTACTTGGAACGAAGAAAGACCAAATGGACGAACTTGGTCAACTTGGATGATTCTTTGACCAAATCTCTCTTCGATGGTCTCAAACTTCTCCACATGGTTTAATGTGTCATATTACATCAATCTTTGCATGACTTTTGACTTTGGTCAACTTTGAAGCTACTCGGAATGAAGAAAGACTAAAATGGACGGACTTGGTCAACTTGGATGATTCTTTGACTCGATCACTCTTCGTTGGTCTCAAACTTCTCCACATAATTTTTTGTGTCATATTACATCAATCTTTGCATGACGTTTGACTTTGGTCAACTTTGAAGCTACTCGGAACGAAGAAAGACCAAAATGGACGGACTTGGTCAACTTGGATGATTCTTTGACTCGATCACTCTTTGTTGGTCTCAAACTTCTTCACATGATTTTTTGTGTCATATTACATCAATCTTTGCATGACGTTTGACTTTGGTCAACTTTGAAGCTACTCGTAACGAAAAAAGACCAAAATGGACGGACTTGGTCAACTTGGATGATTCTTTGACTCGATCACTCTTCGTTGGTCTCAAACTTTTTCACATTATTTTTTGTGTCATATTACATCAATCTTTGCATGACGTTTGACTTTGGTCAACTTTGAAGCTACTCGGAACGAAGAAAGACCAAAATGAACGAACTTGGTCAACTTGGATGATTCTTTGACCAAATCTCTCTTTGTGGGTCTCAAGTTTCTCCACATAATTTTTGTGTCATATTACATCAATCTTTGCATGACGTTTGACTTTGGTCAACTTTGAAGCTACTCGGAACGAAGAAAGACCAAAATGGACGAACTTGGTCAACTTGGATGATTCTTTGACCAAATCTCTCTTCGATGGTCTCAAACTTCTCCACATGGTTTATTGTGTCATATTACATCAATCTTTGCATGACTTTTGACTTTGGTCAACTTTGAAGCTACTCGGAACGAAGAAAGACCAAAATGAACGAACTTGGTCAACTTGGATGATTCTTTGACCCAATATCTCTTTGTTGGTCTCAAACTTCTCCACATGGTTTATTGTGTCATATTACATCAATCTTTGCATGACGTTTGACTTTGGTCAACTTTGAAGCTACTCGGAACGAAGAAAGACCAAAATGGACGGACTTGGTCAACTTGGATGATTCTTTGACCAAATCTCTCTTTGTGGGTCTCAAGTTTCTCCACATAATTTTTGTGTCATATTACATCAATCTTTGCATGACGTTTGACTTTGGTCAACTTTGAAGCTACTCGGAACGAAAAAAGACCAAAATGGACGGACTTGGTCAACTTGGATGATTCTTTGACCAAATCACTCTTCGTTGGTCTCAAACTTTTTCACATTATTTTTTGTGTCATATTACATCAATCTTTGCATGACGTTTGACTTTGGTCAACTTTGAAGCTACTCGGAACGAAGAAAGACCAAAATGAACGAACTTGGTCAACTTGGATGATTCTTTGACCCAATATCTCTTTGTTGGTCTCAAACTTCTCCACATGGTTTATTGTGTCATATTACATCAATCTTTGCATGACGTTTGACTTTGGTCAACTTTGAAGCTACTCGAAACGAAGAAAGACCAAAATGGACGACTTGGTCAACTTGGATGATTCTTTGAACCAATATCTCTTCGTTGGTCTCAAACTTCTCCACATGATTTTATGTGTCATATTACATCAATCTTTGCATGACATTTGACTTTGGTCAACTTTGAAGCTACTCGGAACGAAGAAAGACCAAAATGGACGGACTTGGTCAACTTGGATGATTCTTTGACCAAATCTCTCTTTGTGGGTCTCAAGTTTCTCGACATAATTTTTTGTGTCATATTACATCAATCTTTGCATGACGTTTGACTTTGGTCAACTTTGAAGCTACTCGGAACGAAGAAAGACCAAATGGACGAACTTGGTCAACTTGGATGATTCTTTGACCAAATCTCTCTTCGATGGTCTCAAACTTCTCCACATGGTTTAATGTGTCATATTACATCAATCTTTGCATGACTTTTGACTTTGGTCAACTTTGAAGCTACTCGGAACGAAGAAAGACCAAAATGGACGGACTTGGTCAACTTGGATGATTCTTTGACTCGATCACTCTTCGTTGGTCTCAAACTTCTCCACATGATTTTTTGTGTCATATTACATCAATCTTTGCATGACGTTTGACTTTGGTCAACTTTGAAGCTACTTGGAACGAAAAAAGACCAAATGGACGAACTTGGTCAACTTGGATGATTCTTTGACCAAATCTCTCTTCGATGGTCTCAAACTTCTCCACATGGTTTAATGTGTCATATTACATCAATCTTTGCATGACTTTTGACTTTGGTCAACTTTGAAGCTACTCGGAACGAAGAAAGACTAAAATGGACGGACTTGGTCAACTTGGATGATTCTTTGACTCGATCACTCTTCGTTGGTCTCAAACTTCTCCACATAATTTTTTGTGTCATATTACATCAATCTTTGCATGACGTTTGACTTTGGTCAAATTTGAAGCTACTCGGAACGAAGAAAGACCAAATGGATGGACTTGGTCAACTTGGATGATTCTTTGACTCGATCACTCTTTGTTGGTCTCAAACTTCTTCACATGATTTTTTGTGTCATATTACATCAATCTTTGCATGACGTTTGACTTTGGTCAACTTTGAAGCTACTCGTAACGAAAAAAGACCAAAATGGACGGACTGGGTCAACTTGGATGATTCTTTGACTCGATCACTCTTCGTTGGTCTCAAACTTTTTCACATTATTTTTTGTGTCATATTACATCAATCTTTGCATGACGTTTGACTTTGGTCAACTTTGAAGCTACTCGGAACGAAGAAAGACCAAAATGAACGAACTTGGTCAACTTGGATGATTCTTTGACGAAATCTCTCTTTGTGGGTCTCAAGTTTCTCCACATAACTTTTTGTGTCATATTACATCAATCTTTGCATGACGTTTGACTTTGGTCAACTTTGAAGCTACTCGGAACGAAGAAAGACCAAATGGACGAACTTGGTCAACTTGGATGATTCTTTGACCAAATCTCTCTTTGTGGGTCTCAAGTTTCTCCACATAATTTTTTGTGTCATATTACATCAATCTTTGCATGACGTTTGACTTTGGTCAACTTTGAAGCTACTCGGAACGAAGAAAGACCAAATGGACGAACTTGGTCAACTTGGATGATTCTTTGACCAAATCTCTCTTCGATGGTCTCAAACTTCTCCACATGGTTTAATGTGTCATATTACATCAATCTTTGCATGACTTTTGACTTTGGTCAACTTTGAAGCTACTCGGAACGAAGAAAGACCAAAATGAACGAACTTGGTCAACTTGGATGATTCTTTGACCCAATATCTCTTTGTTGGTCTCAAACTTCTCCACATGGTTTATTGTGTCATATTACATCAATCTTTGCATGACGTTTGACTTTGGTCAACTTTGAAGCTACTCGGAACGAAGAAAGACCAAAATGGACGGACTTGGTCAACTTGGATGATTCTTTGACCAAATATCTCTTTGTGGGTCTCAAGTTTCTCGACATAATTTTTTGTGTCATATTACATCAATCTTTGCATGACGTTTGACTTTGGTCAACTTTGAAGCTACTCGGAACGAAGAAAGACCAAATGGACGAACTTGGTCAACTTGGATGATTCTTTGACCAAATCTCTCCTTGTGGGTCTCAAGTTTCTCCACATAATTTTTTGTGTCATATTACATCAATCTTTGCATGACGTTTGACTTTGGTCAACTTTGAAGCTACTCGGAACGAAGAAAGACCAAAATGGACGAACTTGGTCAACTTGGATGATTCTTTGACCCAATATCTCTTTGTTGGTCTCAAACTTCTCCACATGGTTTATTGTGTCATATTACATCAATCTTTGCATGACGTTTGACTATGGTCAACTTTGAAGCTACTTGGAACGAAGAAAGACCAAAATGGACGGACTTGGTCAACTTGGATGATTCTTTGACCAAATCTCTCTTTGTGGGTCTCAAGTTTCTCGACATAATTTTTTGTGTCATATTACATCAATCTTTGCATGACGTTTGACTTTGGTCAAATTTGAAGCTACTCGGAACGAAGAAAGACCAAATGGACGAACTTGGTCAACTTGGATGATTCTTTGACCAAATCTCTCTTTGTGGGTCTCAAGTTTCTCCACATAGTTTTTTGTGTCATATTACATCAATCTTTGCATGACGTTTGACTTTGGTCAACTTTGAAGCTACTCGGAACGAAGAAAGACCAAAATGAACGAACTTGGTCAACTTGGATGATTCTTTGACCCAATATCTCTTTGTTGGTCTCAAACTTCTCCACATGGTTTATTGTGTCATATTACATCAATCTTTGCATGACGTTTGACTATGGTCAACTTTGAAGCTACTTGGAATGAAGAAAGACCAAAATGGACGGACTTGGTCAACTTGGATGATTCTTTGACCAAATCTCTCTTTGTGGGTCTCAAGTTTCTTGACATAATTTTTTGTGTCATATTACATCAATCTTTGCATGACGTTTGACTTTGGTCAACTTTGAAGCTACTCGGAACGAAGAAAGATCAAAATGGACGGACTTGGTCAACTTGGATGATTCTTTGACCCAATATCTCTTCGTTGGTCTCAAACATCTCTACATGATTTTATGTGGCATATTACATCAATTTTTGCATGACATTTGACTTTGGTCAACTTTGAAGCTACTCGGAACGAAGAAAGACCAAAATGGACGGACTTGGTCAACTTGGATGATTCTTTGACCAAATCTCTCTTTGTAGGTCTCAAGTTTCTCGACATAATTTTTTGTGTCATATTACATCAATCTTTGCATGACGTTTGACTTTGGTCAACTTTGAAGCTACTCGGAACGAAGAAAGACTAAATGAACGAACTTGGTCAACTTGGATGATTCTTTGACCAAATCTCTCTTTGTGGGTCTCAAGTTTCTCCACATAATTTTTTGTGTCATATTACATCAATCTTTGCATGACGTTTGACTTTGGTCAACTTTGAAGCTACTCGGAACGAAGAAAGACCAAAATGAACGAACTTGGTCAACTTGGATGATTCTTTGACCAAATCTCTCTTCGATGGTCTCAAACTTCTCCACATGGTTTAATGTGTCATATTACATCAATCTTTGCATGACTTTTGACTTTGGTCAACTTTGAAGCTACTCGGAACGAAGAAAGACCAAAATGGACGGACTTGGTCAACTTGGATGATTCTTTGACCAAATCTCTCTTTGTGGTCTCAAGTTTCTCGACATAATTTTTTGTGTCATATTACATCAATCTTTGCATGACGTTTGACTTTGGTCAACTTTGAAGCTACTCGGAACGAAGAAAGACCAAATGGACGAACTTGGTCAACTTGGATGATTCTTTGACCAAATCTCTCTTCGATGGTCTCAAACTTCTCCACATGGTTTAATGTGTCATATTACATCAATCTTTGCATGACGTTTGACTTTGGTCAACTTTGAAGCTACTCAGAACGAAGAAAGACCAAAATGGACGAACTTGGTCAACTTGGATGATTCTTTGACCAAATCTCTCTTCGATGGTCTCAAACTTCTCCACATGGTTTAATGTGTCATATCACATCAATCTTTGCATGACTTTTGACTTTGGTCAACTTTGAAGCTACTCGGAATGAAGAAAGACTAAAATGGACGGACTTGGTCAACTTGGATGATTCTTTGACTCGATCACTCTTCGTTGGTCTCAAACTTCTCCACATTTTTTTTTGTGTCATATTACATCAATCTTTGCATGACGTTTGACTTTGGTCAACTTTGAAGCTACTCGGAACGAAGAAAGACCAAAATGAACGAACTTGGTCAACTTGGATGATTCTTTGACCCAATATCTCTTTGTTGGTCTCAAACTTCTCCACATGATTTTTTGTGTCATATTACATCAATCTTTGCATGACGTTTGACTTTGGTCAACTTTGAAGATACTCGTAACGAAGAAAGACCAAAATGGACGGACTTGGTCAACTTGGATGATTCTTTGACCCGATCACTCTTCGTTGGTCTCAAACTTCTCCACATTATTTTTTGTGTCATATTACATCAATCTTTGCATGACGTTTGACTTTGGTCAACTTTGAAGCTACTCGGAACGAAGAAAGACCAAAATGGACGAACTTGGTCAACTTGGATGATTCTTTGACCCAATATCTCTTCGTTGGTCTCAAACTTCTCGACATAATTTTTTGTGTCATATTACATCAATCTTTGCATGACGTTTGACTTTGGTCAAATTTGAAGCTACTCGGAACGAAGAAAGACCAAATGGACGAACTTGGTCAACTTGGATGATTCTTTGACCAAATCTCTCTTTGTGGGTCTCAAGTTTCTCCACATAATTTTTTGTGTCATATTACATCAATCTTTGCATGACGTTTGACTTTGGTCAACTTTGAAGCTACTCGGAACGAAGAAAGACCAAAATGAACGAACTTGGTCAACTTGGATGATTCTTTGACCCAATATCTCTTTGTTGGTCTCAAACTTCTCCACATGGTTTATTGTGTCATATTACATCAATCTTTGCATGACGTTTGACTATGGTCAACTTTGAAGCTACTTGGAACGAAGAAAGACCAAAATGGACGGACTTGGTCAACTTGGATGATTCTTTGACCAAATCTCTCTTTGTGGGTCTCAAGTTTCTTGACATAATTTTTTGTGTCATATTACATCAATCTTTGCATGACGTTTGACTTTGGTCAACTTTGAAGCTACTCGGAACGAAGAAAGATCAAAATGGACGGACTTGGTCAACTTGGATGATTGTTGGACCCAATATCTCTTCGTTGGTCTTAAACATCTCTACATGATTTTATCCTGGCATATTACATCAATTTTTGCATGACATTAGACTTTGGTCAACTTTGAAGCTACTCGGAACGAAGAAAGACCAAAATGGACGGACTTGGTCAACTTGGATGATTCTTTGACCAAATCTCTCTTTGTAGGTCTCAAGTTTCTCGACATAATTTTTTGTGTCATATTACATCAATCTTTGCATGACTTTTGACTTTGGTCAACTTTGAAGCTACTCGGAACGAAGAAAGACCAAAATGGACGGACTTGGTCAACTTGGATGATTCTTTGACCAAATCTCTCTTTGTGGGTCTCAAGTTTCTCGACATAATTTTTTGTGTCATATTACATCAATCTTTGCATGACGTTTGACTTTGGTCAACTTTGAAGCTACTCGGAACGAAGAAAAACCAAATGGACAAACTTGGTTAACTTGGATGATTCTTTGACCAAATCTCTCTTCGATGGTCTCAAACTTCTCCACATGGTTTAATGTGTCATATTACATCAATCTTTGCATAACGTTTGACTTTGGTCAACTTTGAAGCTACTCAGAACGAAGAAAGACCAAAATGGACGAACTTGGTCAACTTGGATGATTCTTTGACCAAATCTCTCTTCGATGGTTTCAAACTTCTCCACATGGTTTAATGTGTCATATCACATCAATCTTTGCATGACTTTTGACTTTGGTCAACTTTGAAGCTACTCGGAATGAAGAAAGACTAAAATGGACGGACTTCGTCAACTTGGATGATTCTTTGACTCGATCACTCTTCGTTGGTCTCAAACTTCTCCACATTATTTTTTGTGTCATATTACATCAATCTTTGCATGACGTTTGACTTTGGTCAACTTTGAAGCTACTCGGAACGAAGAAAGACCAAAATGAACGAACTTGGTCAACTTGGATGATTCTTTGACCCAATATCTCTTTGTTGGTCTCAAACTTCTCCACATGATTTTTTGTGTCATATTACATCAATCTTTGCATGACGTTTGACTTTGGTCAACTTTGAAGCTACTCATAACGAAGAAAGACCAAAATGGACGGACTTGGTCAACTTGGATGATTCTTTGACCCGATCACTCTTCGTTGGTCTCAAACTTCTCCACATTATTTTTTGTGTCATATTACATCAATCTTTGCATGACGTTTGACTTTGGTCAACTTTGAAGCTACTCGGAACGAAGAAAGACCAAAATGGACGAACTTGGTCAACTTGGATGATTCTTTGACCCAATATCTCTTCGTTGGTCTCAAGTTTCTCGACATAATTTTTTGTGTCATATTACATCAATCTTTGCATGACGTTTGACTTTGGTCAACTTTGAAGCTACTCGGAACGAAGAAAGACCAAATGGACGAACTTGGTCAACTTGGATGATTCTTTGACCAAATCTCTCTTTGTGGGTCTCGTCTCAAGTTTCTCCACATAATTTTTTGTGTCATATTACATCAATCTTTGCATGACGTTTGACTTTGGTCAACTTTGAAGCTACTTGGAACGAAAAAAGACCAAATGGACGAACTTGGTCAACTTGGATGATTCTTTGACCAAATCTCTCTTCGATGGTCTCAAACTTCTCCACATGGTTTAATGTGTCATATTACATCAATCTTTGCATGACTTTGACTTTGGTCAACTTTGAAGCTACTCGGAATGAAGAAAGACCAAAATGGACGGACTTGGTCAACTTGGATGATTCTTTGACTCGATCACTCTTCGTTGGTCTCAAACTTCTCCACATAATTTTTTGTGTCATATTACATCAATCTTTGCATGACGTTTGACTTTGGTCAAATTTGAAGCTACTCGGAACGAAGAAAGACTGAAATGGACGGACTTGGTCAACTTGGATGATTCTTTGACTCGATCACTCTTTGTTGGTCTCAAACTTCTTCACATGATTTTTTGTGTCATATTACATCAATCTTTGCATGACGTTTGACTTTGGTCAACTTTGAAGCTACTCGTAACGAAAAAAGACCAAAATGGACGGACTTGGTCAACTTTGATGATTCTTTGACTCGATCACTCTTCGTTGGTCTCAAACTTTTTCACATTATTTTTTGTGTCATATTACATCAATCTTTGCATGACGTTTGACTTTGGTCAACTTTGAAGCTACTCGGAACGAAGAAAGACCAAAATGAACGAACTTGGTCAACTTGGATGATTCTTTGACGAAATCTCTCTTTGTGGGTCTCAAGTTTCTCCACATAATTTTTGTGTCATATTACATCAATCTTTGCATGACGTTTGACTTTGGTCAACTTTGAAGCTACTCGGAACGAAGAAAGACCAAATGGACGAACTTGGTCAACTTGGATGATTCTTTGACCAAATCTCTCTTTGTGGGTCTCAAGTTTCTCCACATAATTTTTTGTGTCATATTACATCAATCTTTGCATGACGTTTGACTTTGGTCAACTTTGAAGCTACTCGGAACGAAGAAAGACCAAATGGACGAACTTGGTCAACTTGGATGATTCTTTGACCAAATCTCTCTTCGATGGTCTCAAACTTCTCCACATGGTTTAATGTGTCATATTACATCAATCTTTGCATGACTTTTGACTTTGGTCAACTTTGAAGCTACTCGGAACGAAGAAAGACCAAAATGAACGAACTTGGTCAACTTGGATGATTCTTTGACCCAATATCTCTTTGTTGGTCTCAAACTTCTCCACATGGTTTATTGTGTCATATTACATCAATCTTTGCATGACGTTTGACTTTGGTCAACTTTGAAGCTACTCGGAACGAAGAAAGACCAAAATGGACGGACTTGGTCAACTTGGATGATTCTTTGACCAAATATCTCTTTGTAGGTCTCAAGTTTCTCGACATAATTTTTTGTGTCATATTACATCAATCTTTGCATGACGTTTGACTTTGGTCAACTTTGAAGCTACTCGGACGAAGAAAGACCAAATGGACGAACTTGGTCAACTTGGATGATTCTTTGACCAAATCTCTCTTGTGGGTCTCAAGTTTCTCCACATAATTTTTTGTGTCATATTACATCAATCTTTGCATGACGTTTGACTTTGGTCAACTTTGAAGCTACTCGGAACGAAGAAAGACCAAAATGGACGAACTTGGTCAACTTGGATGATTCTTTGACCCAATATCTCTTTGTTGGTCTCAAACTTCTCCACATGGTTTATTGTGTCATATTACATCAATCTTTGCATGACGTTTGACTTTGGTCAACTTTGAAGCTACTCGGAACGAAGAAAGACCAAAATGGACGGACTTGGTCAACTTGGATGATTCTTTGACCAAATCTCTCTTTGTGGGTCTCAAGTTCTCCACATAATTTTTTGTGTCATATTACATCAATCTTTGCATGACGTTTGACTTTGGTCAAATTTGAAGCTACTCGGAACGAAGAAAGACCAAATGGACGAACTTGGTCAACTTGGATGATTCTTTGACCAAATCTCTCTTTGTGGGTCTCAAGTTTCTCCACATAGTTTTTTGTGTCATATTACATCAATCTTTGCATGACGTTTGACTTTGGTCAACTTTGAAGCTACTCGGAACGAAGAAAGACCAAAATGAACGAACTTGGTCAACTTGGATGATTCTTTGACCCAATATCTCTTTGTTGGTCTCAAACTTCTCCACATGGTTTATTGTGTCATATTACATCAATCTTTGCATGACGTTTGACTTTGGTCAACTTTGAAGCTACTTGGAATGAAGAAAGACCAAAATGGACGGACTTGGTCAACTTGGATGATTCTTTGACCAAATCTCTCTTTGTGGGTCTCAAGTTTCTCCACATAATTTTTTGTGTCATATTACATCAATCTTTGCATGACGTTTGACTTTGGTCAACTTTGAAGCTACTCGGAACGAAGAAAGACCAAAATGGACGAACTTGGTCAACTTGGATGATTCTTGGACCCAATATCTCTTCGTTGGTCTCAAACTTCTCCACATGATTTTATGTGTCATATTACATCAATTTTTGCATGACATTTGACTTTGGTCAACTTTGAAGCTACTCGGAACGAAGAAAGACCAAAATGGACGGACTTGGTCAACTTGGATGATTCTTTGACCAAATCTCTCTTTGTAGGTCTCAAGTTTCTCCACATAATTTTTTGTGTCATATTACATCAATCTTTGCATGACGTTTGACTTTGGTCAACTTTGAAGCTACTCGGAACGAAGAAAGACCAAATGAACGAACTTGGTCAACTTGGATGATTCTTTGACCAAATCTCTCTTTGTGGGTCTCAAGTTTCTCCACATAATTTTTTGTGTCATATTACATCAATCTTTGCATGACGTTTGACTTTGGTCAACTTTGAAGCTACTCGGAACGAAGAAAGACCAAAATGGACGAACTTGGTCAACTTGGATGATTCTTTGACCAAATCTCTCTTCGTTGGTCTCAAACTTCTCCACATGGTTTAATGTGTCATATTACATCAATCTTTGCATGACGTTTGACTTTGGTCAACTTTGAAGCTACTCGGAACGAAGAAAGACCAAAATGGACGGACTTGGTCAACTTGGATGATTCTTTGACCAAATCTCTCTTTGTGGGTCTCAAGTTTCTCGACATAATTTTTTGTGTCATATTACATCAATCTTTGCATGACGTTTGACTTTGGTCAACTTTGAAGCTACTCGGAACGAAGAAAGACCAAATGGACGAACTTGGTCAACTTGGATGATTCTTTGACCAAATCTCTCTTCGATGGTCTCAAACTTCTCCACATGGTTTAATGTGTCATATTACATCAATCTTTGCATGACGTTTGACTTTGGTCAACTTTGAAGCTACTCAGAACGAAGAAAGACCAAAATGGACGAACTTGGTCAACTTGGATGATTCTTTGACCAAATCTCTCTTCGATGGTCTCAAACTTCTCCACATGGTTTAATGTGTCATATTACATCAATCTTTGCATGACTTTTGACTTTGGTCAACTTTGAAGCTACTCGGAATGAAGAAAGACCAAAATGGACGGACTTGGTCAACTTGGATGATTCTTTGACTCGATCACTCTTCGTTGGTCTCAAACTTCTCCACATGATTTTATTGTGTCATATTACATCAATCTTTGCATGACGTTTGACTTTGGTCAACTTTGAAGCTACTCGGAACGAAGAAAGACCAAAATGGACGGACTTGGTCAACTTGGATGATTCTTTGACCAAATCTCTCTTTGTTGGTCTCAAGTTTCTCCACATAATTTTTTGTGTCATATTACATCAATCTTTGCATGACTTTGACTTTGGTCAACTTTGAAGCTACTCGGAACGAAGAAAGACCAAAATGGACGGACTTGGTCAACTTGGATGATTCTTTGACCAAATCTCTCTTTGTGGGTCTCAAGTTTCTCCACATAATTTTTTGTGTCATATTACATCAATCTTTGCATGACGTTTGACTTTGGTCAACTTTGAAGCTACTCGGAACGAAGAAAGACCAAATGGACGAACTTGGTCAACTTGGATGATTCTTTGACCAAATCTCTCTTCGTTGGTCTCAAACTTCTCCACATGGTTTAATGTGTCATATTACATCAATCTTTGCATGACGTTTGACTTTGGTCAACTTTGAAGCTACTCGGAACGAAGAAAGACCAAAATGGACGAACTTGGTCAACTTGGATGATTCTTTGACCAAATCTCTCTTCGATGGTCTCAAACTTCTCCACATGGTTTAATGTGTCATATTACATCAATCTTTGCATGACTTTTGACTTTGGTCAACTTTGAAGCTACTCGGAATGAAGAAAGACCAAAATGGACGGACTTGGTCAACTTGGATGATTCTTTGACTCGATCACTCTTCGTTGGTCTCAAACTTCTCCACATATTTTTTTTGTCATATTACATCAATCTTTGCATGACGTTTGACTTTGGTCAACTTTGAAGCTACTCGGAACGAAGAAAGACCAAAATGAACGAACTTGGTCAACTTGGATGATTCTTTGACCCAATATCTCTTTGTTGGTCTCAAACTTCTCCACATGATTTTTTGTGTCATATTACATCAATCTTTGCATGACGTTTGACTTTGGTCAACTTTGAAGCTACTCGTAACGAAGAAAGACCAAAATGGACGGACTTGGTCAACTTGGATGATTCTTTGACCCGATCACTCTTCGTTGGTCTCAAACTTCTCCACATTATTTTTGTGTCATATTACATCAATCTTTGCATGACGTTTGACTTTGGTCAACTTTGAAGCTACTCGGAACGAAGAAAGACCAAAATGGACGAACTTGGTCAACTTGGATGATTCTTTGACCCAATATCTCTTCGTTGGTCTCAAGTTCTCGACATAATTTTTGTGTCATATTACATCAATCTTTGCATGACGTTTGACTTTGGTCAACTTTGAAGCTACTCGGAACGAAGAAAGACCAAATGGACGAACTTGGTCAACTTGGATGATTCTTTGACCAAATCTCTCTTTGTGGTCTCAAGTTTCTCCACATAATTTTTTGTGTCATATTACATCAATCTTTGCATGACGTTTGACTTTGGTCAACTTTGAAGCTACTCGGAACGAAGAAAGACCAAAATGAACGAACTTGGTCAACTTGGATGATTCTTTGACCCAATATCTCTTTGTTGGTCTCAAACTTCTCCACATGGTTTATTGTGTCATATTACATCAATCTTTGCATGACGTTTGACTATGGTCAACTTTGAAGCTACTCGGAACGAAGAAAGACCAAAATGGACGGACTTGGTCAACTTGGATGATTCTTTGACCAAATCTCTCTTTGTGGTCTCAAGTTTCTCCACATAATTTTTGTGTCATATTACATCAATCTTTGCATGACGTTTGACTTTGGTCAACTTTGAAGCTACTCGGAACGAAGAAAGACCAAAATGGACGGACTTGGTCAACTTGGATGATTCTTGACCCAATATCTCTTCGTTGGTCTCAACTTCTCTACATGATTTTTTGTGTCATATTACATCAATCTTTGCATGACATTTGACTTTGGTCAACTTTGAAGCTACTCGGAACGAAGAAAGACCAAAATGGACGACTTGGTCAACTTGGATGATTCTTTGACCAAATCTCTCTTTGTTGGTCTCAAACTTCTCCACATAATTTTTTGTGTCATATTACATCAATCTTTGCATGACGTTTGACTTTGGTCAACTTTGAAGCTACTCGGAACGAAGAAAGACCAAAATGGACGGACTTGGTCAACTTGGATGATTCTTTGACCAAATCTCTCTTTGTGGGTCTAAAGTTTCTCCACATAATTTTTGTGTCATATTACATCAATCTTTGCATGACGTTTGACTTTGGTCAACTTTGAAGCTACTCGGAACGAAGAAAAACCAAATGGACGAACTTGGTCAACTTGGATGATTCTTTTACCAAATCTCTCTTCGATGGTCTCAAACTTCTCCACATGGTTTAATGTGTCATATTACATCAATCTTTGCATGACGTTTGACTTTGGTCAACTTTGAAGCTACTCGGAACGAAGAAAGACCAAAATGGACGAACTTGGTCAACTTGGATGATTCTTTGACCAAATCTCTCTTCGATGGTCTCAAACTTCTCCACATGGTTTAATGTGTCATATTACATCAATCTTTGCATGACTTTTGACTTTGGTCAACTTTGAAGCTACTCGGAACGAAGAAAGACCAAAATGGACGGACTTGGTCAACTTGGATGATTCTTTGACTCGATCACTCTTCGTTGGTCTCAAACTTCTCCACATTATTTTTTGTGTCATATTACATCAATCTTTGCATGACGTTTGACTTTGGTCAACTTTGAAGCTACTCGGAACGAAGAAAGACCAAAATGGACGAACTTGGTCAACTTGGATGATTCTTTGACCCAATATCTCTTTGTTGGTCTCAAACTTCTCCACATGATTTTTTGTGTCATATTACATCAATCTTTGCATGACGTTTGACTTTGGTCAACTTTGAAGCTACTCGAAACGAAGAAAGACCAAAATGGACGGACTTGGTCAACTTGGATGATTCTTTGACCCAATCACTCTTTCGTTGGTCTCAAACTTCTCCACATTATTTTTTGTGTCATATTACATCAATCTTTGCATGACGTTTGACTTTGGTCAACTTTGAAGCTACTCGGAACGAAGAAAGACCAAAATGGACGAACTTGGTCAACTTGGATGATTCTTTGACCCAATATCTCTTCGTTGGTCTCAATTTCTCACATAATTTTTTGTGTCATATTACATCAATCTTTGCATGACGTTTGACTTTGGTCAACTTTGAAGCTACTCGGAACGAAGAAAGACCAAATGGACGAACTTGGTCAACTTGGATGATTCTTTGACCAAATCTCTCTTTGTGGTCTCGTCTCAAGTTTCTCCACATAATTTTTTGTGTCATATTACATCAATCTTTGCATGACGTTTGACTTTGGTCAACTTTGAAGCTACTCGGAACGAAGAAAGACCAAAATGGACAGACTTGGTCAACTTGGATGATTCTTTGGACCCAATATCTCTTCGTTGGTCTCAAACATCTCCACATGATTTATTTGGCATATTACATCAATCTTTGCATGACGTTAGACTTTGGTCAACTTTGAAGCTACTCGGAACGAAGAAAGACTAAAATGGACGAACTTGGTTAACTTGGATGATTCTTTGACAAAAT
>JAKRYI020000086.1:0-31799 GCA_022379115.2 Bauhinia variegata
AAATGTGTCCATATTACATCAATCTATGCTTGACATTTGGCTTCGTCAACTTTGAAGCTTGTCGAAACGAAGAAGACCAAAATGGACGAACTTGGTCATGTTGGATGATTCTTGGACCAAATCTCTCTTCGTTGGTCTCAAACTTCTCCACATGGTTTAATGTGTCATATTACATCAATCTATGCTTGACATTTGGCTTCGGTCAACTTTGAAGCTAGTCGAAACGAAGAAAGACCAAAATGGACGAACTTGGTCCATGTGGATGATTCTTGGACCAAATCTCTCTTCGTTGGTCTCAAACTTCTCCACATGGTTTATTGTGTCATATTACATCAATCTATGCTTGACATTTGGCTTCGGTCAACTTTGAAGCTAGTCGAAACGAAGAAAGACCAAAATGGACGAACTTGGTCCTGTGGATGATTCTTGGACCAAATCTCTCTTCGTTGGTCTCAAACTTCTCCACATGGTTTATTGTGTCATATTACATCAATCTATGCTTGACATTTGGCTTCGGTCAACTTTGAAGCTAGTCGAAACAAGAAACCCAAAATGGACGAACTTGGTCCAAGTGGATGATTCTTGGACCAAATCTCTCTTCGTTGGTCTCAAACTTCTCCACATGGTTTATTGTGTCATATTACATCAATCTATGCTTGACATTTGGCTTCGGTCAACTTTGAAGCTAGTCGAAACGAAGAAAGACCAAAATGGACGAACTTGGTCCAGTTGGATGATTCTTGGACCAAATCTCTCTTCGTTGGTCTCAAACTTCTCCACATGGTTTAATGTGTCATATTACATCAATCTATGCTTGACATTTGGCTTCGGTCAACTTTGAAGCTAGTCGAAACGAAGAAAGACCAAAATGGACGAACTTGGTCCAGTTGGATGATTCTTGGACCAAATCTCTCTTCGTTGGTCTCAAACTTCTCCACATGGTTTAATTGTGTCATATTACATCAATCTATGCTTGACATTTGGCTTCGGTCAACTTTGAAGCTAGTCGAAACGAAGAAAGACCAAAATGGACGAACTTGGTCAAGTGGATGATTCTTGGACCAAATCTCTCTCGTTGGTCTCAAACTTCTCCACATGGTTTATTGTGTCATATTACATCAATCTATGCTTGACATTTGGCTTCGTCAACTTTGAAGCTAGTCGAAACGAAGAAAGACCAAAATGGACGAACTTGGTTAAGTGGATGATTCTTGGACCAAATCTCTCTTCGTTGGTCTCAAACTTCTCCACATGGTTTATTGTGTCATATTACATCAATCTATGCTTGACATTTGGCTTCGGTCAACTTTGAAGCTAGTCGAAACGAAGAAAGACCAAAATGGACGAACTTGGTTAAGTTGGATGATTCTTGGACCAAATCTCTCTTCGTTGGTCTCAAACTTCTCCACATGGTTTATTGTGTCATATTACATCAATCTATGCTTGACATTTGGCTTCGGTCAACTTTGAAGCTAGTCGAAACAAGAAAGACCAAAATGGACGAACTTGGTTAAGTTGGATGATTCTTGGACCAAATCTCTCTTCGTTGGTCTCAAACTTCTCCACATGGTTTATTGTGTCATATTACATCAATCTATGCTTGACATTTGGCTTCGGTCAACTTTGAAGCTGTCGAAACGAAGAAAGACCAAAATGGACGAACTTGGTTAAGTGGATGATTCTTGGACCAAATCTCTCTTCGTTGGTCTCAAACTTCTCCACATGGTTTATTGTGTCATATTACATCAATCTATGCTTGACATTTGGCTTCGGTCAACTTTGAAGCTTGTCGAAACGAAGAAAGACCAAAATGGACGAACTTGGTTAAGTTGGATGATTCTTGGACCAAATCTCTCTTCGTTGGTCTCAAACTTCTCCACATGGTTATGTGTCATATTACATCAATCTATGCTTGACATTTGGCTTCGGTCAACTTTGAAGCTTGTCGAAACGAAGAAAGACCAAAATGGACGAACTTGGTCCAGTTGGATGATTCTTGGACCAAATCTCTCTTCGTTGGTCTCAAACTTCTCCACATGGTTTATTGTGTCATATTACATCAATCTATGCTTGACATTTGGCTTCGGTCAACTTTGAAGCTAGTCGAAACGAAAAAGACCAAAATGGACGAACTTGGTTAAGTTGGATGATTCTTGGACCAAATCTCTCTTCGTTGGTCTCAAACTTCTCCACATGGTTTATTGTGTCATATTACATCAATCTATGCTTGACATTTGGCTTCGGTCAACTTTGAAGCTAGTCGAAACGAAGAAAGACCAAAATGGACGAACTTGGTAAGTTGGATGATTCTTGGACCAAATCTCTCTTCGTTGGTCTCAAACTTCTCCACATGGTTTATTGTGTCATATTACATCAATCTATGCTTGACATTTGGCTTCGGTCAACTTTGAAGCTAGTCGAAACGAAGAAAGACCAAAATGGACGAACTTGGTTAAGTTGGATGATTCTTGGACCAAATCTCTCTTCGTTGGTCTCAAACTTCTCCACATGGTTTATTGTGTCATATTACATCAATCTATGCTTGACATTTGGCTTCGGTCAACTTTGAAGCTTGTCGAAACGAAGAAAGACCAAAATGGACGAACTTGGTTAATTGGATGATTCTTGGACCAAATCTCTCTTCGTTGGTCTCAAACTTCTCCACATGGTTTATTGTGTCATATTACATCAATCTATGCTTGACATTTGGCTTCGGTCAACTTTGAAGCTTGTCGAAACGAAGAAAGACCAAAATGGACGAACTTGGTCAAGTTGGATGATTCTTGGACCAAATCTCTCTTCGTTGGTCTCAAACTTCTCCACATGGTTTATTGTGTCATATTACATCAATCTATGCTTGACATTTGGCTTCGGTCAACTTTGAAGCTAGTCGAAACGAAGAAAGACCAAAATGGACGAACTTGGTTAAGTTGGATGATTCTTGGACCAAATCTCTCTTCGTTGGTCTCAAACTTCTCCACATGGTTTATTGTGTCATATTACATCAATCTATGCTTGACATTTGGCTTCGGTCAACTTTGAAGCTTGTCGAAACGAAGAAAGACCAAAATGGACGAACTTGGTCAAGTTGGATGATTCTTGGACCAAATCTCTCTTCGTTGGTCTCAAACTTCTCCACATGGTTTAATGTGTCATATTACATCAATCTATGCTTGACATTTGGCTTCGGTCAACTTTGAAGCTAGTCGAAACGAAAAAGACCAAAATGGACGAACTTGGTCAATGTGGATGATTCTTGGACCAAATCTCTCTTCGTTGGTCTCAAACTTCTCCACATGGTTTATTGTCATATTACATCAATCTATGCTTGACATTTGGCTTCGGTCAACTTTGAAGCTAGTCGAAACGAAGAAAGACCAAAATGGACGAACTTGGTTAAGTTGGATGATTCTTGGACCAAATCTCTCTTCGTTGGTCTCAAACTTCTCCACATGGTTTATTGTGTCATATTACATCAATCTATGCTTGACATTTGGCTTCGGTCAACTTTGAAGCTTGTCGAAACGAAGAAAGACCAAAATGGACGAACTTGGTTAAGTGGATGATTCTTGGACCAAATCTCTCTCGTTGGTCTCAAACTTCTCCACATGGTTTATTGTGTCATATTACATCAATCTATGCTTGACATTTGGCTTCGGTCAACTTTGAAGCTAGTCGAAACGAAGAAAGACCAAAATGGACGAACTTGGTTAAGTTGGATGATTCTTGGACCAAATCTCTCTTCGTTGGTCTCAAACTTCTCCACATGGTTTAATGTGTCATATTACATCAATCTATGCTTGACATTTGGCTTCGGTCAACTTTGAAGCTAGTCGAAACGAAGAAAGACCAAAATGGACGAACTTGGTTTTTTGATTCTTGGACCAAAATCTCTTTTTTTGGTCTTCAACTTCTCCACTTTTTTTTTTTTTTTCTATGCTTGACATTTTTTTTTGATTTGAAGAGGACTCAAAGTGGAATTGGATTCTTGGACCAAATCTCTCTTCGTTGGTCTCAAACTTCTCCACATGGTTTAATGTCATATTACATCAATCTATGCTTGACATTTGGCTTCGGTCAACTTTGAAGCTTGTCGAAACGAAGAAAGACCAAAATGGACGAACTTGGTCCAGTGGATGATTCTTGACCAAATCTCTCTTCGTTGGTCTCAAACTTCTCCACATGGTTTAATGTGTCATATTACATCAATCTATGCTTGACATTGGCTTCGGTCAACTTTGAAGCTTGTCGAAACGAAGAAAGACCAAAATGGACGAACTTGGTCCAGTGGATGATTCTTGGACCAAATCTCTCTTCGTTGGTCTCAAACTTCTCCACATGGTTTATTGTGTCATATTACATCAATCTATGCTTGACATTTGGCTTCGGTCAACTTTGAAGCTTGTCGAAACGAAGAAAGACCAAAATGGACGAACTTGGTCCATGTGGATGATTCTTGGACCAAATCTCTCTTCGTTGGTCTCAAACTTCTCCACATGGTTTAATGTGTCATATTACATCAATCTATGCTTGACATTTGGCTTCGGTCAACTTTGAAGCTTGTCGAAAGAAAGAAGACCAAAATGGACGAACTTGGTTAAGTGGATGATTCTTGGACCAAATCTCTCTTCGTTGGTCTCAAACTTCTCCACATGGTTTATTGTGTCATATTACATCAATCTATGCTTGACATTTGGCTTCGTCAACTTTGAAGCTTGTCGAAACGAAGAAAGACCAAAATGGACGAACTTGTTAACTTGGATGATTCTTGGACCAAATCTCTCTTCGTTGGTCTCAAACTTCTCCACATGGTTTATTGTGTCATATTACATCAATCTATGCTTGACATTTGGCTTCGGTCAACTTTGAAGCTTGTCGAAACGAAGAAGGACCAAAATGGACGAACTTGTTAATTGGATGATTCTTGGACCAAATCTCTCTTCGTTGGTCTCAAACTTCTCCACATGGTTTATGTGTCATATTACATCAATCTATGCTTGACATTTGGCTTCGTCAACTTTGAAGCTAGTCGAAACAAAAGAAGGACCAAAATGGACGAACTTGGTCAAGTTGGATGATTCTTGGACCAAATCTCTCTTCGTTGGTCTCAAACTTCTCCACATGGTTTATGTGTCATATTACATCAATCTATGCTTGACATTTGGCTTCGGTCAACTTTGAAGCTTGTCGAAACGAAGAAGACCAAAATGGACGAACTTGGTTAATGTGGATGATTCTTGGACCAAATCTCTCTTCGTTGGTCTCAAACTTCTCCACATGGTTTAATGTGTCATATTACATCAATCTATGCTTGACATTTGGCTTCGGTCAACTTTGAAGCTAGTCGAAACGAAGAAGACCAAAATGGACGAACTTGGTCCAGTGGATGATTCTTGGACCAAATCTCTCTCGTTGGTCTCAAACTTCTCCACATGGTTTATTGTGTCATATTACATCAATCTATGCTTGACATTTGGCTTCGGTTAACTTTGAAGCTTGTCGAAACGAAGAAGGACCAAAATGGACGAACTTGGTTAATGTGGATGATTCTTGGACCAAATCTCTCTTCGTTGGTCTCAAACTTCTCCACATGGTTTATTGTGTCATATTACATCAATCTATGCTTGACATTTGGCTTCGGTCAACTTTGAAGCTTGTCGAAACGAAGAAAGACCAAAATGGACGAACTTGGTCCAGTGGATGATTCTTGACCAAATCTCTCTTCGTTGGTCTCAAACTTCTCCACATGGTTTAATGTGTCATATTACATCAATCTATGCTTGACATTTGGCTTCGGTCAACTTTGAAGCTTGTCGAAACGAAGAAAGACCAAAATGGACGAACTTGGTCCATGTGGATGATTCTTGGACCAAATCTCTCTTCGTTGGTCTCAAACTTCTCCACATGGTTTATTGTGTCATATTACATCAATCTATGCTTGACATTTGGCTTCGGTCAACTTTGAAGCTAGTCGAAACGAAGAAAGACCAAAATGGACGAACTTGGTCCATGTGGATGATTCTTGGACCAAATCTCTCTTCGTTGGTCTCAAACTTCTCCACATGGTTTATTGTGTCATATTACATCAATCTATGCTTGACATTTGCTTCGGTCAACTTTGAAGCTAGTCGAAACAAAAAGACCAAAATGGACGAACTTGGTCCAGTTGGATGATTCTTGGACCAAATCTCTCTTCGTTGGTCTCAAACTTCTCCACATGGTTTAATGTGTCATATTACATCAATCTATGCTTGACATTTGGCTTCGGTCAACTTTGAAGCTTGTCGAAACGAAGAAAGACCAAAATGGACGAACTTGGTCCACTGGATGATTCTTGGACCAAATCTCTCTTCGTTGGTCTCAAACTTCTCCACATGGTTTATTGTGTCATATTACATCAATCTATGCTTGACATTTGGCTTCGGTCAACTTTGAAGCTTGTCGAAACGAAGAAGACCAAAATGGACGAACTTGGTCCAGTGGATGATTCTTGGACCAAATCTCTCTTCGTTGGTCTCAAACTTCTCCACATGGTTTATGTGTCATATTACATCAATCTATGCTTGACATTTGGCTTCGGTCAACTTTGAAGCTTCGAAACGAAGAAAGACCAAAATGGACGAACTTGGTCCATTGGATGATTCTTGGACCAAATCTCTCTTCGTTGGTCTCAAACTTCTCCACATGGTTTATTGTGTCATATTACATCAATCTATGCTTGACATTTGGCTTCGGTCAACTTTGAAGCTAGTCGAAACGAAGAAGGACCAAAATGGACGAACTTGGTCCATGTGGATGATTCTTGGACCAAATCTCTCTTCGTTGGTCTCAAACTTCTCCACATGGTTTATTGTGTCATATTACATCAATCTATGCTTGACATTTGGCTTCGGTCAACTTTGAAGCTTGTCGAAACGAAAAGACCAAAATGGACGAACTTGGTCAATGGATGATTCTTGGACCAAATCTCTCTTCTTGGTCTCAAACTTCTCCACATGCATTGTTTAATGTGTCATATTACATCAATCTATGCTTGACATTTGGCTTCGGTCAACTTTGAAGCTTGTCGAAACGAAGAAAGACCAAAATGGACGAACTTGGTCCAGTGGATGATTCTTGACCAAATCTCTCTTCGTTGGTCTCAAACTTCTCCACATGGTTTATGTGTCATATTACATCAATCTATGCTTGACATTTGGCTTCGGTCAACTTTGAAGCTAGTCGAAACAAAGAAAGACCAAAATGGACGAACTTGGTTAAGTGGATGATTCTTGGACCAAATCTCTCTTCGTTGGTCTCAAACTTCTCCACATGGTTTATTGTGTCATATTACATCAATCTATGCTTGACATTTGGCTTCGGTCAACTTTGAAGCTTGTCGAAACGAAGAAAGACCAAAATGGACGAACTTGGTCCATGTGGATGATTCTTGGACCAAATCTCTCTTCGTTGGTCTCAAACTTCTCCACATGGTTTATTGTGTCATATTACATCAATCTATGCTTGACATTTGGCTTCGGTCAACTTTGAAGCTTGTCGAAACGAAGAAAGACCAAAATGGACGAACTTGGTCCATGTGGATGATTCTTGGACCAAATCTCTCTTCGTTGGTCTCAAACTTCTCCACATGGTTTATTGTGTCATATTACATCAATCTATGCTTGACATTTGGCTTCGGTCAACTTTGAAGCTGTCGAAACGAAGAAAGACCAAAATGGACGAACTTGGTTAAGTGGATGATTCTTGGACCAAATCTCTCTTCGTTGGTCTCAAACTTCTCCACATGGTTTAATGTGTCATATTACATCAATCTATGCTTGACATTTGGCTTCGGTCAACTTTGAAGCTAGTCGAAACGAAGAAAGACCAAAATGGACGAACTTGGTTAGTTGGATGATTCTTGGACCAAATCTCTCTTCGTTGGTCTCAAACTTCTCCACATGGTTTATTGTGTCATATTACATCAATCTATGCTTGACATTTGGCTTCGGTCAACTTTGAAGCTAGTCGAAACGAAGAAAGACCAAAATGGACGAACTTGGTCCATTGGATGATTCTTGGACCAAATCTCTCTTCGTTGGTCTCAAACTTCTCCACATGGTTTAATGTGTCATATTACATCAATCTATGCTTGACATTTGGCTTCGGTCAACTTTGAAGCTTGTCGAAACGAAGAAAGACCAAAATGGACGAACTTGGTCCATTGGATGATTCTTGGACCAAATCTCTCTTCGTTGGTCTCAAACTTCTCCACATGGTTTATTGTGTCATATTACATCAATCTATGCTTGACATTTGGCTTCGGTCAACTTTGAAGCTTGTCGAAACGAAGAAAGACCAAAATGGACGAACTTGGTTAATGTGGATGATTCTTGGACCAAATCTCTCTTCGTTGGTCTCAAACTTCTCCACATGGTTTATTGTGTCATATTACATCAATCTATGCTTGACATTTGGCTTCGGTCAACTTTGAAGCTTGTCGAAACGAAGAAAGACCAAAATGGACGAACTTGGTCCTTGGACCAAATCTCTCTTCGTTGGTCTCAAACTTCTCCACATGGTTTATTGTGTCATATTACATCAATCTATGCTTGACATTTGGCTTCGGTCAACTTTGAAGCTTGTCGAAACGAAGAAAGACCAAAATGGACGAACTTGGTCCATGTGATGATTCTTGGACCAAATCTCTCTTCGTTGGTCTCAAACTTCTCCACATGGTTTATTGTGTCATATTACATCAATCTATGCTTGACATTTGGCTTCGGTCAACTTTGAAGCTTGTCGAAACGAAGAAAGACCAAAATGGACGAACTTGGTCCAGTGGATGATTCTTGGACCAAATCTCTCTTCGTTGGTCTCAAACTTCTCCACATGGTTTATTGTGTCATATTACATCAATCTATGCTTGACATTTGGCTTCGGTCAACTTTGAAGCTGTCGAAACGAAGAAAGACCAAAATGGACGAACTTGGTTAAGTGGATGATTCTTGGACCAAATCTCTCTTCGTTGGTCTCAAACTTCTCCACATGGTTTATTGTGTCATATTACATCAATCTATGCTTGACATTTGGCTTCGGTCAACTTTGAAGCTTGTCGAAACGAAGAAAGACCAAAATGGACGAACTTGGTTCAGTTGGATGATTCTTGGACCAAATCTCTCTTCGTTGGTCTCAAACTTCTCCACATGGTTTATTGTGTCATATTACATCAATCTATGCTTGACATTTGGCTTCGGTCAACTTTGAAGCTGTCGAAACGAAGAAAGACCAAAATGGACGAACTTGGTCCATGTGGATGATTCTTGGACCAAATCTCTCTTCGTTGGTCTCAAACTTCTCCACATGGTTTATTGTGTCATATTACATCAATCTATGCTTGACATTTGGCTTCGGTCAACTTTGAAGCTAGTCGAAACGAAGAAGACCAAAATGGACGAACTTGGTTAATGTGGATGATTCTTGGACCAAATCTCTCTTCGTTGGTCTCAAACTTCTCCACATGGTTTATTGTGTCATATTACATCAATCTATGCTTGACATTTGGCTTCGTCAACTTTGAAGCTTGTCGAAACGAAGAAGGACCAAAATGACGAACTTGGTTAAGTGGATGATTCTTGGACCAAATCTCTCTTCGTTGGTCTCAAACTTCTCCACATGGTTTATTGTGTCATATTACATCAATCTATGCTTGACATTTGGCTTCGGTCAACTTTGAAGCTTGTCGAAACGAAGAAAGACCAAAATGGACGAACTTGGTTAATGGATGATTCTTGGACCAAATCTCTCTTCGTTGGTCTCAAACTTCTCCACATGGTTTATTGTGTCATATTACATCAATCTATGCTTGACATTTGGCTTCGGTCAACTTTGAAGCTTGTCGAAACGAAGAAGACCAAAATGGACGAACTTGGTCCATTGGATGATTCTTGGACCAAATCTCTCTTCGTTGGTCTCAAACTTCTCCACATGGTTTATTGTGTCATATTACATCAATCTATGCTTGACATTTGGCTTCGGTCAACTTTGAAGCTTGTCGAAACGAAGAAGGACCAAAATGGACGAACTTGGTCCATTGGACCAAATCTCTCTTCGTTGGTCTCAAACTTCTCCACATGGTTTATTGTGTCATATTACATCAATCTATGCTTGACATTTGGCTTCGGTCAACTTTGAAGCTTGTCGAAACGAAGAAAGACCAAAATGGACGAACTTGGTCCATGTGGATGATTCTTGGACCAAATCTCTCTTCGTTGGTCTCAAACTTCTCCACATGGTTTATTGTGTCATATTACATCAATCTATGCTTGACATTTGGCTTCGGTCAACTTTGAAGCTTGTCGAAACGAAGAAAGACCAAAATGGACGAACTTGGTCCAGTGGATGATTCTTGGACCAAATCTCTCTTCGTTGGTCTCAAACTTCTCCACATGGTTAATGTGTCATATTACATCAATCTATGCTTGACATTTGGCTTCGGTCAACTTTGAAGCTTGTCGAAACGAAGAAGACCAAAATGGACGAACTTGGTTAATGTGGATGATTCTTGGACCAAATCTCTCTTCGTTGGTCTCAAACTTCTCCACATGGTTTATGTGTCATATTACATCAATCTATGCTTGACATTTGGCTTCGGTCAACTTTGAAGCTTGTCGAAACGAAGAAGGACCAAAATGGACGAACTTGGTCCAGTTGGATGATTCTTGGACCAAATCTCTCTTCGTTGGTCTCAAACTTCTCCACATGGTTTAATGTGTCATATTACATCAATCTATGCTTGACATTTGGCTTCGGTCAACTTTGAAGCTGTCGAAACGAAGAAAGACCAAAATGGACGAACTTGGTTATTTGGATGATTCTTGGACCAAATCTCTCTTCGTTGGTCTCAAACTTCTCCACATGGTTTATTGTGTCATATTACATCAATCTATGCTTGACATTTGGCTTCGTCAACTTTGAAGCTTGTCGAAACAAAAAGACCAAAATGGACGAACTTGGTTAAGTGGATGATTCTTGGACCAAATCTCTCTTCGTTGGTCTCAAACTTCTCCACATGGTTTATTGTGTCATATTACATCAATCTATGCTTGACATTTGGCTTCGGTCAACTTTGAAGCTTGTCGAAACGAAAGAGGACCAAAATGGACGAACTTGGTCCATTGGATGATTCTTGGACCAAATCTCTCTTCGTTGGTCTCAAACTTCTCCACATGGTTTAATGTGTCATATTACATCAATCTATGCTTGACATTTGGCTTCGGTCAACTTTGAAGCTAGTCGAAAAAAAAAGACCAAAATGGACGAACTTGGTCCAGTTGGATGATTCTTGGACCAAATCTCTCTTCGTTGGTCTCAAACTTCTCCACATGGTTTAATGTGTCATATTACATCAATCTATGCTTGACATTTGGCTTCGTTCAACTTTGAAGCTTGTCGAAACGAAGAAGACCAAAATGGACGAACTTGGTCCATGTGGATGATTCTTGGACCAAATCTCTCTTCGTTGGTCTCAAACTTCTCCACATGGTTTATTGTGTCATATTACATCAATCTATGCTTGACATTTGGCTTCGGTCAACTTTGAAGCTTGTCGAAACGAAGAAGACCAAAATGGACGAACTTGGTCCATTGGACCAAATCTCTCTTCGTTGGTCTCAAACTTCTCCACATGGTTTATTGTGTCATATTACATCAATCTATGCTTGACATTTGGCTTCGGTCAACTTTGAAGCTGTCGAAACAAGAAAGACCAAAATGGACGAACTTGGTCCATGGGATGATTCTTGGACCAAATCTCTCTTCGTTGGTCTCAAACTTCTCCACATGGTTTATTGTGTCATATTACATCAATCTATGCTTGACATTTGGCTTCGGTCAACTTTGAAGCTTGTCGAAACGAAAAAGACCAAAATGGACGAACTTGGTCCATGTGGATGATTCTTGGACCAAATCTCTCTTCGTTGGTCTCAAACTTCTCCACATGGTTTAATGTGTCATATTACATCAATCTATGCTTGACATTTGGCTTCGGTCAACTTTGAAGCTTGTCGAAACGAAGAAAGACCAAAATGGACGAACTTGGTCCAGTGGATGATTCTTGGACCAAATCTCTCTTCGTTGGTCTCAAACTTCTCCACATGGTTTATTGTGTCATATTACATCAATCTATGCTTGACATTTGGCTTCGGTCAACTTTGAAGCTAGTCGAAACGAAGAAAGACCAAAATGGACGAACTTGGTTAAGTGGATGATTCTTGGACCAAATCTCTCTTTCGTTGGTCTCAAACTTCTCCACATGGTTTATTGTGTCATATTACATCAATCTATGCTTGACATTTGGCTTCGGTCAACTTTGAAGCTTGTCGAAACGAAGAAAGACCAAAATGGACGAACTTGGTTAAGTGGATGATTCTGGACCAAATCTCTCTTCGTTGGTCTCAAACTTCTCCACATGGTTTATTGTGTCATATTACATCAATCTATGCTTGACATTTGGCTTCGGTCAACTTTGAAGCTAGTCGAAAGAAGAAAGACCAAAATGGACGAACTTGGTCCATGGGATGATTCTTGGACCAAATCTCTCTTCGTTGGTCTCAAACTTCTCCACATGGTTTAATGTGTCATATTACATCAATCTATGCTTGACATTTGGCTTCGGTCAACTTTGAAGCTTGTCGAAACGAAGAAAGACCAAAATGGACGAACTTGGTCTTGTGGATGATTCTTGGACCAAATCTCTCTTCGTTGGTCTCAAACTTCTCCACATGGTTTATTGTGTCATATTACATCAATCTATGCTTGACATTTGGCTTCGGTCAACTTTGAAGCTTGTCGAAACGAAGAAAGACCAAAATGGACGAACTTGGTCAATGTGGATGATTCTTGGACCAAATCTCTCTTCGTTGGTCTCAAACTTCTCCACATGGTTTAATGTGTCATATTACATCAATCTATGCTTGACATTTGGCTTCGGTCAACTTTGAAGCTTGTCGAAACGAAGAAAGACCAAAATGGACGAACTTGGTCCAGTTGGATGATTCTTGGACCAAATCTCTCTTCGTTGGTCTCAAACTTCTCCACATGGTTTATGTGTCATATTACATCAATCTATGCTTGACATTTGGCTTCGGTCAACTTTGAAGCTAGTCGAAACGAAGAAAGACCAAAATGGACGAACTTGGTCAATGTGGATGATTCTTGGACCAAATCTCTCTTCGTTGGTCTCAAACTTCTCCACATGGTTTAATGTGTCATATTACATCAATCTATGCTTGACATTTGGCTTCGGTCAACTTTGAAGCTTGTCGAAACGAAGAAAGACCAAAATGGACGAACTTGGTCCATGTGGATGATTCTTGGACCAAATCTCTCTTCGTTGGTCTCAAACTTCTCCACATGGTTTATGTGTCATATTACATCAATCTATGCTTGACATTTGGCTTCGGTCAACTTTGAAGCTTGTCGAAACGAAGAAAGACCAAAATGGACGAACTTGGTCCAGTGGATGATTCTTGGACCAAATCTCTCTTCGTTGGTCTCAAACTTCTCCACATGGTTTAATGTGTCATATTACATCAATCTATGCTTGACATTTGGCTTCGGTCAACTTTGAAGCTTGTCGAAACGAAGAAAGACCAAAATGGACGAACTTGCCAAGTGGATGATTCTTGGACCAAATCTCTCTTCGTTGGTCTCAAACTTCTCCACATGGTTTATTGTGTCATATTACATCAATCTATGCTTGACATTTGGCTTCGGTCAACTTTGAAGCTTGTCGAAACGAAAAAGACCAAAATGGACGAACTTGGTCAATGTGGATGATTCTTGGACCAAATCTCTCTTCGTTGGTCTCAAACTTCTCCACATGGTTTATTGTGTCATATTACATCAATCTATGCTTGACATTTGGCTTCGGTCAACTTTGAAGCTAGTCGAAACGAAGAAAGACCAAAATGGACGAACTTGGTCCAAGTGGATGATTCTTGGACCAAATCTCTCTTCGTTGGTCTCAAACTTCTCCACATGGTTTAATGTGTCATATTACATCAATCTATGCTTGACATTTGGCTTCGGTCAACTTTGAAGCTTGTCGAAACGAAGAAAGACCAAAATGGACGAACTTGGTCCATGTGGATGATTCTTGGACCAAATCTCTCTTCGTTGGTCTCAAACTTCTCCACATGGTTTATTGTGTCATATTACATCAATCTATGCTTGACATTTGGCTTCGGTCAACTTTGAAGCTTGTCGAAACGAAGAAGGACCAAAATGGACGAACTTGGTTAATGTGGATGATTCTTGGACCAAATCTCTCTTCGTTGGTCTCAAACTTCTCCACATGGTTTAATGTGTCATATTACATCAATCTATGCTTGACATTTGGCTTCGGTCAACTTTGAAGCTGTCGAAACGAAGAAAGACCAAAATGGACGAACTTGGTCCATGTTGATGATTCTTGGACCAAATCTCTCTTCGTTGGTCTCAAACTTCTCCACATGGTTTATTGTGTCATATTACATCAATCTATGCTTGACATTTGGCTTCGGTCAACTTTGAAGCTTGTCGAAACGAAGAAAGACCAAAATGGACGAACTTGGTTAATGTGATGATTCTTGGACCAAATCTCTCTTCGTTGGTCTCAAACTTCTCCACATGGTTTATTGTGTCATATTACATCAATCTATGCTTGACATTTGGCTTCGGTCAACTTTGAAGCTTGTCGAAACGAAGAAAGACCAAAATGGACGAACTTGGTCCATGTGGATGATTCTTGGACCAAATCTCTCTTCGTTGGTCTCAAACTTCTCCACATGGTTTATGTGTCATATTACATCAATCTATGCTTGACATTTGGCTTCGGTCAACTTTGAAGCTAGTCGAAACGAAGAAAGACCAAAATGGACGAACTTGGTAAGTGGATGATTCTTGGACCAAATCTCTCTTCGTTGGTCTCAAACTTCTCCACATGGTTTATGTGTCATATTACATCAATCTATGCTTGACATTTGGCTTCGGTCAACTTTGAAGCTTGTCGAAACGAAGAAAGACCAAAATGGACGAACTTGGTTAAGTTGGATGATTCTTGGACCAAATCTCTCTTCGTTGGTCTCAAACTTCTCCACATGGTTTATTGTGTCATATTACATCAATCTATGCTTGACATTTGGCTTCGGTCAACTTTGAAGCTTGTCGAAACGAAGAAAGACCAAAATGGACGAACTTGGTTAAGTTGGATGATTCTTGGACCAAATCTCTCTTCGTTGGTCTCAAACTTCTCCACATGGTTTATTGTGTCATATTACATCAATCTATGCTTGACATTTGGCTTCGGTCAACTTTGAAGCTTGTCGAAACGAAGAAAGACCAAAATGGACGAACTTGGTTAAGTGGATGATTCTTGGACCAAATCTCTCTTCGTTGGTCTCAAACTTCTCCACATGGTTTATTGTGTCATATTACATCAATCTATGCTTGACATTTGGCTTCGGTCAACTTTGAAGCTGTCGAAACGAAGAAAGACCAAAATGGACGAACTTGGTCCAGTGGATGATTCTTGGACCAAATCTCTCTTCGTTGGTCTCAAACTTCTCCACATGGTTTATGTGTCATATTACATCAATCTATGCTTGACATTTGGCTTCGGTCAACTTTGAAGCTTGTCGAAACGAAGAAAGACCAAAATGGACGAACTTGGTTAAGTGGATGATTCTTGGACCAAATCTCTCTTCGTTGGTCTCAAACTTCTCCACATGGTTTATTGTGTCATATTACATCAATCTATGCTTGACATTTGGCTTCGGTCAACTTTGAAGCTTGTCGAAACGAAGAAGACCAAAATGGACGAACTTGGTCCATGTGGATGATTCTTGGACCAAATCTCTCTTCGTTGGTCTCAAACTTCTCCACATGGTTTATTGTGTCATATTACATCAATCTATGCTTGACATTTGGCTTCGGTCAACTTTGAAGCTTGTCGAAACGAAGAAAGACCAAAATGGACGAACTTGGTTAAGTTGGATGATTCTTGGACCAAATCTCTCTTCGTTGGTCTCAAACTTCTCCACATGGTTTATTGTGTCATATTACATCAATCTATGCTTGACATTTGGCTTCGGTCAACTTTGAAGCTGTCGAAACGAAGAAAGACCAAAATGGACGAACTTGGTCCATGTGGATGATTCTTGGACCAAATCTCTCTTCGTTGGTCTCAAACTTCTCCACATGGTTTATTGTGTCATATTACATCAATCTATGCTTGACATTTGGCTTCGGTCAACTTTGAAGCTAGTCGAAACGAAGAAAGACCAAAATGGACGAACTTGGTTAAGTGGATGATTCTTGGACCAAATCTCTCTTCGTTGGTCTCAAACTTCTCCACATGGTTTATTGTGTCATATTACATCAATCTATGCTTGACATTTGGCTTCGGTCAACTTTGAAGCTTGTCGAAACGAAGAAAGACCAAAATGGACGAACTTGGTCCATGTTGATGATTCTTGGACCAAATCTCTCTTCGTTGGTCTCAAACTTCTCCACATGGTTTATTGTGTCATATTACATCAATCTATGCTTGACATTTGGCTTCGGTCAACTTTGAAGCTTGTCGAAACGAAGAAGACCAAAATGGACGAACTTGGTTAATTGGATGATTCTTGGACCAAATCTCTCTTCGTTGGTCTCAAACTTCTCCACATGGTTTAATGTGTCATATTACATCAATCTATGCTTGACATTTGGCTTCGGTCAACTTTGAAGCTAGTCGAAACGAAGAAAGACCAAAATGGACGAACTTGGTTAAGTTGGATGATTCTTGGACCAAATCTCTCTTCGTTGGTCTCAAACTTCTCCACATGGTTTATTGTGTCATATTACATCAATCTATGCTTGACATTTGGCTTCGGTCAACTTTGAAGCTTGTCGAAACGAAGAAAGACCAAAATGGACGAACTTGGTCCATGTGGATGATTCTTGGACCAAATCTCTCTTCGTTGGTCTCAAACTTCTCCACATGGTTTATTGTGTCATATTACATCAATCTATGCTTGACATTTGGCTTCGGTCAACTTTGAAGCTTGTCGAAACGAAGAAAGACCAAAATGGACGAACTTGGTTAATGTGGATGATTCTTGGACCAAATCTCTCTTCGTTGGTCTCAAACTTCTCCACATGGTTTAATGTGTCATATTACATCAATCTATGCTTGACATTTGGCTTCGGTCAACTTTGAAGCTTGTCGAAACGAAGAAAGACCAAAATGGACGAACTTGGTCCTGTGGATGATTCTTGGACCAAATCTCTCTTCGTTGGTCTCAAACTTCTCCACATGGTTTATTGTGTCATATTACATCAATCTATGCTTGACATTTGGCTTCGGTCAACTTTGAAGCTTGTCGAAACGAAGAAAGACCAAAATGGACGAACTTGGTCCATGTGGATGATTCTTGGACCAAATCTCTCTTCGTTGGTCTCAAACTTCTCCACATGGTTTAATGTGTCATATTACATCAATCTATGCTTGACATTTGGCTTCGGTCAACTTTGAAGCTTGTCGAAACGAAGAAAGACCAAAATGGACGAACTTGGTTAAGTGGATGATTCTTGGACCAAATCTCTCTTCGTTGGTCTCAAACTTCTCCACATGGTTTATTGTGTCATATTACATCAATCTATGCTTGACATTTGGCTTCGGTCAACTTTGAAGCTGTCGAAACGAAGAAAGACCAAAATGGACGAACTTGGTTAAGTTGGATGATTCTTGGACCAAATCTCTCTTCGTTGGTCTCAAACTTCTCCACATGGTTTAATGTGTCATATTACATCAATCTATGCTTGACATTTGGCTTCGGTCAACTTTGAAGCTGTCGAAACGAAGAAAGACCAAAATGGACGAACTTGGTTAAGTGGATGATTCTTGGACCAAATCTCTCTTCGTTGGTCTCAAACTTCTCCACATGGTTTAATGTGTCATATTACATCAATCTATGCTTGACATTTGGCTTCGGTCAACTTTGAAGCTTGTCGAAACGAAGAAAGACCAAAATGGACGAACTTGGTCCATTGTATGATTCTTGGACCAAATCTCTCTTCGTTGGTCTCAAACTTCTCCACATGGTTTATTGTGTCATATTACATCAATCTATGCTTGACATTTGGCTTCGGTCAACTTTGAAGCTTGTCGAAACGAAGAAAGACCAAAATGGACGAACTTGGTTAAGTTGATGATTCTTGGACCAAATCTCTCTTCGTTGGTCTCAAACTTCTCCACATGGTTTAATGTGTCATATTACATCAATCTATGCTTGACATTTGGCTTCGGTCAACTTTGAAGCTTGTCGAAACGAAGAAAGACCAAAATGGACGAACTTGGTTAAGTGGATGATTCTTGGACCAAATCTCTCTTCGTTGGTCTCAAACTTCTCCACATGGTTTAATGTGTCATATTACATCAATCTATGCTTGACATTTGGCTTCGGTCAACTTTGAAGCTTGTCGAAACGAAGAAAGACCAAAATGGACGAACTTGGTTAAGTTGGATGATTCTTGGACCAAATCTCTCTTCGTTGGTCTCAAACTTCTCCACATGGTTTAATGTGTCATATTACATCAATCTATGCTTGACATTTGGCTTCGGTCAACTTTGAAGCTAGTCGAAACGAAGAAAGACCAAAATGGACGAACTTGGTAATGTTGGATGATTCTTGGACCAAATCTCTCTTCGTTGGTCTCAAACTTCTCCACATGGTTTATTGTGTCATATTACATCAATCTATGCTTGACATTTGGCTTCGGTCAACTTTGAAGCTAGTCGAAACGAAGAAAGACCAAAATGGACGAACTTGGTTAATTGGATGATTCTTGGACCAAATCTCTCTTCGTTGGTCTCAAACTTCTCCACATGGTTTATTGTGTCATATTACATCAATCTATGCTTGACATTTGGCTTCGGTCAACTTTGAAGCTTGTCGAAACGAAGAAAGACCAAAATGGACGAACTTGGTTAAGTGGATGATTCTTGGACCAAATCTCTCTTCGTTGGTCTCAAACTTCTCCACATGGTTTATGTGTCATATTACATCAATCTATGCTTGACATTTGGCTTCGGTCAACTTTGAAGCTTGTCGAAACGAAGAAAGACCAAAATGGACGAACTTGGTTAAGTGGATGATTCTTGGACCAAATCTCTCTTCGTTGGTCTCAAACTTCTCCACATGGTTTATTGTGTCATATTACATCAATCTATGCTTGACATTTGGCTTCGGTCAACTTTGAAGCTAGTCGAAACGAAGAAAGACCAAAATGGACGAACTTGGTTAAGTGGATGATTCTTGGACCAAATCTCTCTTCGTTGGTCTCAAACTTCTCCACATGGTTTATTGTGTCATATTACATCAATCTATGCTTGACATTTGGCTTCGGTCAACTTTGAAGCTGTCGAAACGAAGAAAGACCAAAATGGACGAACTTGGTCAAGTGGATGATTCTTGGACCAAATCTCTCTTCGTTGGTCTCAAACTTCTCCACATGGTTTATGTGTCATATTACATCAATCTATGCTTGACATTTGGCTTCGGTCAACTTTGAAGCTTGTCGAAACGAAGAAAGACCAAAATGGACGAACTTGGTTAAGTGGATGATTCTTGGACCAAATCTCTCTTCGTTGGTCTCAAACTTCTCCACATGGTTTATTGTGTCATATTACATCAATCTATGCTTGACATTTGGCTTCGGTCAACTTTGAAGCTAGTCGAAACGAAGAAAGACCAAAATGGACGAACTTGGTTAAGTTGATGATTCTTGGACCAAATCTCTCTTCGTTGGTCTCAAACTTCTCCACATGGTTTATTGTGTCATATTACATCAATCTATGCTTGACATTTGGCTTCGGTCAACTTTGAAGCTAGTCGAAACGAAGAAAGACCAAAATGGACGAACTTGGTCCATTGGATGATTCTTGGACCAAATCTCTCTTCGTTGGTCTCAAACTTCTCCACATGGTTTATTGTGTCATATTACATCAATCTATGCTTGACATTTGGCTTCGGTCAACTTTGAAGCTTGTCGAAACGAAGAAAGACCAAAATGGACGAACTTGGTCCAGTGGATGATTCTTGGACCAAATCTCTCTTCGTTGGTCTCAAACTTCTCCACATGGTTTATTGTGTCATATTACATCAATCTATGCTTGACATTTGGCTTCGGTCAACTTTGAAGCTTGTCGAAACGAAGAAAGACCAAAATGGACGAACTTGGTTAAGTGGATGATTCTTGGACCAAATCTCTCTTCGTTGGTCTCAAACTTCTCCACATGGTTTATTGTGTCATATTACATCAATCTATGCTTGACATTTGGCTTCGGTCAACTTTGAAGCTAGTCGAAACGAAGAAAGACCAAAATGGACGAACTTGGTAAGTGGATGATTCTTGGACCAAATCTCTCTTCGTTGGTCTCAAACTTCTCCACATGGTTTATTGTGTCATATTACATCAATCTATGCTTGACATTTGGCTTCGGTCAACTTTGAAGCTAGTCGAAACGAAGAAAGACCAAAATGGACGAACTTGGTTAAGTTGATGATTCTTGGACCAAATCTCTCTTCGTTGGTCTCAAACTTCTCCACATGGTTTATTGTGTCATATTACATCAATCTATGCTTGACATTTGGCTTCGGTCAACTTTGAAGCTAGTCGAAACGAAGAAAGACCAAAATGGACGAACTTGGTTAAGTTGATGATTCTTGGACCAAATCTCTCTTCGTTGGTCTCAAACTTCTCCACATGGTTTATTGTGTCATATTACATCAATCTATGCTTGACATTTGGCTTCGGTCAACTTTGAAGCTTGTCGAAACGAAGAAAGACCAAAATGGACGAACTTGGTTAAGTGGATGATTCTTGGACCAAATCTCTCTTCGTTGGTCTCAAACTTCTCCACATGGTTTATTGTGTCATATTACATCAATCTATGCTTGACATTTGGCTTCGGTCAACTTTGAAGCTAGTCGAAACGAAGAAGACCAAAATGGACGAACTTGGTTAAGTGGATGATTCTTGGACCAAATCTCTCTTCGTTGGTCTCAAACTTCTCCACATGGTTTATTGTGTCATATTACATCAATCTATGCTTGACATTTGGCTTCGGTCAACTTTGAAGCTAGTCGAAACGAAGAAAGACCAAAATGGACGAACTTGGTTAAAGTGGATGATTCTTGGACCAAATCTCTCTTCGTTGGTCTCAAACTTCTCCACATGGTTTATGTGTCATATTACATCAATCTATGCTTGACATTTGGCTTCGGTCAACTTTGAAGCTAGTCGAAACGAAGAAAGACCAAAATGGACGAACTTGGTTAAGTTGATGATTCTTGGACCAAATCTCTCTTCGTTGGTCTCAAACTTCTCCACATGGTTTATTGTGTCATATTACATCAATCTATGCTTGACATTTGGCTTCGGTCAACTTTGAAGCTAGTCGAAACGAAGAAAGACCAAAATGGACGAACTTGGTTAAGTTGATGATTCTTGGACCAAATCTCTCTTCGTTGGTCTCAAACTTCTCCACATGGTTTATGTGTCATATTACATCAATCTATGCTTGACATTTGGCTTCGGTCAACTTTGAAGCTAGTCGAAACGAAGAAAGACCAAAATGGACGAACTTGGTTAATGTGGATGATTCTTGGACCAAATCTCTCTTCGTTGGTCTCAAACTTCTCCACATGGTTTATTGTGTCATATTACATCAATCTATGCTTGACATTTGGCTTCGGTCAACTTTGAAGCTAGTCGAAACGAAGAAAGACCAAAATGGACGAACTTGGTCAAGTGGATGATTCTTGGACCAAATCTCTCTTCGTTGGTCTCAAACTTCTCCACATGGTTTATGTGTCATATTACATCAATCTATGCTTGACATTTGGCTTCGGTCAACTTTGAAGCTTGTCGAAAGAAGAAAGACCAAAATGGACGAACTTGGTCAAGTGGATGATTCTTGGACCAAATCTCTCTTCGTTGGTCTCAAACTTCTCCACATGGTTTATTGTGTCATATTACATCAATCTATGCTTGACATTTGGCTTCGGTCAACTTTGAAGCTAGTCGAAACGAAGAAGACCAAAATGGACGAACTTGGTCATTGGATGATTCTTGGACCAAATCTCTCTTCGTTGGTCTCAAACTTCTCCACATGGTTTATTGTGTCATATTACATCAATCTATGCTTGACATTTGGCTTCGGTCAACTTTGAAGCTTGTCGAAACGAAGAAAGACCAAAATGGACGAACTTGGTCAATTGGATGATTCTTGGACCAAATCTCTCTTCGTTGGTCTCAAACTTCTCCACATGGTTTATTGTGTCATATTACATCAATCTATGCTTGACATTTGGCTTCGGTCAACTTTGAAGCTTGTCGAAACGAAGAAAGACCAAAATGGACGAACTTGGCAAGTGGATGATTCTTGGACCAAATCTCTCTTCGTTGGTCTCAAACTTCTCCACATGGTTTATTGTGTCATATTACATCAATCTATGCTTGACATTTGGCTTCGGTCAACTTTGAAGCTAGTCGAAACGAAGAAAGACCAAAATGGACGAACTTGGTCCATGTATGATTCTTGGACCAAATCTCTCTTCGTTGGTCTCAAACTTCTCCACATGGTTTATTGTGTCATATTACATCAATCTATGCTTGACATTTGGCTTCGGTCAACTTTGAAGCTAGTCGAAAAGAAGAAAGACCAAAATGGACGAACTTGGTTAAGTTGGATGATTCTTGGACCAAATCTCTCTTCGTTGGTCTCAAACTTCTCCACATGGTTTATGTGTCATATTACATCAATCTATGCTTGACATTTGGCTTCGGTCAACTTTGAAGCTAGTCGAAACGAAGAAAGACCAAAATGGACGAACTTGGTAAGTGGATGATTCTTGGACCAAATCTCTCTTCGTTGGTCTCAAACTTCTCCACATGGTTTATTGTGTCATATTACATCAATCTATGCTTGACATTTGGCTTCGGTCAACTTTGAAGCTTGTCGAAACGAAGAAAGACCAAAATGGACGAACTTGGTTAAGTGGATGATTCTTGGACCAAATCTCTCTTCGTTGGTCTCAAACTTCTCCACATGGTTTATTGTGTCATATTACATCAATCTATGCTTGACATTTGGCTTCGGTCAACTTTGAAGCTAGTCGAAACGAAGAAAGACCAAAATGGACGAACTTGGTTAATGTGGATGATTCTTGGACCAAATCTCTCTTCGTTGGTCTCAAACTTCTCCACATGGTTTATTGTGTCATATTACATCAATCTATGCTTGACATTTGGCTTCGGTCAACTTTGAAGCTTGTCGAAACGAAGAAAGACCAAAATGGACGAACTTGGTTAAGTTGATGATTCTTGGACCAAATCTCTCTTCGTTGGTCTCAAACTTCTCCACATGGTTTATTGTGTCATATTACATCAATCTATGCTTGACATTTGGCTTCGGTCAACTTTGAAGCTTGTCGAAACAAAGAAAGACCAAAATGGACGAACTTGGTTAAGTGGATGATTCTTGGACCAAATCTCTCTTCGTTGGTCTCAAACTTCTCCACATGGTTTATTGTGTCATATTACATCAATCTATGCTTGACATTTGGCTTCGGTCAACTTTGAAGCTAGTCGAAACGAAGAAAGACCAAAATGGACGAACTTGGTTAAGTTGGATGATTCTTGGACCAAATCTCTCTTCGTTGGTCTCAAACTTCTCCACATGGTTTAATGTGTCATATTACATCAATCTATGCTTGACATTTGGCTTCGGTCAACTTTGAAGCTTGTCGAAACGAAGAAAGACCAAAATGGACGAACTTGGTTAATGTGGATGATTCTTGGACCAAATCTCTCTTCGTTGGTCTCAAACTTCTCCACATGGTTTATTGTGTCATATTACATCAATCTATGCTTGACATTTGGCTTCGGTCAACTTTGAAGCTAGTCGAAACGAAGAAAGACCAAAATGGACGAACTTGGTTAAGTGGATGATTCTTGGACCAAATCTCTCTTCGTTGGTCTCAAACTTCTCCACATGGTTTATTGTGTCATATTACATCAATCTATGCTTGACATTTGGCTTCGGTCAACTTTGAAGCTAGTCGAAACGAAGAAAGACCAAAATGGACGAACTTGGTTAAGTTGATGATTCTTGGACCAAATCTCTCTTCGTTGGTCTCAAACTTCTCCACATGGTTTATTGTGTCATATTACATCAATCTATGCTTGACATTTGGCTTCGGTCAACTTTGAAGCTAGTCGAAACAAGAAAGACCAAAATGGACGAACTTGGTTAATGTTGATGATTCTTGGACCAAATCTCTCTTCGTTGGTCTCAAACTTCTCCACATGGTTTATTGTGTCATATTACATCAATCTATGCTTGACATTTGGCTTCGGTCAACTTTGAAGCTAGTCGAAACGAAGAAAGACCAAAATGGACGAACTTGGTTAATGTGGATGATTCTTGGACCAAATCTCTCTTCGTTGGTCTCAAACTTCTCCACATGGTTTATGTGTCATATTACATCAATCTATGCTTGACATTTGGCTTCGGTCAACTTTGAAGCTAGTCGAAACGAAGAAAGACCAAAATGGACGAACTTGGTCCATGTGGATGATTCTTGGACCAAATCTCTCTTCGTTGGTCTCAAACTTCTCCACATGGTTTATGTGTCATATTACATCAATCTATGCTTGACATTTGGCTTCGGTCAACTTTGAAGCTTGTCGAAAGAAGAAAGACCAAAATGGACGAACTTGGTTAAGTTGGATGATTCTTGGACCAAATCTCTCTTCGTTGGTCTCAAACTTCTCCACATGGTTTATTGTCATATTACATCAATCTATGCTTGACATTTGGCTTCGGTCAACTTTGAAGCTAGTCGAAACGAAGAAAGACCAAAATGGACGAACTTGGTAAGTGGATGATTCTTGGACCAAATCTCTCTTCGTTGGTCTCAAACTTCTCCACATGGTTTATTGTGTCATATTACATCAATCTATGCTTGACATTTGGCTTCGGTCAACTTTGAAGCTTGTCGAAACGAAGAAAGACCAAAATGGACGAACTTGGTTAAGTGGATGATTCTTGGACCAAATCTCTCTTCGTTGGTCTCAAACTTCTCCACATGGTTTATTGTGTCATATTACATCAATCTATGCTTGACATTTGGCTTCGTTCAACTTTGAAGCTAGTCGAAACGAAGAAAGACCAAAATGGACGAACTTGGTTAAGTTGATGATTCTTGGACCAAATCTCTCTTCGTTGGTCTCAAACTTCTCCACATGGTTTATTGTGTCATATTACATCAATCTATGCTTGACATTTGGCTTCGGTCAACTTTGAAGCTAGTCGAAACGAAGAAAGACCAAAATGGACGAACTTGGTAATGTGGATGATTCTTGGACCAAATCTCTCTTCGTTGGTCTCAAACTTCTCCACATGGTTTAATGTGTCATATTACATCAATCTATGCTTGACATTTGGCTTCGGTCAACTTTGAAGCTGTCGAAACGAAGAAAGACCAAAATGGACGAACTTGGTTAAGTTGGATGATTCTTGGACCAAATCTCTCTTCGTTGGTCTCAAACTTCTCCACATGGTTTATTGTGTCATATTACATCAATCTATGCTTGACATTTGGCTTCGGTCAACTTTGAAGCTGTCGAAAAAGAAAGACCAAAATGGACGAACTTGGTTAAGTGGATGATTCTTGGACCAAATCTCTCTTCGTTGGTCTCAAACTTCTCCACATGGTTTATTGTGTCATATTACATCAATCTATGCTTGACATTTGGCTTCGGTCAACTTTGAAGCTAGTCGAAACGAAGAAAGACCAAAATGGACGAACTTGGTCCAGTTGGATGATTCTTGGACCAAATCTCTCTTCGTTGGTCTCAAACTTCTCCACATGGTTTATTGTCATATTACATCAATCTATGCTTGACATTTGGCTTCGGTCAACTTTGAAGCTAGTCGAAACGAAGAAAGACCAAAATGGACGAACTTGGTCAAGTTGATGATTCTTGGACCAAATCTCTCTTCGTTGGTCTCAAACTTCTCCACATGGTTTAATGTGTCATATTACATCAATCTATGCTTGACATTTGGCTTCGGTCAACTTTGAAGCTGTCGAAACGAAGAAAGACCAAAATGGACGAACTTGGTTAAGTTGATGATTCTTGGACCAAATCTCTCTTCGTTGGTCTCAAACTTCTCCACATGGTTTATTGTGTCATATTACATCAATCTATGCTTGACATTTGGCTTCGGTCAACTTTGAAGCTTGTCGAAACGAAGAAAGACCAAAATGGACGAACTTGGTTAAGTTGGATGATTCTTGGACCAAATCTCTCTTCGTTGGTCTCAAACTTCTCCACATGGTTTATTGTGTCATATTACATCAATCTATGCTTGACATTTGGCTTCGGTCAACTTTGAAGCTAGTCGAAACGAAGAAAGACCAAAATGGACGAACTTGGTTAAGTGGATGATTCTTGGACCAAATCTCTCTTCGTTGGTCTCAAACTTCTCCACATGGTTTATTGTGTCATATTACATCAATCTATGCTTGACATTTGGCTTCGGTCAACTTTGAAGCTGTCGAAACGAAGAAAGACCAAAATGGACGAACTTGGTTAATGTGGATGATTCTTGGACCAAATCTCTCTTCGTTGGTCTCAAACTTCTCCACATGGTTTATTGTGTCATATTACATCAATCTATGCTTGACATTTGGCTTCGGTCAACTTTGAAGCTAGTCGAAACGAAGAAAGACCAAAATGGACGAACTTGGTTGTTGGATGATTCTTGGACCAAATCTCTCTTCGTTGGTCTCAAACTTCTCCACATGGTTTATTGTGTCATATTACATCAATCTATGCTTGACATTTGGCTTCGGTCAACTTTGAAGCTTGTCGAAACGAAGAAAGACCAAAATGGACGAACTTGGTCAAGTTGATGATTCTTGGACCAAATCTCTCTTCGTTGGTCTCAAACTTCTCCACATGGTTTATTGTGTCATATTACATCAATCTATGCTTGACATTTGGCTTCGGTCAACTTTGAAGCTTGTCGAAACGAAGAAAGACCAAAATGGACGAACTTGTGCATTGGATGATTCTTGGACCAAATCTCTCTTCGTTGGTCTCAAACTTCTCCACATGGTTTATTGTGTCATATTACATCAATCTATGCTTGACATTTGGCTTCGGTCAACTTTGAAGCTTGTCGAAAGAAGAAAGACCAAAATGGACGAACTTGGTCCATGTGGATGATTCTTGGACCAAATCTCTCTTCGTTGGTCTCAAACTTCTCTCACATGGTTTAATGTGTCATATTACATCAATCTATGCTTGACATTTGGCTTCGGTCAACTTTGAAGCTAGTCGAAACGAAGAAAGACCAAAATGGACGAACTTGGTTAAGTTGGATGATTCTTGGACCAAATCTCTCTTCGTTGGTCTCAAACTTCTCCACATGGTTTATTGTGTCATATTACATCAATCTATGCTTGACATTTGGCTTCGGTCAACTTTGAAGCTTGTCGAAACGAAGAAGGACCAAAATGGACGAACTTGGTCAATGTGGATGATTCTTGGACCAAATCTCTCTTCGTTGGTCTCAAACTTCTCCACATGGTTTAATGTGTCATATTACATCAATCTATGCTTGACATTTGGCTTCGGTCAACTTTGAAGCTTGTCGAAACGAAGAAAGACCAAAATGGACGAACTTGGTCCATTGGATGATTCTTGGACCAAATCTCTCTTCGTTGGTCTCAAACTTCTCACATGGTTTAATGTGTCATATTACATCAATCTATGCTTGACATTTGGCTTCGGTCAACTTTGAAGCTTGTCGAAACAAGAAAGACCAAAATGGACGAACTTGGTCAGTTGATGATTCTTGGACCAAATCTCTCTTCGTTGGTCTCAAACTTCTCCACATGGTTTATTGTGTCATATTACATCAATCTATGCTTGACATTTGGCTTCGTTCAACTTTGAAGCTTGTCGAAACGAAGAAAGACCAAAATGGACGAACTTGGTCAATTGGATGATTCTTGGACCAAATCTCTCTTCGTTGGTCTCAAACTTCTCCACATGGTTTATTGTGTCATATTACATCAATCTATGCTTGACATTTGGCTTCGGTCAACTTTGAAGCTTGTCGAAACGAAGAAGGACCAAAATGGACGAACTTGGTCCATGTGGATGATTCTTGGACCAAATCTCTCTTCGTTGGTCTCAAACTTCTCCACATGGTTTATTGTGTCATATTACATCAATCTATGCTTGACATTTGGCTTCGGTCAACTTTGAAGCTGTCGAAAAGAAGAAAGACCAAAATGGACGAACTTGGTCTAAGTGGATGATTCTTGGACCAAATCTCTCTTCGTTGGTCTCAAACTTCTCCACATGGTTTTAATGTCATATTACATCAATCTATGCTTGACATTTGGCTTCGTTAACTTTGAAGCTTGTCGAAAAGAAGAAAGACCAAAATGGACGAACTTGGTCCATTGGATGATTCTTGGACCAAATCTCTCTTCGTTGGTCTCAAACTTCTCCACATGGTTTAATGTGTCATATTACATCAATCTATGCTTGACATTTGGCTTTCGGTCAACTTTGAAGCTGTCGAAAAAAGAAAGACCAAAATGGACGAACTTGTCCATGTGGATGATTCTTGGACCAAATCTCTCTTCGTTGGTCTCAAACTTCTCCACATGGTTTAATGTGTCATATTACATCAATCTATGCTTGACATTTGGCTTCGGTCAACTTTGAAGCTTGTCGAACGAAGAAAGACCAAAATGGACGAACTTGGTCCATGTTGGATGATTCTTGGACCAAATCTCTCTTCGTTGGTCTCAAACTTCTCCACATGGTTTATGTGTCATATTACATCAATCTATGCTTGACATTTGGCTTCGGTCAACTTTGAAGCTAGTCGAAACGAAGAAAGACCAAAATGGACGAACTTGGTCCAGTTGATGATTCTTGGACCAAATCTCTCTTCGTTGGTCTCAAACTTCTCCACATGGTTTAATGTGTCATATTACATCAATCTATGCTTGACATTTGGCTTCGGTCAACTTTGAAGCTAGTCGAAACGAAGAAAGACCAAAATGGACGAACTTGGTCCATGTTGATGATTCTTGGACCAAATCTCTCTCGTTGGTCTCAAACTTCTCCACATGGTTTAATGTGTCATATTACATCAATCTATGCTTGACATTTGGCTTCGGTCAACTTTGAAGCTTGTCGAAACGAAGAAAGACCAAAATGGACGAACTTGGTCCAAGTTGGATGATTCTTGGACCAAATCTCTCTTCGTTGGTCTCAAACTTCTCCACATGGTTTAATGTGTCATATTACATCAATCTATGCTTGACATTTGGCTTCGGTCAACTTTGAAGCTTTCGAAACGAAGAAAGACCAAAATGGACGAACTTGGTCCAGTTGGATGATTCTTGGACCAAATCTCTCTTCGTTGGTCTCAAACTTCTCCACATGGTTTATTGTGTCATATTACATCAATCTATGCTTGACATTTGGCTTCGGTCAACTTTGAAGCTTGTCGAAACGAAGAAAGACCAAAATGGACGAACTTGGTCCAGTGGATGATTCTTGGACCAAATCTCTCTCGTTGGTCTCAAACTTCTCCACATGGTTTAATGTGTCATATTACATCAATCTATGCTTGACATTTGGCTTCGGTCAACTTTGAAGCTTGTCGAAAGAAGAAAGACCAAAATGGACGAACTTGGTCCATGTTATGATTCTTGGACCAAATCTCTCTTCGTTGGTCTCAAACTTCTCCACATGGTTTATGTGTCATATTACATCAATCTATGCTTGACATTTGGCTTCGGTCAACTTTGAAGCTTGTCGAAAAGAAGAAGACCAAAATGGACGAACTTGGTCCATGTGGATGATTCTTGGACCAAATCTCTCTTCGTTGGTCTCAAACTTCTCCACATGGTTTAATGTGTCATATTACATCAATCTATGCTTGACATTTGGCTTCGGTCAACTTTGAAGCTAGTCGAAACGAAGAAAGACCAAAATGGACGAACTTGGTCAAGTTGGATGATTCTTGGACCAAATCTCTCTTCGTTGGTCTCAAACTTCTCCCACATGGTTTAATGTGTCATATTACATCAATCTATGCTTTGACATTTGGCTTCGATCAACTTTGAAGCTTGTCGAAAAAGAAGAAAGACCAAAATGGACGAACTTGGTCCATGTGGGATGATTCTTGGACCAAATCTCTCTTCGTTGGTCTCAAACTTCTCCACATGGTTTAATGTGTCATATTACATCAATCTATGCTTGACATTTGGCTTCGGTCAACTTTGAAGCTAGTCGAAACGAAGAAGGACCAAAATGGACGAACTTGGTCCATGTGGATGATTCTTGGACCAAATCTCTCTTCGTTGGTCTCAAACTTCTCCACATGGTTTAATGTGTCATATTACATCAATCTATGCTTGACATTTGGCTTCGGTCAACTTTGAAGCTTGTCGAAAAAAGAAAGACCAAAATGGACGAACTTGGTCCATGTGGATGATTCTTGGACAAACTCTCTCTTCGTTGGTCTCAAACTTCTCCACATGGTTTAATGTGTCATATTACATCAATCTATGCTTGACATTTGGCTTCGGTCAACTTTGAAGCTTGTCGAAAAGAAGAAAGACCAAAATGGACGAACTTGGTCCATGTTGATGATTCTTGGACCAAATCTCTCTTCGTTGGTCTCAAACTTCTCCACATGGTTTAATGTGTCATATTACATCAATCTATGCTTGACATTTGGCTTCGGTCAACTTTGAAGCTAGTCGAAAGAAGAAAGACCAAAATGGACGAACTTGGTCCAAGTTGGATGATTCTTGGACCAAATCTCTCTTCGTTGGTCTCAAACTTCTCCACATGGTTTAATGTGTCATATTACATCAATCTATGCTTGACATTTGGCTTCGGTCAACTTTGAAGCTAGTCGAAACGAAGAAAGACCAAAATGGACGAACTTGGTTCAATGGGATGATTCTTGGACCAAATCTCTCTTCGTTGGTCTCAAACTTCTCCACATGGTTTAATGTGTCATATTACATCAATCTATGCTTGACATTTGGCTTCGGTCAACTTTGAAGCTTGTCGACGAAGAAAGACCAAAATGGACGAACTTGGTTAATTGGGATGATTCTTGGACCAAATCTCTCTTCGTTGGTCTCAAACTTCTCCACATGGTTTAATGTGTCATATTACATCAATCTATGCTTGACATTTGGCTTCGTTAACTTTGAAGCTTGTCGAAAAGAAGAAAGACCAAAATGGACGAACTTGGTCCATGTTGATGATTCTTGACAAATCTCTCTTCTCTGTTGGTCTCAAACTTCTCCACATGGTTTATTGTGTCATATTACATCAATCTATGCTTGACATTTGGCTTCGGTCAACTTTGAAGCTTGTCGAAAAGAAGAAAGACCAAAATGGACGAACTTGGTTAAGTTGATGATTCTTGGACAAAATCTCTCTTCGTTGGTCTCAAACTTCTCCACATGGTTTATTGTGTCATATTACATCAATCTATGCTTGACATTTGGCTTCGGTCAACTTTGAAGCTAGTCGAAACGAAGAAAGACCAAAATGGACGAACTTGGCCAAGTTGGATGATTCTTGGACCAAATCTCTCTTCGTTGGTCTCAAACTTCTCCACATGGTTTATTGTGTCATATTACATCAATCTATGCTTGACATTT